>JAINUW010000771.1:0-343642 GCA_020205615.1 Panax quinquefolius | reverse complement strand
GGTTGGTTCTTGATTACATTGGTGGTTTCGATTAAAAGCAGCTTAGATCTTGTTTTTAAATGTTTCTTCAAACTTTTATTTCTTTTTGCTTCTAGTTAAATTCGCCTAACTTGCTGTAAAACACCTTTGATCGTCATAAGACCCGTTACGCCATTGTAAGTCTCCGGGTTGGGAGCAGTTTAGGCTAAGGGTATCATTAGATCTACAGGTATGATTTTACTTAAGGTAAGAACGGTTCGAGTTTAAGAGGAATGATGAAAGAAAGAATTTTTGTTTAAACAGTTCCAAAGAAGTCTCTTGTTTAGATCGATTTTCTTGATAGATCGGAGACCAATCGAAATGATCCTTTATTTCAGATTTCATCTGATTTGTTTTTAAACAAAAACTACTTACAAAATTAAAAAATTTTGAACATTTGACCAATTTTTCGGTGAAAATTTTTTCTTCTCCTTCTTTATAAACCAAATTTTTGGGGATGAAAGGGTTAAATCCTGGATAATAATTTTGAGGTGGAAATGTATGGAGGTGGTGCCTCATCTGAGAAGATGATCAACAGCGCCATCCGGCGACTGCACCAGCCAGAGACGGAACAGCCAATCAACAGAGATGACGCGTCATCTCCAGTCAATCAACGGTGATGGCCCCAACCATCATCTCAGCTTTTGCTTTTACTTAAAGAAAAAGTCTTTTACTCTTAGTAAAAATGTAAAGTAAAGTAAAAGAATAAATTTTGCTTTTACTTTTAGTAAAATGTTTTTTACTTTTACCAATGTAAATGTAAATGTTAAATGTTTCTTACGTTTTACTTTTACTTTAGTAAATTACTTTTACTTCAGTTAATATAATAGTGAATCCTGCGTGATTCAATAGTAATTTACTTTTCAGTTTTCTATTTCAGTAACTCAAGTGTTAGAGTTACTTAGACTTATTTCAGCCTCAGAGGTTTCTCTCTCTAGAAAACCTCTTCTGAGGTCCGCTCTCCCTTCTCTCTAGAGTTAACGAAGAAGATGCTTGTTGCTTCCTTCGTCTAGTTAGATGAAGACGAAGTCCTTCGTACTTCGATCTTCCCTCAAACATTAGATTTAGGATTAAATGTAATCCCTTCCTCAAACGTTTATAAATAAAAGAAAGAGATTGCTTTTAATTCAATTAAGTCTTCTTCTTAATCTTTTCTTTTTATGTTTAAGTTTTTAAATAAAAACATATCCGCTGTTATATGGTATCAGAGCCACACGGTTGGTTCTTGATTTTGTTGGTGGTTTCGATTAAAAACAGTTAGATCTTGTTTTTAAATGTTTCTTCAAACTTTTATTACTTTTGCTTCTAGTTAAATTTGCCTAACTTGCTGTAAAACACCTTTAATCGTCTTAAGACCCGTTACGCCGTTGTAAGTCTCCAGGTTGGGAGTAGTTTAGGCTAAGTGTATCATTAGATCTACGGGTATGATTTTACTTTACGCAAGAACGGTTCGAGTTTAAGAGGAATGATGAAAGAAAGAATTTTTGTTTAAACAGTTAACAAAGAAGTCTCTTGTTTAGATCGATTTTACTGATAGATCAGGACCAATCGAGTGATCCTTTGTTTCAGATTTCATCTGATTTGTTTTTAAACAAAAACTACTTACAAAATTAATAAATTTTGAAGATTTTGACCAATTTTTCGGTGAAATTTTTTCTTCTCCTTCTTTATAAACCAAATTTTTGGGGATGAAAGGGTTGAATCCTGGATAAAAATTTTGAGGTGGAAATGTATGGTGGTGGTGACTTATCTGAGAAGATGATCAATAAATACCATCCCATGACACACGACCAAATTTTTAGACGGACGGTCAATCAACAGAGATGACGCCAGTCATCTCCAGTCAATCAACGGTGATGGCCCCAGGCGCCATCTCAGCTTTTGCTTTTACTTAAAGCAAAAGTCTTTTACTTTTAGTAAAAATGTAAAAGTAAAGTAAAAGAATAACTTTTGGTTTTACTTTAAGTAAAATGTTTTTTACTTTTACCAATGTAAATGTAAATATAAAATGCTTCTTACGTTTTACTTTTACTTTAGTAATTTACTTTTACTTCAGTTAATGTAATAGTGAATCCTGCGTGATTCAATAGTAATTTACTTTTCTGTTTTCTATTTAAGTAACTCAAGTGTTAGAGTTACTTAGGCTTATTTTCAGCCTCAGAGGTTTCTCTCTCTAGAAAACCACTTCTGAGGTCTGCTCTCCCTTCTCTCTAGAGTTAGCGAAGAAGAAGCTTGTTGCTTCCTTCTTCTAGTTAGATGAAGACGAAGCCCTTCGTACTTCGATCTTCCCTCAAACATTAGATTTAGGATTAAATGTAATCCCTTCCTCAAACGTTTATAAATAAAAGAAAGAGATTGCTTTTCCAATTCACCGGTCATCTTCTTAATCTTTTCTTTTTATGTTTAAGTTTTACAATTTAAAACTTATCCGCTGTTATATGGTATCAGAGCCACATGGTTGGTTCTTTATTCTGTTGGTTTTCTCGATTAAAAATAGTTAGATCCTGTTTTTAAATGTTTCTTCAAACTTTTATTTCTTTTCCTCCTAGTTAAATTACTTAACTTGTCAGAAACACCTTTGATCGTTATAAGACCCAAATACGCCATCAGAAGTCTCCTGTCAGGGCAGCTTTTTAGGCTAAGGGTATCATTAGATCTACAGGTATGATTTCACTTAAGGCAAGAACGGTTCGAGTTTAAGAGGAATGATGAAAGAAAGAATTTTTGTTTAAACAGTTAACAAAGAAGTCTCCTGTTTAGATTGATTTTTACTAATAGACCAGGACCCTTCCTCAAAAGTTTATAATACAAAGAAAGAGATTACTAGTAACCGATTCACCAGTCTTCTTCTTAATATTTTCTTTTTATGTTTAAGTTTTCAAATAAAAACTTATCCGCTGTTATATGGTATCAGAGCCACACGGTTGGTTCTTGGTTCTGTTGGTGGTTTCGATCTTGTTTATAATACAAATGAGGTTTTAATTCAACTTGCTCTCTTGTTCTTCATAGTTTTTACTCAACTGATATACCAAAGAAGATGAAGAAAGTTCTTTGTTAATTGACTTAATTAGCAAGATTACTGATCCACATTTAAAAATTCAGTACACAAAACAATTAAAAGATTTATTAACAAAAGATAAGAAAATTACTGATAGGGTTCTTAAAGCCAAAGAGAAACCTATTTTTAATCTTAATAAAACACTTGAAAGATTTAGGTCCCCAATTTGAGAAGTCACTCTCCCTGAGTTAAATCAAGAAGTTAATAAACTCAAAAGAGAAATTTCTAATTTAAAATTAGACGTTCCTAATTTGAGAAAAGAAATTATAGATAAAAAATCAGACCTTCAGGTTCATGATTCCTCTTCCAGTGAAGAAGATCATGACTTACCTGAATCTTCAGGTGTTAATGACGAGACTGATCTTTTCGTTCAAGGTCTTTCTCTTAAGAGAATTAAAGATATCACCATCCAAAAATGGTATATCTCTATTAATTTAGTTATTGATAAAACATTCTCGATACAACTTCCTGCCTTGGTTGATACTGGTGCAGATCTGAATTGTTTTCAAGAAGGTCTTATCCCCACTAAGTATTATAAAAAGACTAGTGAAAAGCTCAATTAAGCTAATGGTAGTCAAATGGAAATAAAATATAAATTACCTAAAGTTCATATCTGTCAAGATAATATGTGCTTTAAAACCTCATTTGTTTTAATTCGCAATCTTACAGATAAAATCATTTTAGGGTTACCGTTTATATACTTATTATATCCATTCACTACCGATAATAAAGGATTAAGCTGTAAGCATTTAGGAAAGAAGATAAAATTTAAATTTCTTATTAAACCAAATGAAAGAGATTTAAAATTTATTCAAGAGGAGTCGATTTCCAAATTGGTAAATCTATTAAATTGTAAAGTTACCCAATTAAGCTTTTTAAAGGAAGAAATTAAATACAAACAAGTTGAAGAACAACTTAAGAGTAAAAGAGTTCAAGAACAAATTGTCAATTTAAAAAATTACTTACAAGATAATTTGTGTTCTGATTCTCCCAACGCCTTTTGGCATAGGAAGAAACATGTAGTCAGACTACCTTATGCTAAATATTTAAAGAACATTTAATTCCCACTAAAGCTAGACCAATCCAAATGAGTCATGAACAAATAGAGTTGTGTAAAAAGGAAATCAATGATCTCCTTAGTAAAGGTTTAATTAGATATAGCAAATCACCATGGTCTTGTCCTGCTTTCTATGTTAACAATGAAGAAGAAAGAGAAAGAGGTGTTCCTCGCCTAGTTATCAATTATAAACCATTAAATAAAATCTTAAAGTGGAATAGGTACCCTCTGCCCAATAAGGAAGATCTCCTTAGTAGGTTAAGCTCCTCCATAATCTTCAGTAAATTTGACCTTAAATCATGATTCTGGCAAGTTGCTATTCACCCCAATGGCAGATACAAAACAACATTCACCACTCCGTTCGGTCATTACGAATGGAGTGTTCAGTCATTTGGACTAAAAAATGCACCTAGTGAATTTCAGAATATTCTCAATAATATTTTGAATCCTTTCAGTCATTTTATCATTGTTTATAGTATGGATAACTGAAGGTGCTGATGAACTTGAAATATCTTCTATTATGACTGGATTTCTAGTACACTCAAAACTAATTTTAACAGTTCCGTCTGAAAACTGTCTAATATTTTCTATGTTTAATGAATTGTTAACTACAGGCTGCTATGGTAACTCATTTGGTAAAGTCCATTGACTAGGTAAAGTAATATCCTTCCAAAGAATTGTTCTTGGGATCCGGACATTAGCATCACTAGTTGAGCTTTGAATTAAAACTGTTTGATCTTTAGGACTTTTATTAAGAGCATGAACATTCAAATTTGACTTCATAGTCTTATAATAAATCCTGTAAATCAAAGTAATAGGCTGAGATCCTTCAATCATTTGAGTAATCTCACCAACAGATTTAATATTTAATGTTAAAGCTTTTAATAAATTTTGATCACTGAGGTTAAGGGTGAAATCAGGAAAGCAATTGAAATGGATAGGACCATTATGCAGACTTGATTCCATAGCTCCAATAATACTGGGGTAATAATTCAAAAATATAGCGTCTCCAAGACAGAGGTAGATACATGAATTAATTCCTTTGATGTTAAGTTGTTTAACTGCAACTTGAACAAGACCTATATGAATAAAATTATAACCCCTTTTTCTATGTTTTTTAATAACATTCGGAGATAAAAGACTACAATTTTCATATTCTTTGTTAATTGCATAAACCTTTTTAACTGTCTTAACATTATAATAAGTTTTAAAGTTATCTAAGAAGGTTGACTGATAAATATCCTTAGGAGAAACTCTGGGTATGTTCCAATCATGGAGTACTTGACTTATGTTTTCATAACTGTGTTCTTCTTGTTTAACTATGTCTGGAACAGGAGGCAAAGCTGATTGGTCACTAACTGGAGAGCTAGATCTGAATAATCGACTCATCTTTTATATTATCAAAAATAATTCTTAAGCATTATTCTTCCATTCATACCCTGACTATCATTAAAACTCATACCTATGTTCTAAACCAGACAATGCTCACACCTGGAGACTTACAAAAGGTTTGTGGCGAACTAGGTGGACTACAGACAGTTCGGGTGACTTTGGAATAATGAGAAGAAGAATGTTTAGAAATCAGAAAAGAAAAGTTGATTAAATTGATCTTACTTCATCATTTAGTAACAAACAACAACTTGGCTTTGATACCTTCTGTAAGATTGCGAATTAAAACAAATGAGGTTTTAAACATAAAAAAGAAAAGATTAAGAAGATGACCGGTGAATCGGTTACTAGTAATCTCTATCTTTGTATTATAAACATTTGAGGAAGGGATTACATTTAATCCTAAATGTAATGTTTGAGGGAAGATCGAAGTACAAAGGACTTCGTCTTCATCTAACTAGAAGAAGGATGCAACAAGCTTCTTCTTCGCTAACTCTAGAGAGATGGGAGAGCAGACCTCGGAAGAGGTTTTCTAGAGAGAGAAACCTCTGAGGCTGAAATAAGCCTGAGTAACTCTAAACACGTCGAGTTTACTTAAATAGAAAACTGAAAAGTAAATTACTATTGAATCACGCAGGATTCACTATTACATTGACTGAAGTAAAAGTAATTTACTAAAGTAAAAGTAAAACGTAAGAAACATTTTACATTTACATTTTCATTGGTAAAAGTAAAAACATTTTACTTAAAGTAAAAGCAAAAGTTATTCTTTTAATTTACTTTACAATTTACTAAAAGTAAAAGACTTTTGCCTTAAGTAAAAGCAAAAGATGAGATGATGGCTGGGGCCATCACCGTTGATTGACTGGAGATGACTGGCGTCATCTTTGTTGATTGATCGTCCGTCTCTCTGGTCAAAAGTTGTTGCCGGATGGTATACTGCTGATCATCTTCTCAGATGAGTCACCACCTACATACATTGCCACCTCAAAAATCTTATCCAGGATTTAACCCTTTCATCCCCAAAAATTTGGTTTAGAAAGAAGGAGAGGAAAAAAAAATTCACCGAAAATATGGTCAAAATCTTCAAAATTTCTTTAATTTTTGTAAAAAGTTTTTGTTTTAAAACAAATCAGATGAAATCTAAAACAAAGGATCACTCGATTGGTCCTGATCTATCAGCGAACTTGATCTAAACAGAAGACTTCTTTGTTAACTGTTTAAACAAAAATTCTTTCTTTCATCATTCCGCTTAAACTCAAACCGTTCTTGCCTTAAGTAAAATCATACCTGTAGATCTAATGATACTCTTAGCCAAAACTACTCCCACATCGGAGTCTTACAACCACGAATTCGTCTTATGACGATCTAAGGTGTTTTACAGCAAGTTAGGCGATTGAAAGTGGAGCAAAAGAAATAAAAGTTTGAAGAAACATTTAAAAACAAGAACTAACTATTTTTAATCGAAACCACGAATAGAACCAAGAACCAACCGTGTGGCTCTGATACCATATAACAGCGGATAAGTTTTTATTTGAAAACTTAAACATAAAAAAGAAAAGATTAAAAGATGACCTAAATTGAATCGGCATTAGTAATCTCTTTCAGATTATAAACATTTGAGGAAGGGATTACATTTAATCCTAAATGTAATGTTTGAGGAAGATCAAAATACGAAGGACTTCGTCTTCATCTAACTAGAAGAAGGAAGCAATGCTTTTTCTTAACTTTCTAGAGAAGGAGGAGAGCGACCTCGTAAGAGGTTTTCTAGAGAGAGAAACCTCTGAGGCTGAAATAAGCATGAGTAACTCTAAACATGTCGAGTTTACTTAAATAGAAAACTGAAAAGTAAATTACTATTGAATCACGCAGGATTCACAATTACATTGACTGAAGTAAAAGTAATTTACTAAAGTATAAGTAAAACGTAAGAAATATTTTACATTTACATTTACATTGGTAAAAGTAAAAACATTTTACTTAAAGTAAAAGAAAAAGTTATTCTTTTAATTTACTTTACAATTTACTAAAAGTAAAAGACTTTTGCTATAAGTAAAAGCAAAAGATGAGATGATGGCTGGGGCCATCACTGTTGATTGACTGGAGATGACTGGCATCATCTTTGTTGATTGAGTGGTCTGTCTCTAGCTGGTGCCGTCGCCGGATGGCCCTGTTGATCATCTTCTCAGATGAGTCACCACCTCCATACATTTCCACCTCAAAATTTTTATCCAGGATTTAAACCTTTCATCCCCAAAAATTTGGTTTAGAAAGGAGAGGAAAAAAAATTTCACCGAAAAAATGGTCAAAATCTTCAAAATTTCTTTAATTTTTGTAAAAAGTTTTTGTTTAAAAACAAATCAGATGATATCTTAAACAAAGGATCACTTGATTGGTCCTGATCTATCAACGAACTCGATCTAAACAGAAGACTTATTCGTTAACTGTTTAAACAAAAATTCTTTCTTTCATCATTCTGCTTAAGCTCAAATCGTTCTTGCCTTAAGTAAAATCATACATGTAGATCTAATGATACCCTTAGCCAAAACTGCTCCCACACTGGAGTCTTACAATGGCGAAACGGGTCTTATGATGATCTAAGGTGTTTTACAGCAAGTTAGGCGATTGAAAGTGGAGCAAAAGAAATAAAAGTTTGAAGAAACTTTTGAAAACAAGAACTAACTATTTTTAATCGAAACCACCGACAGAACCAAGAACCAATCGTGTGGCTCTGATACCATATAATAGAGAATAAGTTTTTATTTGAAAACTTAAACATAAAAAGTAAAGATTAAGAAGAAGACCGATGAATCGATTACTATTAATCTCTTTCTTTGTATTATAATCATTTGAGGAAGGGATTACATTTAATCCTAAATCTAATGTTTGAGGGAAGATCGAAGTACGAAGGACTTCATCTTCATCTAACTTGAAGAAGGAAGCAACAAGCTTCTTCTTCGCTAACTCTAGAGAGAAGGGAGAGCGGACCTCAGAAGAGGTTTTCTAGAGAGAGAAACCTCTAAGGCTGAAATAAGACTAAGTAACTCTAAACACTTGAGTTACTTAAATAAAAAATTGAAAAGTGAATTACTATTGAATCACGCAGGATTCACTATTACATTCACTGAAGTAAAAGTACAAAGTAAAAGTAATTTACTAAAGTAAAAGTAAAACGTAAGAAACATTTACATTTACATTAAATTTACTAAGGTAAAAGTAAAAACATTTTACTTAAGTAAAAGCAAAAGTTATTCTTTTACTTTACTTTTGGTCGATCGACAGTGATGTTGTGGATTGTTTGATCGCTCCTCCTTTTCTTTGAAAGTCGATGATGGTCAGGGGCCATCACATCTCCTTTGTTTGATTAACTGATCCGTCTCCTGGCGGTGCCGGATGGCGCAATTGATCATCTTCTCAGATGAGTCACCACCTCCATACATTTCCACCTCAAAATTTTTATATAGGATTCAACCCTTTCATCCCCAAAAATTAGGTTTATAAAGACGGAGAAGAAAAATATTTCATCGAAAAATTGGTCAAAATCTTCAAAATTTCTTAATTTTGTAAAGAGTTTTTGTTTATAAACAAATCAGATGAAATCTGAAACAAAGGATCACTCGATTGGTCCTAATCTATCAGCGAACTCGATCTAAACAGAAGACTTCTTTGTTAACTGTTTAAACAAAAATTCTTTCTTTCATCATTCCGCTTAAACTCAAACCGTTCTTGCCTTAAGTAAAATCATACCTGTAGATCTAATGATACCCTTAACCAAAACTGCTCCCACACTGGAGTCTTACAACGGCGTAACGGGTCTTATGACGATCTAAGGTGTTTTACAACAAGTTAGGCGATTTAAAGTGGAGCAAAAGAAATAAAAGTCTGAAGAAACATTTAAAAACAAGAACTAACTATTTTTAATAGAAACCACCGACAGAACAAAGAACCAACCGTGTGGCTCTGAGACCATATGACAGCGGATAAGTTTTTATTTGAAAACTTAAACATAAAAAGAAAAGATTAAGAAGAAGACCAGTGAATCGGTTACTAGTAATCTCTTTCTTTGTATTATAAACATTTGAGGAAGGGAACACATTTAATCCTAAATCTAATGTTTGAGGGAAGATCGAAGTACAAAGGACTTTGTCTTCATCTAACTAGAAGAATGAAGCAATAAGCTTTTTCTTCGCTAACTCTAGAGAGAAGGGAGAGCGGACCTCAGAAGAGGTTTTCTAAAGAGAGAAACCTTTGAGGCTTAAATAAGACTAAGTAACTCTAAACACTTGAGTTACTTAAGTAGAAAACTGAAAAGTAAATTACTATTGAATCACGCAGGATTCACTATTACATTCACTGAAGTAAAAGTACAAAGTAAAAGTAATTTACTAAAGTAAAAGTAAAACGTAAGAAACATTTAAATTTATATTTACTAAGGTAAAAGTAAAAACATTTTACTTAAGTAAAAGCAAAAGTTATTCTTTTACTTTACTTTTGGCTGACTGACAGTGATGATATCGTTGACTGCTTCCTGCTTTTGCTGAAAGCTGATGATGGCTGGGGCCATCACATCTCCTTTGATTGATTAATCGATCCGCCTCTCGGCGGTCTTAGGATGGTGTCATTGATCATCTTCTAAGATGAGTCACCACCTCCATACATTTCCACCGTAAAATTTTTATCCAGGATCCAACCCTTTCATCCCCAAAAATTTGGTTTATAAAGAAGGAGAGGAAAAATATTTCACCGAAAAATTGGTCAAAATCTTCAAAAGTTCTTAATTTTGTAAAGAGTTTTTGTTTAAAAACAAATCAGATGAAATCTGAAACAAAGGATCACTCGATTGGTCCTAATCTATCAGCGAACTCGATCTAAACAGAAGACTTATTTGTTAACTGTTTAAACAAAAATTCTTTCTTTCATCATTCCGCTTAAACTCAAACCGTTCATGCCTTAAGTAAAATTATACCTGTAGATCTAGTGATACCCTTAACCAAAACTGCTCCCACACTGGAGTCTTACAACGGCGTAATGGGTCTTATGACGATCTAAGGTGTTTTACAACAAGTTAAGCGATTGAAAGTGGAGCAAAAGAAATAAAAGTTTGAAGAAACATTTAAAAACAAGAACTAACTATTTTTAATAGAAACCACCGACAGAACAAAGAACCAACCGTGTGGTTCTGAGACCATATAACAGCGGATAAGTTTTTATTTGAAAACTTAAACATAAAAAGAAAAGATTAAGAAGAAGACCGGTGAATCGGTTACTAGTAATCTCTTTCTTTGTATTATAAACATTTGTGGAAGGCAACACATTTAATCCTAAATCTAATGTTTGAGGGAAGATCGAAGTACGAAGGACTTTGTCTTCATCTAACTAGAAGAAAGAAACAACAAGCTTCTTCTTCGCTAACTTTAGAGAGAAGGGAGAGCGGACCTCATAAGAGGTTTTCTAGAGAGAGAAATCTTTGAGGTTGAAATAAGCATGAGTAACTCTAAACACTTGAGTTACTTAAATAAAAAACTGAAAAGTAAATTACTATTGAATCATGCAGGATTCACTATTACATTCACTGAAGTAAAAGTACAAAGTAAAAGTAATTTACTAAAGTAAAAGTAAAACGTAAGAAACATTTAAATTTACATTTACTAAGGTAAAAGTAAAAACATTTTACTTAAATAAAAGTAAAAGTTATTCTTTTACTTTACTTTCAGCTGGCTGACAGTGATGATGTCGTTGTCTGCTTCCTGCTTTTACCAAAACCTGATAATGGCTGGGGCCATCACATCTCCTTTGATTGATTAATCGATCCTCTCTCCGACGGTCTTGGGATGGTATACTGCTGATCATCTTCTCAGATGAGTCACCACCTCCATACATTTCCACCGTAAAATTTTTATCCAGGATTCAACCCTTTCATCCTCAAAAATTTGGTTTATAAAGGAGAGGAAAAATATTTCACCGAAAAATTGGTCAAAATCTTCAAAATTTCTTAATTTTGTAAAGAGTTTTTGTTTAAAAACAAATCAGATGAAATCTGAAACAAAGGATCACTCGATTTATCCTGATCTATCAGCGAACTTGATCTAAACAGAAGACTTCTTTGTTAACTGTTTAAACAAAAATTCTTTCTTTCATCATTTCGCTTAAACTCAAACCGTTCTTGCCTTAAGTAAAATCATACCTGTAGATCTAGTGATACCCTTAACCAAAACTGCTCCCACACTAGAGTCTTACAACGGCGTAACGGGTCTTATGACGATCTAAGGTGTTTTACAACAAGTTAGGCGATTGAAAGTGGAGCAAAAGAAATAACAGTTTGAAGAAACATTTAAAAACAAGAACTAACTATTTTTAATAGAAACCACCGACAGAACAAAGAACCAACCGTGTGGCTTTGAGACCATATAACAGCGGATAAGTTTTTATTTGAAAACTTAAACATAAAAAGAAAAGATTAAGAAGAAGACCGGTGAATCGGTTACTAGTAATCTATTTCTTTGTATTATAAACATTTGTGGAAGGGAACACATTTAATCCTAAATCTAATGTTTGAGGGAAGATCGAAGTACGAAGGACTTTGTCTTCATCTAACTAGAAGAAAGAAACAACAAGCTTCTTCTTCGCTAACTTTAGAGAGAAGGGAGAGCGGACCTCATAAGAGGTTTTCTAGAGAGAGAAACCTTTGAGGTTGAAATAAGCATGAGTAACTCTAACCACTTGAGTTACTTAAATAGAAAACTGAAAAGTATATTACTATTGAATCACGCAGGATTCACTATTACATTCGCTGAAGTAAAAGTACAAAGTAAAAGTAATTTACTAAAGTAAAAGTAAAACGTAAGAAACATTTAAATTTACATTTACTAAGGTAAAAGTAAAAACATTTTACTTAAATAAAAGTAAAAGTTATTCTTTTACTTTACTTTCAGCTGACTGACAGTGATGATGTCGTTGACTACTTCCTGCTTTTACCGAAAGCTGATGATGGCTGGGGCCATCACATCTCCTTTGATTGATTAACTGATCCCTCTCCTGACGGTGCCGGATGGCGCTGTTGATCATCTTCTCAGATGAGTCACCACCTCCATACATTTCCACCGTAAAATTTTTATCCAGGATTCAACCCTTTCATCCCCAAAAATTTGGTTTATGAAGAAGGAGAAGAAAAATATTTCACCGAAAAATTAGTCAAAATCTTCCAAATTTCTTAATTTAGTAAAGAGTTTTTGTTTAAAAACAAATCAGATGAAATCTGAAACAAAGGATCACTCGATTGGTCCTGATCTATCAGCGAACTCGATCTAAACAGAAGACTTCTTTATTAACTGTTTAAACAAAAATTCTTTCTTTCATCATTCCGCTTAAACTCAAACTATTCTTGCCTTAAGTAAAATCATACCTGTAGATCTAATGATACCCTTAGCCAAAACTGCTCCCACACTGGGGTCTTACAACGGCGTAACGTGTCTTATGACGATCTAAGGTATTTTGCAGCAAGTTAGGTGATTGAAAGTGGAGCAAAAGAAATAAAAGTTTGAAGAAACATTTAAAAATAAGAACTAACTTTTTTTAATCGAAACCACCGACAGAACCAAGAATCAACCGTGTGGCTCTGATACCATATAACAGCGGATAAGTTTTTATTTGAAAACTTAAACATAAAAAGAAAAGATTATGAAGAAGACCGGGGAAACGGTTACTAGTAATCTCTTTCTTTGTATTATAAACATTTGAAGAAGGGATTACACTTAATCCTAAATCTAATATTTGAGGGAAGATCGAAGTACGAAGGATTTCATCTTCATCTAACTAAAAGAAGGAAGTAACAAGCTTCTTCTTCGCTAACTCTAGATAGAAGGGAGAGCAGACCTCAGCAGAGGTTTTCTAGAGAGAGAAACCTCAGAGGCTGAAATAAGCCTAAGTAACTCTAAACACTTGAGTTACTTAAATAGAAAACTGAAAAGTAAATTACTATTGAATCACGCAGGATTCACTATTACATTCACTGAAGTAAAAGTACAAATTAAAAGTAATTTACTAAAGTAAAAGTAAAACGTAAGAAACCTTTTACATTTACATTTACTAAGGTAAAAGTAAAAACATTTTACTTAAGTAAAAGCAAAAGTTATTCTTTTACTTTACTTTTGGTCGATCGACAATGATGATATATCGCTGATCGCTTCTCGCTTTCTTTGAAAGTCGATGATGGTCAGGCCATCACATCTCCTTTGATTGATTAACTGATCCGTCTCCTGGCGGTGCCGGATGGCGCTGTTGATCATCTTCTAAGATGAGTCACCACCTCCATACATTTCCACCTCAAAATTTTTATCCGGATTTAACCCTTTCATCCCCAAAAAATTTGGTTTATAAAGAAGGAGAAGAAAAATATTTCACCAAAAAATTGGTCAAAATCTTCAAAATTTCTTAATTTTGTAAAGAGTTTTTGTTTAAAAACAAATCAGATGAAATCTAAAACAATGGATCAATCGATTGGTCCTGATCTATCAGCGAACTTGTTCTAAACAAAAGACTTCTTTGTTAACTGTTTAAACAAAAATTCTTTCTTTCATCATTCCGCTTAAACTCAAACCGTTCTTGCCTTAAGTAAAATCATACTTGTAGATCTAATGATACCCTTTGCCAAAACTGCTCCCATAGTGGAGTCTTACAACGGCGTAACGGGTCTTATGATGATCTAAGGTGTTTTATAGCAAGTTAGGCGATTGAAAGTGGAGCAAAAGAAATAAAAGTTTGAAGAAACATTTAAAAACAAGAACTAACTGTTTTTAATCGAAACCACTGACAGAACCAAGAACCAACCGTGTGGCTCTGATACCATATAACAGCGGATAAGTTTTTATTTGAAAACTTAAACATAAAAAGAAAAGATTAAGAAGAAGACCGGTGAATCGGTTACTAGTAATCTCTTTCTTTGTATTATAAACATTTGAGGAAGGGATTACATTTAATCCTAAATCTAATGTTTGAGGGAAGATCGAAGTACGAAGGACTTCGTCTTCATCTAACTAGAAGAAGGAAGCAACAAGCTTCTTCTTTGCTAACTCTAGAGAGAAGGGAGAACGGACCTCAGAAGTGGTTTTCTAGAGAGAAAAACCCTTGAGGCTGAAAAAAGCCTGAGAAACTCTAAACACGTCGAGTTACTTAAATAAAAAACTGAAAAGTAAATTACTATTGAATCACGCAGGATTCTTTATTACCTTTACTGATGTAAAAGTAATTTACTAAAGTAAAAGTAAAACGTAAGAAACATTTTACATTTACATTTACATTGGTAAAAGTAAAAACATTTTACTTATAGTAAAAGCAAAAGTTATTCTTTTACTTTACTTTACTATTTACTAAAAGTAAAAGACTTATGCTTTAAGTAAAAGCAAAAGCTGAGATGATGGTTGGGGCCATCACCGTTGATTGACTGGAGATGACTGGCGTCATCTTTGTTGATTGACTGGTCCGTCTCTAGCTGGTGCCGTCGCCAGATGGCGTTGTTGATCATCTTCTCAGATGAGTCACCACCTCCATACATTTCCACCTCAAAATTTTTATCCAGGATTTAACCCTTTCATCCCCAAAAATTTGGTGTAGAAAGAAGGAGAGGAAAAAAAAATTCACCGAAAAAATGGTCAAAATCTTCAAAATTTCTTTAATTTTTGTAAAAAGTTTTTGTTTAAAACCAAATCAAATGAAATCTAAAACAAAGGATCACTCGATTGATAGTTGTTATTGCAATCCTCAGCACATACTGTAGCTTCGTTATCACTATTTGATTCATTGTTACAAGTGTTGCTACTACTTGAAGATTCTGGAATATCATAAGCTTCTTCATTTCATCGATGTCGCTTTTCAATTCTTATTAACTCTAACAATTGTTCGGTGTCTTCATTTGAGATATTCAATTTGGGCTAACTTTTGTTTAACTCTACACTCACTTTTAAAGTGCCATTTCGCCACAATTGTGATGCAGATAATTTACTTTTATCAAATTTCTTTGATTTTTAGTTGATTTTTGTGTGTTGATTTAGGTTTCTTATAATAAGAATCTTGATTATTTTATTATTTTTATCTTGATTATATCTCTTTTACTGACGCTTATGACTCTTAAGTTTGAGACTCAATATGTTTATGCTTGTGCATGTGCTTTCTTCAGAGGGAGCCACAGGGGTAAATGAAGGACGCCCTAAAATAGGTATACATCACCCATTCTGAGTCGCCAAACACGTTGTACCGAAATAAATATAACTTCATTAAACTGTGAGTTTAAATACAAATAGAGAGTATAAAAACTCAAAAGGAGTCCTCATTAAAATTATTGATACACTATTTTAAAAATAGTGAGGATCGCTAAAACAACTTTCTAGAACCATCACTCCGCACTCGACTAGTTCCTCGCTTATGTTCTCACCTCCCGAGAAGAAAAATGGAACAAAAGGGTGAGCTCAACTAGCCCAGTAAAGAATATTATGACTAAGATAATATACAACAAATTATCATTAGTCTTCAACAGGGAATAATCTGATAAAATATAATAGACAACAAGTTTTAGATCAACAACTGCAATGGAAAAAAAAAATAATCCATTAGAAGAGTCAGTAGAAAAGAATTCTACTATCTTCTAAGATTTAAAAGTCCATCATCAATATTTTATCCTCAGTAACATCAATCAATATACATCTTGAATCAAATATTCATCTTTGCACTACAGAGCCAAAGATATTCATTTTATATCACCAAATGGTCATATTCATCTCAACACTGCTCATCTTTTGCACTACGGGCAAAGATATTCATTAGGTAATCATTCATCTTTGCACTACAAAGTGCCAAAGATATTCATTTGTATCATCATTTAGGACCGAGGATGATGAAAAATATTTTAAAGAAAAGGAATCCAAAGAGATAACAGATCAAATATTAAGGATTCAGATTACGCTTTATCCAAGTTCAATAATATTCCAAATAACCAATTTTGAAGCAGAATTCAAAAATAATGATCAAAACATGGATACAATCAAAGATAGTAACCATAATAGACAACTTGGACAAAAAGAAGAAAATTTCATTTTCTATGAATAGTGTCGATTCGTGAATAGTGTCGATATCGTGATTAGTGTCGTATACGTGAATAGTAACCCCGACACAAAAAGTTCCAAATTTGATAAAAAGTTCATACCAATATTTCGACATAATGATATTGAAGAAAATATCATTTAAGAAGAAGATAATATCATTTACCTCAAAATATTAGTACTTCTGATCGGAATATCGGTATAAAACTGAAGGAAACTTGCACTGATTAACAGAAACTCACAAAGTATCTAAATACTTACAAAATACACTCAATAATCTAGAGAGAGAAAGAGAGAAAACTTGTTTCTGGTGTGATTTTCAATTCTAACTTAGCCCTCTATTTATAGGAAAATGTTAGCACGCGCCAAAGCGCACTTAACTCGCAACCCCGATGGCTTTACTCTCTACTATTCCCACCACCACATTTGAATAAAAATCTCAGCACATTTCTTCACCAACCAAGAGTGGGGCCCACAAATTCTAGAATTTTCCACCAAAATGATTTATAACCTGATTTCCGAATCAGCCACCTCTTAAAATTCATAACAAATCATACGCTCATTTTTAATGATTTCAAAATTTGTGGACATATACTCAACTTATATATGTATAACATATCCAAAAATTACAACGATCCAACTATTTGGATTAAAAATTATAACTCTCATAATATATCTAAAAAAAAAAGCTGGTTTGATTTTTAATACCTCCAATCCGGCAAAATACTAATAAAACACCTAAACATTAATTCCTTCATTTATAACCACATAAATAAATCCATCATTTATATCCACATAAAATAAATATTTCCTTATTATATGAATCAATGATTAATTATTCACAAATAATATTACGTAATCACATTTATGATGATCAGTCGCTTCAGAAAGAGGGGGCTTTCGATAAGGATTTCTCCTTCTCAAGCGCAATTAGGTGACTAAACCTCTCCTCGATGAACTTTCTAGACATTGCCAATAATGTTATCTAATAATATTATTCCAAATAATCAATTCTTGATCCGATAAAGGAGATATCATGTGCGAGGATTTATAATTGAAACAACAATAATATAAAATATCAATGCAATTATTGAATCAATAAAATTAAATATTGAATAAGAATTACTGTGACAATTATTGAGTAGTTCCTTCTTACGTAAGGATCAATAATTCAACAATATCGCGTAATCTGATGCCATCTTTAGTAACAACGCTGCGTGTTACTTTACTTTAACCACCGGGTATTCCAATGAGGTTAATTGTAATAACTACGCCTGTATTTATTCCATTATGGGGCCCATAATTGGTCATACCATCGTATGAATATTCCCCAACGAAAGAATATTCCACCGACAAAATGAATATTTTATAACCACTTGCTTATTTTGCAAAATTTTCACATTTCACCCATAACCAAAGTTATTATATCAAATTAATGTCTTATTATTCACAATAATAAATAAAGGAAATTTGATTTTATTCATTAAAAAGTTGGGGTCTTACAACCTCCCCTCCTTATGAAATTTCATCCTCGAAATTGACGTACGTACCTGATGTTTTGAAAAGGTGAGGATACCTCGCTTTCATTTCTGATTCCAACTACCAGGTCATCTCTTCAATAGCATGGTTTCTCTACAAAACCTTAACTTGTGGTATAACCTTTGTGCGTAGGACATGCTATTTCCTATCCAAGATCTTAACAGGTACCTCCTCGTACGTTAAATCTTCAGCTATCTCGTCTGGTTCTAACTCAATAATGTGGTTCGGGTCTTTAACATATTTACGAAGTATAGATATGTGAAAAACAATATGAACACGAGACATACTTGGAGGTAATGCGAGTCTATAGGCCACATTTCCTATTCGGTCAAGAATCTCAAATGGACCAACAAATCTTGGATTGAGCTTTCCTCTATTCCCAAATCTTGTAACTCCCTTCCATGGTGCAACACGTAATAATACATGATCCCTAATATTAAATTCCACATCCTTCCGATGAAGATCCGCATAACTCTTTTTTCGATCCTGTGCCATTTGTTTACGTTATCGAATCGTTTGGATCTTCTCTGTAGTTATGCGTACCAACTCTGGTCCCAACAATATTGCTTCACCCACCTCGTCCAAGCATACTGGATAACGACATTTTCTTCCATACAACGCCTCGAATGGAGCCACACCTATGCTCGCCTGATAACTGTTGTTGTAGGAGAATTCCACCAATGGTAAGTACTTATCCCAACTCCCTTTGAGATCTAAAACACAAAGTCTTAATAGATCTTTAAGAGTTTGAATAGTCCTCTTTGATTGTCCGTCCGTTTGAGGATGGTATGCCGAACTAAATCGTAAATCCCTGCCCATAACTTTCTGTAAGCTAACCCAAAATCGTGAAGTGAATCTTGGGTCACGATCCGAAACTATTGATATTGGCATTTCGTGTAATCTCACAATCTCGTTCACGTACATACTAGCAAGACATTCAAGGGAATAAGTCTCACGTATGAGCAAGAAATGGGCAGACTTGGTTAATCTATCAACAATAACCCAAATCGCATCTATGCCTTGAGAAACCATGGGAAGACCCGTAACGAAATCCATAGTAATGTGTTCCCACTTCTATTTCAGAATCTCAAGTGGTTGTAATGGACCCTTTGGCATTTGATGCTCCGCCTTTACACGTTGACAAGTTAAACACCTCGAGATAAACTCTACGATCTCTCTTTTCATATTACTCCACCAAAATGTTTGTCGAAGATCATGATACATTTTGGTACTCCCAAGATGGATTGTAAATGGTGTGTTGTGTGCCTCCATCATGATTCTATGCTTCAAGTCAGAATCATTAGGAACACAAAGTCTGGAGTTGACTCGAAGTATTCCTTCTTCATCGATTCTTGCTTCTGGAATAGCACCTTCTTACACTTTCTTCTTCATACGCATCAGCTCCATGTCCGTAGCTTGAGCAGCTTTAACTTTTTCGATTAAAGTCGGTTCTACTCGCATGTTTGATATCATCACGTGGGTACTTGGAGCCTTCATCTCTATCTCCATCTTTTGCAAGTCATACAAAATGACCAAATTTCCAAATGATAGGTCACAGGTTCGAATATGTTTCGCATTTGGATATAATTTTTAAATACTAAATATAAATATTTTTTGACAATTCTCCGAATACCGAATATGGTCTTACAAAAACATGTTTATTGGGATTATCTTAATTTAAGGTAACATTTTAATAGTCGTTGCAAAAAGTTGTATAAGATATGCAACGAAAATAAAATTGTTGCCAATGAATGTGGTCCATATTAGGCAACGAAATGTAGAAAAAGTTTTTTTTTTGCCCACGATGAGGAGAAATCAAGTGGTTAGAAATTTTGCAACGAATTTCTAACGAATTTTGTTTTCAAATTTTGCAACAACTTATGAATTTCATTGCAAAAAGTGAAAGCCTGACACAATCTATAACGAATGACAAGTTTCGTTGCTAAACATACACTTTTAGCAACGACTTATAAAGCTGTTGCTTGAAAAATCGTTGCTAAAGCCCCATTTTTAGCAATAAAAAAACTTTCGTTGCCCACGATGATAGGAAATCAAGTGGCCAAAAATTTTGCAACGAATTTCTAACGAAAATTTTTCTCGCCAATTAATTAGCAACGAAATTTTGCAACGACATATGAATTTTGTTGCAAAAAGTGAAAGCCTGACACAATCTGCAACGAAGGACAAATTTCGTTGCTAAACATATACTTTTAGCAACGACTTATAAAATCGTTGCCCAAAAAATCATTGCTAAAGGCCCATTTTTTGTAGTGTGAAATGACTAAAGCTGCTAGGGCAGGAGCTAAATTGTCAGTGGCAGTCTTTGAATGTTGGGCTAGAGCAAAAGTGTAATAATGGTCACGCTAAGCGGAGTCTTTGAAAAGACTACCGCCTTTATCACATCCACTTTGATTGAATGATGAATAAGGGCATCACTTGTTGACTGATGATGACCAATCAGGCGAAGGGGTCCTGAGCATCCTGAAGACTAATGGTGCCATAGGGGTCACAATTGTCTTCCTCTTCTTCTTCATTTTGACTAGATTCAGCTTCTCTAGACTGTGAAGAAGCATTTTCTGAATCTTCGATCTCTTCGTCTAACTGATTAAATCTCATATGAATAGCATCGGCAAATAGTCTTAGCTGAGCTGTAGAGTAACTATTAATATAAGAAATATTGATTGGATCGGGGGGGGGGGGTAACTGATTTACCTTTTGATTTATCAGATGACCTTTTGGATGATTTACTAGAAGACTCAATAGAGGGAGCTATGGTAACTGAAGGGGTCAGAATATGAGAAGGAGGAAATTGCTTTTGAACTTGTCCAACTATCCTATCGACACCGAATTTATCCCACCATTTGATGTAAAAATGGCGAGACACATGGGCAATGGGTGATAAAGAAGTCTGAGCTGTCCTTATGCCGATGGATGACGGAGACTGGAATATAGTGACCTCTTGAGGTGACAAAATCTTGTATTGCCACTTAAGAATCCACATGATTTTATATTTACTGCAGAAAAGAAGGAAAACTGGAACTCCTTCATAAGCTGGATTATACTTAGCATGATTAGTGAAATGATGAACTTGTGTTTTGAAAAGATCGGGAAGAATCTCATAACACAGACCAAGTCTAGTCCACTAAAGGGTGAACCACATAGGGATTTTACTCTTGAACTTGTGGTCGAACTGTAAAAACCACGAATGACTATGATCTTCATTTTGGTGAAGAAGGATTTTATTCCAAGCCCCAATATAATTGAAATAGCAATAAGAGCTAATTTGATTAGAGAGTGACCTAAGATCTGAAGGATGATTTCCCCAATCAGAAAAACTGAGGATTTGTTTAATATAAAGCAAATGATAAAGAAGTTTGAACTTACTATCATTAGCGTAAATGGGTTTGATGAATACTGACTCGGTTTCAAGAAGGATGTCCTTATAATACGCAAGGGATTTATAAGGAGCCCGTGGGAGGAAATGCCAGCTAGTAGGAAAATACTGGGCTGCAAGTTTAATGGGGTCATCTTTGGGTTTCATGTGTAACTCAAGGTGAAATAGGTGCTGATCATACTTAGCGTGATACTCAGAGGCTGGGTAACTAGGTTTTGATGAGGTTTCCCTCGTTTGATTAGCATATGGGTCTATTGATTGAGGTTGACTAGCAAGAGCCGATGAATAGGGCTTGGGGATCGTCCCAAGAATCTGAAGTTTAGTTATTTGATTGGAAATTTGAAACAAGCTGGGTTGATTGGGTGAGGAACAACAGCCCATTTAAGCGATTAATCGGGCGAAGAATGCTAGCCATGACCACGAGAAGATGAACCTCCTCGTATACTCATGTTGTAGAGACAGTACCCGTGTTGATGAATTCACGGGTGAGAAAATCAGGAACTGAATTGTTACTACCTTTAATATATTCAATATCAAAATAAAAAATACTGAGGAGAGCTTGCCATCTAGCGAACGAATGCTTAAAGGTGACGTTCTCAACATCTTCTTCAAGAATAAATTTTGTTGATTTGCAATCTATTCTAACTAGAAATTTTTGATTAAGTAGATCACTTTGAAATTTATTAATACATAAAACAAGTGATAAAATCTCTTTTTTAATAGTACTATATTTTAACTGTGTAGGATTCCATGCGCTGGAATGAAATCAGACGATTTGTTCTGAGGAAGTGGGAGTTAACCTTTGTTTGAGAATGCCACCGAATCCAATGTCAGAGGCATCAATTTCAACTATTTTGAATGCTGAATCATTTGAAATGCCAAGGCAAGGCAAGACCTTAACATATTTTTTGACTTGTTGAATGACGGCTGTATATGCGTCGCCATCCATGGAGATGGATTACTTTATGTTACCTGAAAAAGAGGCTTATAAATCTTCCTAAGATTTTGGTAGAACTTGCCAAAATAATTGAGCGAGCCCAAAAATCTCTATAGATGTGTTTTATCGGTAATCCTATTTAGGAATCGGTCGGCGAATTGAATAGCTCTGTCAATTGGCCGTGTGAGTCCATGATAGAGGACGAGACCGAGAAACATGACTTTAGTCAGAAACAGACTACACTTGGAAGGTGAAAGAACATGACCATTGGTTTTAACCGTTTTGAAGAATGAATTCAAATGCTTAATATGCTCTTCAATAGTCTTGGAGAATACAAGGATATCGTCAATATAAACAATGATAAATTGACTGAAAGGATTCACAATATTATTGAGAATATTCTAAAATTCACTAGGTGCATTTTTTAGTCCAAATGACTGAACATTCCATTCGTAATGGCCGAAAGCGAGGTGGTGAATCTTTGCTTTGTATCCATCTATTGGGGTGAATAAAACTTGCCGTAATCTTGATTTAAGGTCAAATTTACTGAAGATTGTGGAGGAGCTTAACCTACTAAGGAGATCTTCCTTATTGGGCATAGGGTACCTAATCCACTCTAAGACTTTATTTAATGATTTATAATTTATAACTAGGCTAGGAACACCTCTTTCTTTTTCTGCTTCATTGTTAACATAGAAAGCAGGACAAGACCATGGTGATTTGCTATGTCTAATTAAACCTTTACTAAGGAGATCATTGATTTCCTATTTGCACAACTCCATTTGTTCATGACTCATTTGGATTGGTCTAGCTTTAGTGGGAATTAAATGTTCTTTAAATTCTTTAGCATAAGGTAGTCTGACTACATGCTTCTTCCTATGCCAAAAGGCGTTGGGAGAATCAGAACACAAATTATCTTGTAAGTAATTTTTTAAATTGACAATTTGTTCTTGAATTCTTTTACTCTTAAGTTGTTCTTCAACTTGTTTGTATTTAATTTCTTCCTTTAAAAAGCTTAATTGGGTAACTTTGCAATTTAATAGATTTACAGATTTGGAAATCGTCTCCTCTTAAATAAATTTTAAATCTTTTTCATTTGGTTTAATAAGAAATTTAAATGTTATCTTCTTTCCTAAATGCTTACAGCTTAATCCTTTATTATCGGTAGTGAATGGATATAATAAGTATATAAACGGTAACCCTAAATTGATTTTATCTGTAAGATTGCGAATTAAAACAAATGAGGTTTTAAAACACATATTATCTTGACAGATATGAACTTTAGGTAATTTATATTTTATTTCCATTTGACTACCATTAGCTGAATTGAGCTTTTCACTAGTCTTTTTATAATACTTAGTGGGGATAAGACCTTCTTGAATACAATTCAGATCTGCACCAGTATCAACCAAGGCAGGAAGTTGTATCAAGAAAGTTTTATCAATAACTAAATTAATGGAGATATACCATTTTTGGATGGTGATATCTTTAATTCTCTTAAGAGAAAGACCTTTAACGAAAAGATCAGTCTCATCATTAACACCTAAAGATTCAGGTAAGTCATGATCTTCTTCACTAGAAGAGGAATCATGAACCTGAAGGTCAGATTCTTTATCTTTAATTTGTTTTCTTAAATTAGCAACGTCTAATTTTAAATAAGAAATTTCTCTTTTGAGTTTATTAACTTTTTGATTTAATTCAGGGAGAGTGACTTCTCAAATTGGGGACTTAAATCTTTCAAGCGTTTTATTAAGACTAAAAATATGTTTCTCTTTGGCTTTAAGAACCCTATCAGTAATTTTCTTATCTTTTGTTAATAAATCTTTTAATTGTTTTGTGTACTGAATTTTTAAATGTGAATCAGTAATCTTGCTAATTAAGTCAATTAACAAAGAACTTTCTTCATCTTCTTTGGTAATTACATTTAATCTCTTGCAACAGGTTATTCTCGCAATCCTCGTACATCTTCAGTAACCGTTATCACTATTTGATTCATCGTTACAAGTCTTTTACTACTCAAGATTCCGGAATATCGGAAGCTTCTTCAAGTTCGACATTTGCTTTCAATTCTTATTAACTCTAACAATTGTTCAGTGTCTTCAATTGAGATATTCAGCTGGGCTAACTTTTGCTTAACTCTACACTCACTTTAAAAGTGCCCTTTCTGCCCACAATTGTGACAGACAATTTTACTTTTATCAAATTTCTTTGATTTTTTAGTTGATTTTTTGTGTGTTGATTTAGGTTTCTTATAATAAGAATCTTGATTATTTTTATTATTTTTATCTTGATTATATCTCTTTTTACGACGTTTATGACTCTTAAGTTGAGACTCAATATGTTTATGCTTGTGCCTGTGCTTTCTTCTAGAGGGAGCCACATGGGGTAAACCATATTGTTCACATAAGGTGCCTAACTCGTATTTAGCTTTATTTTTATCTTTACTAGCTTGTTTAGCTAATTTAAAGTCAATACACATTTGTAATCCAACTTTTTGAATATAACTTATAATATCTCGGTAGGTTAGATTATCATAATCAATAAATCCCAAATTTTTACTGAATTCTTCTCTAACTTTATGTGCAAACAAAGAAGGTAAACCATTAACGAATTTTTCTTTCCAAAATGGTTTATTACTATCAGTGCACATCATAACTCGTGAAGTAAATACATCTTTATACCACTTGAAATCACTTAGGGTGGGACAAGTGAGGTTACTAAGCTGATTATGAATTCTTTCAGTGATGTTACTAGGAGTTCCAACAAAATGTTTAATAATGGTGAAAATTAAAGTATTAACCCGTTCCGGCGGACCAATACTAGCATCTTCATCAAAGATGGGATTGCCGTCATCGCCCATCTGGATAGCATGAATAATTGATATTCTAGATTCTTCTGTGAGATGTTTTTCCCACCAAGACCTAAGAATACCAGTAAATCCACTAGCTATTAATTCAATATATGTCCTAGAGACAGATGGTTGAATTTTGTAATATAGCTATTAGCTACCATAGACATATGATTTTGTTTATTAAGAATTTCTTGTTCACTAAATCCATCAATATTCTATTCATATATTTTATTAGATGAAAGAGAGAATTGTTTATCTAGATTTCTCTCTTCAAACTTTAGATCCGGAGGAGTTGGTCTAGAGGACCAATTTCTGGTAATACTTGTGTTCTTAACAGTTAATTTGTTAAGCTGATCATTAAAGTCTGAAACAGTATTAGACTGCTCAGAAGAACTACTGCTTTCATTATCAGATTCCACCTGATCAATAAGAGCTATAGTGCCACTTGAACTAGCTTCTTTTTTGAGTTTTTTAAATAGTTTATCTATTACATGTGTGAGTTCATTATCTTGATTAGGTAAACCTAACTTATATATATTTTTTGGTAATTTTAGTATGGGTTGTTCAATCTTTGAATCAGGCCTTTCAATAGTGGTTTCTTCAAATTTTTCTTCAATTCTATCAAGTTGTCTACCAACAGTTGCTAGGTATTGATTAGTGAAATTTAATTGTTCAATGATTTTTTTATCATCTTTGATATTATCAGAAATTTTAAAAGGACTGGCGATGACTGAATTATTTTTTTCTGGAATAATAATAGATTCTAATTGAGGATGACTAGAAGTAGTTTTGGACTTATTATCATTAGCATAAATGGGTTTGATGAATACTGACTCGGTTTCAAGAAGGATGTCCTTATAATAAGCAAGGGATTTATAAGGAGCCCGTGAGAGGAAATGCTAACTAGTAGGAAAATACTGGGCTGCAAGTTTAATGGGGTCATCTTTGGGTTTTATGTGTAACACATGGTGATATAGGTGCTGATCATACTTAGCGTGATAATCAGAGGCTGGGTAACTAGGTTTTGATGAGGTTGCCCTCGTTTGATTAGCATATGGTACTTTAATTTTCACCATTATTAAACAACTTTGATTTACAGGATTTATTATAAGACTATTGTAGCGCCCCAAATCCGGGTATCTTCCAACCCGACAGATGGTGCTATACTGTACAAACATTCATACATTCATTCAATGGAAAAGTCTCAAAGAACGAACATAACTTCTATATAGTTAAAGTAATATTTACATTTTCCAGGTTCTATACCCATTACAAAGGTTCTTTGTCATAATATCAATTACATTACAACAATAGGCCTATACTATTATAAGACAGCTTAACAATCTGCCTTAGCTTTTCCTTTATCCTTTTTCGATCCTTCGGGACGTTCAGTCTTAGTTGCATTCATATGGTTCAAGCAAGAGTGAGCATAACTAGCTCAGCAAGTATAATAATTCAATAACAACATGCTTGACACATACGAATCGTATATCTTCAATAACTGAACAATAGTTATGTAGTACAATTGATAATTCAAAATAGCACTTCATCTTTCTTTCAAAATGTTTTACAATAATAATAATATTTAGTAAAACATTTACTCCGGTCAAAGACCTCGAGTATTCATTCTTTATTGGAAAAGGATAACCCGGAACTAAGTCCGTAAGTCCGATATTACTTACGAGCACTTCTAGGTGACCAGCCTATTGTACTCTATGTTGATTAACACTACATCTATTAAACGTATGCACGTTTAATCATTTGGAAACCTCACATGCCTGTAGTTTTACCGAAAAAACATTTGTTTAACATTCCAGTCTTCTTTGGATAACCATATTAAGTAGTTGACAAAAGATAACAACATTAGATAATAGATGAATAGAGTATCAATAATCCACGCAATATATCAAGTCTAGTCAAAGGAATTGGCTTTAACTTCAACATACCTCAATTCATGTGAAAGAATACATGAACTTCAAAAACTTGTTTAGATTGAACTGAGACAAGAGTTAGAATACTTGCCTTTAGCGTCTGCTATGGTATAATTACTTTATGTTCAAGTCTTTCAAGTCTCTACAATACATGATCACATAATGCCTTACATTAGGTCACATATAATCAAGTAAGTATATGACTATATCTTACCCTTCATTTCAATCTAATTGTGTATTAGATTCAGTTACTATCTATTCCGGTTTATCATTATCCTTGCATTTATATTCGACTAGGTTATCTTAACCTTTATACAACATCCTTAAGGTTTAACAAAGTTTAAACAATGTTACATTACATACCTTAGGTTGTGTTTACTTTTAAATCAATTAACTTTCTTTTCTTTGAAATAAAAAACATTCATCACTATCCTTGTTCTGAGTCTGGCACTGCGGCGCCGGCTTTATACTTTACATCTCATTTCATGCGCACGCATTAATAAAGTGGCATTATCACGGACTTGGCGGCATGGCAGTCCCTTACTTGATGGGCCGCACTTTTCTGGCGCCTCTCTCGCAGATGTCTTTCCGGACATCATTACGCTCTGCGGCGTGACCAATTTAGCTTAGGGTTGGCGCCGCGGCACCAACTCTGTGCACCAGAAAAAATTCAGTCCTTGAATTTTTTGTGAACTTCTCGGACGCATAACTTCTTCGTTATAAGTCAGAATTGGCTCGTTCAAAAGCCTACGGTTCACAAATTATGTAATATACGCGTTCATGCCAGAATTTTATCTATTTGAATTCGTTTGCTAAAAATTTACCTATTGGTTCATTTTTAACGAAAACGATAAACGTTCGTGAACGTTCAACGCTCGTTTCTTCGTTCTAAGTCGGAATCTGATCATTTTCTAGTCCGCAACTCTTAAATCCCAAATATGACTTGTCTCCATTAGAAAATAATGGTTCCGAGTTGAAACACAAAATTTGACTTCGATTCCGAGAATTTTACGAATTCGACGATTATCGTCCAATCATGCAATTTCTGGCAAATTTTCATTCTTATGATTTGTCCAACATTACAAATGAATTCCATTCATCATGTGAACATCTCAACATACTTATTACAACAACTTATATTCATTGTTGGATTTTAGGCTTATTTCTTCATGAGCTTATAATTTTATTCCATTATAAACTACTTAAGATTTCGTTGTTCATGACTTATGACCATTAAAGTTTCTTAATCATCATACCTTATATGTTCTTAACATATAACTTGACTTAAGTATACATGATACATATGATCATACAAGTTCTTTTACATCATATCACTTTTCTTAATAAACTCATTACAAGTGCATAACTGTAGAAATTGCAAAGCTAGGGTAGTTTAGTCATTAATTCAACCCAACTCCTTAAGCCACCTCCTTACTATTCATTACTTGCTAATCACAACTCTTATCCTTTTCTTGGCCATTATTTCTATTACTTGGTCATTACTTCTAATACTTGATCCTTACATTAACTTGGTCACCACATTAGCTTGGTCACCATACTAACCATATTAATATGGTTTGCCCCATGGGTCAATACAACTCATGGATTCTAGCTTGGGCTTGGATTAAATAAATCCTTGGGCTTTGCTTTAATAAACACTAACTTGTTTATTAATTAATAATTGGGCCTTAACATTTTATTCACTTGGACTTGTACCAATTGTTAACCAATCTTCCAAGTTCATTAACATTACTTAATACATATACATATAGTTTCTGCATCATTTTCGTATTCTAATTCATATAGAATTTATATACGATATTTCATCCTTCATACAAACTCGTATAATACTTCGTATTATACTCGTTTTCATTACTTTTGTACAATACCTAAGTATTATACCATTATTACTTATTCATTACTACTTCGCCTTCCTTAACGTTTATAAATTAAGTCCGCAAGCGAAATATTACATTTTCCATAACTAGATTTTTATTACATAATCCATCTTACCTTTTCATTCTATCATTACGTCTTTCTCGGAATTTCAAAAATATATCCCGAGCAAATACCGATGAATAGTGTTTTTCAAAAAATTTCTCGAAAAACTTTTATTTTCGTCTTGAAAATTCAAACACCTTAATTCCTTCACGTAGCTCAAATACTATGACATTCTAACATCAATAGGTTATACAATGATAACCATCTTGATAACACATAGAATAGAATTTTATTATTATTTAATTTAATAAAAATCATTTTACAATAAGATCCGAATTTCTCGGTCGTTACATTCTTCTCCCCTCATAAAGATTCTGTCCCAGAATCTCGTCTTACTTTAATCAAATAGATGGGGAAAATTTTTCTTCATCTTTTCTTCTAATTCCCACGTTGCTTCTTCAGCATTGTGGTTCTTCCATACTACCTTTACTGATGGTAATATCTTGTTCTTCAGAACTTGTTCCTTTCTATCAATGATCTGCATCGGCGATTCTTCATATGTTAAGTCTTTCTCGATATGAATCGGCTCATACTCGATTACATGCTTATAGTCCGTCTTATATGGACGTAATACAGATACGTGAAACACGTTATGTATTCGTTCTAGGTCTGGAGGTAATGCTATCATATAAGATACCTCTCCCACCCGTTTTAATACTTCAAAAGGTCCTATAAACCTTGGACTTAATTTTCCTTTCTTTCCAAAGAGTATCTTTCCTTTCCAGGGAGATACCTTTAGAAACACATACGAACCCACTTCAAACTCTCGACTTAGTCTATGCGAGTTTGCATACTTCTGCTGTCTGTCCTGAGCTGTGACGAGACGCATCCGAATTAACTTTACCACATCCGCTGTCTGCTGCACCAATTATGGTCCTAGCATACGGCGTTCTCCCACCTCATCCCAACACAATGGTGTTCTGCACTTTCTTCCATACAGAGCTTCATACGGCGGCATACCTATGCTTGCATGATAACTGTTGTTATATGAAAACTCTACTAGTGGTAGGTGATCATCCCAACTACCCTTGAAATCCATGACGCAAGACCTCAACATGTCTTCTAACGTCTGAATTATTCTCTCGCTCTGCCCATCGGTTTGTGGATGATAAGATGTGCTTAACTTCAGCTGTGTTCCCAACTTTTCTTATAAACTCCTCCAAAAGATCGATGTGAATCGTGGATCACGATCTGACACAATTGATACTGGTACTCCATGTCTGGAAATGATTTCCTTAACATAAATTTTAGCTAACTGGTCTAAGTTATACTTGAACCTAATTGGCAAAAAGTGAGCCGACTTCGTCAACCGGTCCACTATTACCGAAATCGAAGCGTACCCTTTTTTCGTCGTCGGAAGTCCCACCACGAAGTCTATCGTGATATGCTCCCACTTCCATTCTGGAATCTCCAATGACTGTAATAAGCCACTGGGTCGTTGATGTTTGGCCTTAACTTTTTGACAAGTCAAACACCTACTCACATACTCTGCTATTTCTCTCTTCATGTTTGACCACCAAAAACTCTGTCGAAGGTCTTGATACATCTTAGTGCTACCAGGATGTATAGAGTACCTCGAACTATAAGCTTCTTGTAACACTTGCTCCTTTAATTCCGTCTCATTCGAAACCCAAATTCTTCCTTCAAATCTTAATAATCCCTCATTATCAAGACTATACTTAGTATCTTCCTTCTCAGATAACCGCTTCTTCATTTGGTTACACTCGTCAGTCTTGAGTTGTACCTCCTTGACTCTCTCTACGATGGTAGATTGCATCTCCGTCGTAAAGAGTATCTGCCTCGAATCACTCGGCATCTTTACTTCTATTTCCATCCTAGCCTTCTCTGTTATTAACTCATTTTGATCCATTAACATAGACAACTTTTCCCGACCCTTCTTACTTAAGGCGTTGACAACTACATTGGCCTTTCCAGGGTGATACAGGATTTCATAATCATAATCATTTATAAACTCTAGCCATTTTCTCTGTCTCATATTCAACTCCTTCTGAGTGAAGATATACTTTAGACTTTTATGGTCCGTATATATCTCACATTTTTCCCCATAAAGATAATGTCTCCATATCTTTAGGGCAAATACTACTGCAGCCAGTTCCAGATCACGAGTAGGACGAACTTTCTCATAATCCTTCAACTGCCGTGATGCATACGCAATGACTTTTCCATGCTGTATAAGCACACAACTAAGTCCTCTATGCGAAGCATCACTATACACTACAAAATTTCCTATGTCATCTGGCAATGACAAAACATGCGCTTCACTTAATCTTTTCTTCAGTTCTTGAAAACTGTCTTCACATTTATCCGTCCATACATATTTCACTGTCTTCCTTGTTAAATTATTCAACGGGGTAGCTATCTTCGAAAAATCTTGGATGAATCTTCGATAGTACCTTGTTAACCCTAGAAAACTCCACACCTCAGTTGACATTTTCGGTTGTTCTCAATTCATTACCGCTTCTATCTTCGCTGGATCCACTGAAATCCCATCTTGGTCAATGACATGACCTAAAAACTGCACCTTTCCCAGCCAAAATTCTCATTTGGTGAATTTCACATATAACTTCTCCTTCCTTAGTGTCTCCAACACTAATCTTAAGTGTTCAGCATGATCTTCTGGCGTCTTAGAATAGACTAGAATATCATCGATAAACACAACGACGAACTTGTCCAAATATGGTTTGAACACTCTGTTCATCATGTCCATAAATGCAGCTGGTGCATTCGTCAACCCAAATGACATCACCAAAAACTTGTAATGACCATAACGAATCCTGAATGCCGTCTTTGGTACATCATCCTTCCTAACCTTCAACTGGTGATACCCTATCCGCAAATCTATTTTGGAAAAATACTTTGCCCTTTTCAATTGATCAAAGAGATCGTCGATCCTGGGCAATGGGTATTTATTCTTTATCGTTAACTTGTTCAACTCCCGATAGTCAATACAAAGCCTTAACGATCCGTCTTTCTTCTTGACAAACAACACCGGTGCCCCCCACGGAGAAACACTTGGTTGAATGTACTTTCTGTCCAATAGTTCTTGTAGCTGAACCATCAGTTCTTTTATTTCCACAGGCACCATACGATGCATTTGCCCCTTGAGATCGGTGCCGCTCCTAGCACAATGTCTATCACAAACTCGATCTCCCTATCCGGTGGTAAACCCGGTAACTCACTTGGAAATACATCCATGAATTCGTTTATTATAGGTATTTGTTCCATGGTTGCTCCCACTCTCTGGGTATCAACAACAGGGCATAGATAACCTACACATCCCTTCCTTAAAAGTTTTCTAGTTTGTGTTATCGTAAGGCAACACGAACTTCCCGGCGATTTATTACCGTAAAATACTACAAGAGGTTGCTTCAACGTCCTGATGCTCACACATTTCTTTTGGCAATCTATAATTGCTCCATGGTTAATCAACCAATCCATTCCGAGAATTACGTCGAATTCTCCTAACTTTATCGGTATTAAATCTACCGATAACTTACAACCACGTACATCTACGCAACAACTCCTATGAATATCTTCAACATGAATTATCTCTTCATTTGCTACCTTAATGTTCAAAGGTATATGCAATTTTTCGGGAAATAATTCTAGTCGTCTAGCAAAATCACATGCTATAAACGAATAAGTAGCACCCGAATCAAATAGCACGTATGCATTTATGTTATTGATCTAATAATACCGCAATTACATCCCCGATGCCACCGCATCTTATACCGTCGTATTAAAAGTGAGGCCCATTGATTTACCCAAATGAATGGACCACTAATAGCCAACTTACCGCTATTAGTTCCCTTATTTCCTTCAGTCCCCTTCTTCGGGAAGTTCTTCGCTATGTGGTCAGTTGATCCACATACAAAACATCCGTGATTTTTCTTAGGATTTGGACAGTTAGGCGAAATGTGCCCTTCTTGTCCATAATTATAACATATTGTCTTTCCTTTAAGACAAACCCCTAAATCAGTCTTCCCGCATGTTTTATAGGCCTCCATCCTCCTCTTAGAATCCCCTTGTTTAACTCTGGTATTCCCAGAGTTAAAGCCCTTCCTCTTTTGACCGTTTCCACTTCCACTAGCTCCCTCGGTCTTGATTCCTCCATCAACCTTGCCTTTGTTTTTCTTATCCTTGTGGTACTGGCTGAGAGCCTCATTCCCACCTTTGGAAATTATTGCCTTCTCTAATATGGTTCCAAAGGAAGTACTTTGATACACAGAAATTCGGCTATAGAGCCAGGGTTTCAAGTCGTGCTCGAATTTTCTAGCCTTTCTCACTTCAGTGTCCACTTGATTTGGAGCAAATCGTGCCAGTTCATTAAACTTGGCAACATACTGGGGAACTGTCATATCCCCTTGTTTGAATTCAAGAAACCTCATTTCCATCATCCCTTGCATACTCGTGGGAAAATAGTTCTCAAAGAAAATCTCCTTGAACCTCTCCCACGTTAGGTTTCCTATATTGGCCCTAGCCTGGTTTGCTTCCCACCAGAAGTTTGCCTCTCCTTTCATCAAATAGGTTGCAAAGGCAACCTTTTGACCCTCCTCAACATTTGCTATTACAAATGCTTTTCGATTTCTTTTACCCAAGTCTGGGCTTCTATAGGGTCCGTAATTCCTTTAAACTCCGACGGACCTACACTTTTAAAATCCTTAAAAGTAGTAGCTCGTACTACTCCAGTAATCACGGGTACATTAGCCCCCGTTCTATTAAATGCAGCCGTTAAAAGATTAACGAACTCCTACATTGGATTAATTGGACCACCCTCCGGTTGGTTAACATTAGTGCCTTGATTTTGTTGTCTCCTTCTTGGCAGCATTTTGTTGTTAAGAAAACAACACATCATTATTACTTTATTCTTGTTGGTTTGTTATTATTTGTAATAAAACAATAACTCATACTCATTACTCAATATATTCCATAAAAAGACTTATATTGATTCATAACTTGTAGTATAACACTACATTATTTACATTACTCAGCCTTAGCTGATTACATTAACTTCCCGCAATTACTTTCCAAAAATTGGGATTTTCAAAGGACTACCCTTTGTTATACAAAAGAGGGTTTTACGTAACTACTAGATACATAATATTTACATCTCTAAGCTACTCTAGCTATTGGTAGATTACATCTGCCGTAGGGCATTCTCAAAATCTTTGTTGGCCAGACCGGTAATAACATCTCTACTGATAATGTGTCAAGTCTGTCCAGCTTCTACCGGATACCCAGCTACCTGCTGCTGGAAATCCACATGAGAACTCCTATGTATATAGGACATCCTCTCCAACTTCCTCTGTTTAGTCTTTAGCTCCTGCTTGAGCTCAAAGACTTCACATTTCAGCTCTCGGACCTTGTCCTTAGCTAGAATTCTATCATCGTGCTCCTCTTCCCACATTCCCTCCACGTTAGTCTTATCCTCACGGACAGCTTGCAGTTCCTCTTTCAATTCCTTAACCTCTTGGCAATAATGGACATTCCTATCCAATACTGACATAAATAGTGCCTTCATCGATTCCCCCATAGACAATTCTTCTATAGGTAGAACCTTGTCAAAGGACATCATGTCCACCTCCTCCTCTAGCATGCCATCAAATATAGACATGTAGTCTAAATCGTCTGAGTCTCCAGACTCGATTGTCACCACCTATGGTTCTATTGCTATGGGATTTGGTAGTATCTCTACCCGATTAACCGAATCCTCGCTCACTACATGTATGTCTCTATACATATCATTTTATCCTGACATCTACAATAAAACAAATTAGTTTGATTAGTACACGTCAGTAAAATAATACAAACACATAACATAATATAATGCATTTTTATAGGGTTACTTTCCATCTTTTACTTCTTTATTCTTTCTTAAGGTTATGACTTAAGGTTCTACTTTCCCCTTAAGTTTTATAACCTAGGCTCGATATCAACTTGGCGCCCCCAAATCGGGTATCTTCCAACCCAAGCGAGATGGTGCTATATCTTTGTAAAACATTCATACATTCATTCAATGGAAAAGTCTCAAAGAACGAACATAACTTCTATATATTTAAAGTAATATTTACATTTCCCGTGTTCTATACCCATTACAAAGGTTCTTTGTCATAATATCAATTACATTACAACAATAGACCTATATTATTAGAAGACGACAACAATCGCCTTAGCTTTTCCTTTATCCTTTTTCGATCCTTCGGACGTTCGGTCTCAAATTGCATTCATATATGGTTCAAGCAAGAGTGAGAATAACTAGCTCAGCAAGTATAATAATTCAATAACAACATGCTTGACACATACGAATCGTATATCTTCAATACCTGAACAATAGTTATGAAGTACTACTGATAATTCAAAATAACACTTCATCTTTCTTTCAAAATGTTTTACAATAATAACAATATTTAGTAAAACATTAACTCCGGTCAAAGACCTCGAGTATTCATTCTTTATTAGAAAAGAACAACCTCGAACTAAGTTCGTAAGCCCGATATTACTTACGAGCACTTCTAGGTGATCAGCCTATTGTACTCTATTTGATCAACACTACATCCATTAAACGTATGCACGTTTAATCATTTGGAAACCTCACGTGCCTGTCGTTTTACTAACAAAACATTTGTTTAACATTCCATTCTTCTTTGGATAACCATATCAAGTAGTTGACAAAAGATAACAACATTAGATAATAGATTAATCGAGTATCAATAATCCACGTAATATATCAAGTCTAGCCAAAGGAATTGGCTTTAACTTCAATATACCTCAATTCATGCGAAAGAATACATGAACTTCAAAAACATGTTCAGATTGAACTGAGATAAGAGTTAGAATACTTGCCTTTAGCGTCTACTATGGTATAATTACTTTATGTTCAAGTCTTTCAAGTCTCTACAATACATGATCACATAATGCCTTACATTAGGTCACATATAATCAATTATGTATATGAATATATCTTACCCTTCATTTCAATCTAATTGTGTATTAGATTCAGTTACTATCTTTTTCGGTTTATCATTATCCTTGCATTTATATTCGACTAGGTTATCTCAACCTTTATACAACATCCTTAAGGTTTAACAAAGTTTAAACAATGTTACATTACATGCCTTAGGTTGTGTTTACTTTTAAATCAATTAACTTTCTTCTCTTGTCAATCAAAAACATTCATCACTATCCTTGTTCTGAGTTTGGCGTTGCGGCGCCGGCTTTATACTTACATCTCGCGTTGCGGTGCGTGTTAATAGTGGCATTATCCCGGACTTGGCGCTGCGGCGCGAGTCCTTACTTGGTGAGTCGTGACTGCATGCGCTCTTCCAAAGTGTGCTCGGACATCATTACATCACTGCGGCATGACCCAATTTAGCTTTAGGGTTGGCGTATGGCTGACTCTGTACCGTAAAAAATTTAGAGCTTGAATTTTTTGTGAACTTCCCGGACTCATAACTTCTTCGTTATAAGTCCGAATTGGCTCGTTCAGAAGCCTACGATTCACAAATTACGTAATCTACGCGTTCATGCAAGAATTTTATCAATTTGACTTCGTTTGCTAAAAATTCACCTATTGGTTCATTTTTAACGAAAACGATAAACGTTCGTGAACGTTCAACGCTCGTTTCTTCGTTCTAAGTCGAATTCGGTCATTTTTGAGTCCGCAACTCTTAAATGCCAAATATAACTTGTCTCCATCGGAAAACAATGGTTCTGAGTTTAAACACAAAATTTGACTTCTATTCCGAGAATTTTATGAATTCGACGATTATCGTCTAATCGTGCAATTTCCCAAAAATCTTCATTCTTATGATTTGTCTAACATTACAAATGAATTCCATTCATAATGTGAACATCTCAACATACTTATTACAATAACTTATATTCATTGTTGGATTTTAGGCTTATTTCTTCATGAGCTTATAATTTTATTCCATTATAAACTACTTAAGATTTCGTTGTTCATGACTTATGACCATTAAAGTTTCTTAATCATCATACCTTATATGTTCTTAACATATAACTTGACTTAAGTATACATGATACATATGATCATACAAGTTCTTTTACATCATATCACTTTTCTTAATAAACTCATTACAAGTGCATAATACTTTCACATAAGTTTATAACTTATGCTAGCTTAAATGACTTATTACCAACTTATGTGGCTTAAGTTCATTACTTACACATTCTTCTTACTTTTTAACATTCATGTTCCTTAATCCATCTTTTCTTATCAACCTATCATGAATAGAGATAGAAGATAATTTAGAGAAGAAGTCTTACTTTAGAAGTATTGGTAAGTAGCTTCATCTTCTTCTTCTTACTTATGGAAGTAACTTATTTGTAACTTAATCTCTCTAACAATTAAGCACTTTGTAATAGCTAGATTGTTTGAACAAGTATTAAATGGCTAGCAAGGCTTCTCTATTTATAGGAATTGCAAAGCTAGGGTAGTTTAGTCATTAATTCAACCCACCTCCTTAAGCCACCTCCTTACTATTCATTACATGCTAATCACAACTCTTATCCTTTACTTGGCCATTACTTCTATTACTTGGTCATTACTTCTAATACTTGATCCTTACATTAACTTGGTCACCACATTAACTTGGTCACCATACTAACCATATTAATATGGTTTGCCCCATCGGTCATTACAACTCATGGATTCTAGCTTGGGCTTGGATTAAATAAATCCTTGGGCTTTGCATTAATAAATACTAACTTGTTTATTAATTCATAATTGGGCCTTAACATTTTATTCACTTGGACTTGTACCAATTGTTAACCAATCTTCCAAGTCCATTAACATTACTTAATACATATAGATATGGTTTATCTAAGACCCCAAATTTTATGAAATAAAAGTATTCATTTTTTCTTATAATTACTATTCAGTAAATGGTTAAATTGATAAAAGTTAAAGTTAAGGTTGATATATTAATTTTTTTTCAAAATATGCAAGTGGTTATAAAATACTCATTTCTATCGGGAATATTCGTTTGGTGTGGAATATTCTTTACGTAGGGAATATTCGTATTAAATGCGATGGTAGCGACCATTTGTGGGCCCCATAACATAATAACTGTCGGATGAAGAAAACGACAAAAGGGAGTTTTTATAAATAACGACGTAGTTGTTACCGTTAACACTGTTGGAATACCCGGTGATTAAAATACAATAATACGTGTTGTTGCACAGTAGCACACGATATTGCACCAATTATTGATTCTTACGTAAGAAGGCACTACTCAATAATTGTTACGATAATTATTATTCGATATTTTATTGATTCAATAATTCTTTGCGTTGATATTTTATATTATCGTTCTTTTAATAATTGTCACTACACAGTATTCTCCATTATCGAAGCAATAACTCATATTATCTTAATAATATTTTTAGATAACATTATTTGCAATATCTAAAAAGTTCTGTCTAAGGAGAGGTTTGGTCACCTAATTGCTACGCCAAGAAGGAGAAATCCTTATTGGAAAGCCCCTCTTTCTGAGAACCGCACAGGTTGTCATTATTGTGATTCTGTAATATTATTTGTGAATAATTAATTATTTATTTATATGATAAGAAAAATATTCATTTTATGTGGATATAGATGGAGAAAAAAATTTAAAGTGACAATATATTGTAGAAAATCGATATTTTATCTTTTCTGATAAAATACTATTTTATTATATTATTATAATATTATAATGATATTTTGAAAATGAATGTGGGATATATGAGTATATGAGGAGGATTATTTTTGTTGCAAAAGTTGTTTAAAACATGTTAAACATGTATGTGGGTCCATTTCTTGACTGAAATTTGATTATAGCCTGTAAAATCGTCTGTATGTGGATTTCGGTCAATTTTTGTTTAGAATTTGGAAAAACTTTCTTCTGCAAAGTTGTAGAGAATTGAATTTCCTATAATAATTCTCAAGATTCTAATTTTTTGATAAAAGGGCTATTTATTATGAATTATTGAAGTTTCAAAGTTCTGAAATAATTGATTTTTGAAAGTTTTAATTATTTTTAATAACAAAAATGTTTTTTTGATTTAGTTGACTATTGGTGGCTGATGTTTGGATCTGATTTGGTGTGCGTAAGAATTTTTATATAATATATTAATATTATATTAAATTTTCTACTTTGGTGTTCTAAGCATTTTCCTATAAATAGGGTGCTTAAGTTAGAATTGAAAATCAAACCAGAAACTATAGATTTCTCTCTCTTTCTCTCTCTATATATCGAGCGTATTTTTAGGAGTATTTTAGTACTTCGAGTATTGCTATAGGGTGCAAGTTCTTTTAGCACTATATCCAGTATTTCAATAAGAAGTACTATTCTTTCTGAGGTAAGGGGTGTTATTTTCTTCATAAATGATATTATTTCTTCAATATCATTATGCCGAAATATATGTTGGAATTTTTATCAAATTAGAAACTTTTCATGTCGGAGTTAGTATTCATGAGTTACTATTCACGAGTTACTATTTATGAGTTACTATGCACGAGTACTATTCACGAAGCATGATGATTTTTGTGAAATTTCTATCTTTTAGTGTCGGAGTTACTATTCACATATACGACACTATTCACGTATACGACACTATTCACAAATACGACACTATTCATCGAAAAATTAAATTTTCTTCTTTTTGTCCAAAATATCTATTCTGGATACTAGCTTTGATTGTATCCATGTTCTGATCATTCTTGAATTTTACTCCACTATGATTATTTATGAGGTATTTTTGGACATGGAATAGCTGAAATATAAATCCTTAACATTTATTCTTTTGTTTCACTAGATTCGTTTTCTTTAAAATATTTTTCATCATCCTCAGTCCTAAATGATGATATAACTGAATATCTTTGCCCTGTAGTGCAAAGATGAATGATTTCTGAAGAATATCTTTGGCCAGTAGTGCGAAGATGAACAGGTGTTTAGATGAACATGAACAACTGACGAATATCTTTGGCCTGTAGGGCAAAGATGATATGTTGTTGAATATCTTTGGCCAGTAATGCAAAGATGAACTGTTGATGAATATCTTTGGCCCGTAGTGCAAAGATGAATTTATTAGTATGATTATGAACAGGAACTGTGATTTGGTATAACCATGATCTTTGATGTTTTAGGTAAAGACATGTGATAAAAATTATCTTCGTCCTGGATGCGAAGAGAAATTTAGAATCACAATTATGATTATGAGTTATTCATATGATTGTGGATCAGAACTGTTGATTGATGTTACAGGGATAAAACATTGTTGGTGGATTTTTAACATAGAGAAGATAATAGACTTTATGGTCTATTTGACCCTTCTAATGGATTGCTCGTTCCGTTGCAACTATGGTTGAAAAGTTTTATCATCTACCATATGTTCTAAATCTCTAATTTATTTTTGTTGAAGGCTATTGATAATTTATTTATCTTTAGTCATGATATTCTTTACTGAGCTAGTTGTGTTCACCCTTTTGCTTCACAATTCCTTTCAAGTAATAAAAGTGTAGCTGGGTCGAGTGGGGGATAACAAGGGAATAGAACAGTGGTCTATAGATGTTGAGGGTGAGATGAATTTAACTTGGAAGGGTGTTTTGCCACTATCATACAAGATGTCTAATGACATACAACCTCGTGTCATCATAAGAGAGGGTTGTGCTCATCCACTTGCTGAGTATATTTACAAGCACTACCTATATAATCTTGGTGTTTATTTAGAGTTTAATTCCCAATTAGAGACAATGGAGATAATGATATGTCAAGAGAAGACTCACCATTGGGAAGAAATATGATAGTAATCTTCTCATTTTTCTTTGGGGTCTATTGGGTCAACCAAAGATAATTCTGTGGCCATATGATATCTATCATAACCTAGACGCATGGCCTCCCATGTACGAATGTTTCCTTGAGCACTTCCCAAAGATTTTAATTTCTAAAACAGTTTTTGACTATACCTTTATGTAAGATGTCATGGTGACGTGCTACCCAAGTTGGTGTCAAGAGTCACAGTTGATATATATATTTGTATCAAAACTCACAATGACACGAGTTGTTGTATTTTTACATTTACATTTGTTGTAATAAAGTTGTAGTTGTTTTCTGTACCATGTATTTGGCGACTCATAATGGGTTGGTTGGAATGGACCTATTTTGGGGTTGTCACAGTTTATGTATCATTTTCGTATTCTAATTCATATAGAATTTATATACGATATTTCATCCTTCATACAAACTCGTATAATACTTCGTATTATACTCGTTTTCATTACTTTTGTATAATACTTAAGTATTATACCATTATTACTTATTCAATACTACTTTGCCTTCCTTAACGTTTATAAATTAAGTCCGCAAGCGAAATATTACATTTTTCATAACTAGATTTTTATTACATAATCCATCTCACCTTGTCATTCTATCATTACGTCTTTCTCGGAATTTCAAAAATATATCCCGAGCAAATACCTATGAATAGTGTTTTTCAGAAAATTTCTCGAAAAACTTTTATTTTCGTCTTGGAAATTCAAACACTTTAATTCCTTCACGTAGCTCAAATACTACGACATTCTAACATCAATAGGTTATACAATGACAACCATCTTGATAACACATAGAATAGAATTTTATTATTATTTAATTTAATAAAAATCATTTTACAAAAAGGTTCAAATTTCTCGGTCGTTACAACTATAAGTCAAATTTGAATGTTCATGCTCTTAATAAAAGTCCTAAAGATCAAACAGTTTTAATTCAAAGCTCAACTAGTGATGCTAATGTCTAGATCCCAAGAACAATTCTTTGGAAGGATATTACTTTACCTAGTCAATGGACTTTACCAAATGAGTTACCACAGCAGCCTGTAGTTAACAATTCATTAAACATAGAAAATATTAGAGAGTTTTCAGACGGAACTGTTAAAAATAGTTTTGAGCGTACTAGAAATCCAGTCATAATAGAAGATATTTCAAGTTCATCAAGATATAAGTTACGTTTACCTAATCAAGATAATGAACTCACACATGCAATAGATAAACTATTTAAAAAACTCAAAAATGAAGCTAGTTCAAGTGGCACTATAGCTCTTATTGATCAGGTGGAATCTGATAATGAAAGTAGTAGTTCTTCTGAGCAGTCTAATACTGTTTCAGACTTTAATGATTAGCTTAAAAAATTAACTGTTAACAACATAAGTATTACCAGAAATTGGTACTCTAGACCAACTCCTCCGGATCTACAGTTCGAAGAGAGAAATCTAGATAAACAATTCTCTGTTTCATCTAATAAAATATATAAATGGAATATTGATGGATTTAGTGAACAAGAAATTCTTAATAAACTAAATCATATGTCTATGGTAGCTAATAGCTATATTACAAAATTCAACCATCTGTTTCAACCAGACATAGTTGAATTAATAGCTAGTGGATTTATTGGTATTCTTAGGTCTTGGTGGGAAAAACATCTCACAGTAGAATCTAGAATATCAATAATTCATGCTATCCAGATGGATGATGACGAAAATCCCATCTTTTCTTAAGTGGCAATACAAGATTTTGTCACCTCAAGAGGTCATTATATTCCAGTCTCCGTAGTCCATCAGCATAAGGATAGCTCAAACTTCTTTATCTTTAATTTCTTTTCTTAAAATAGCAACGTCTAATTTTAAATTAGAAATTTCTCTTTTGAGTTTATAAACTTCTTGATTTAATTCAAGGAGAGTGACTTCTCTAATTGGGGACTTAAATCTTTCAAGCATTTTATTAAGACTAAAAATAGGTTTCTCTTTGGCTTTAAGAACCCTATCAGTAATTTTCTTATCATTTGTTAATAAATCTTTTAATTGTTTTGTGTACTGAATTTTTAAATGTGGATCAATAATCTTGCTAATTAAGTCAATTAACAAAGAACTTTCTTCATCTTCTTTGGTAATTACATTTAATCTCTTGCAACAGTTGTTACTGCAATCCTAAGGACATACTGTAACTTCGTTATCACTATTTGATTCATCGTTACAAGTCTTTGCTACTACTACTCAAGATTCCGAATAATGTAAGCTTCTTCACATCTGTATTTTTTTTCAATTCTTATTAACTCTAACAATTGTTCAGTGTCTTTAGTTGAGATATTCAGCTGGGCTAACTTTTGCTTAACTTTACACTCACTTTTAAAGTGCCCTTTACGCCTGATTGTGATGAATAATTTTACTTTTTATCAAATTTCTTTGATTTTTTAGTTGATTTTTTGTGTGTTGATTTAGGTTTCTTATAATAAGAATCTTGATTATTTTTATTATTTTTATCTTGATTATATCTCTTTTTATGACGTTTATGACTCTTAAGATAAGACTCAATATGTTTATGCTTGTGCCTGTGCTTTCTTCTAGAGGGAGCCACAGGGGGTAAACCATATTGTTCATGTAAGTGTGCTAACTCAGTATTTAGCTTTATTTTTATCTTTACTAGCTTGTTTAGCTAATTTAAAGTCAATACACTTTTTTAATCCAATTTTTTTAATATAACTTATAATATCTCCGTAGGTTAGATTATCATAATCAATATATCCCAAATTTTTACTGAATTCTCCTCTAACTTTATGTGAAAACAAAGAAGGTAAACCATTAACGAATTTTTCTTTCCAAAATGGTTTATTACTATCAATGCGCATCATAACTCGTGAAGTAAATACATCTTTATACCACCTGAAATCACTTAGGGTGGGACAAGTGAGGTTACTAAGCTGATCATGAATTATTTCAGTGATGTTACTAGGAGTTCCAACAAAATGTTTAATAATGGTGAAAATTAAAACATTAACCCCGTCCGGTGGACCAATACCAGCATCTTCATAATCCAGCTTATGAAGGAGTTCCAGTTTTCCTTCTTTTCTACAGTAAATATAAAATCCCATGGATTCTTAAGTGGCAATACGAGATTTTGTCACCTAAAGAGGTCACTATATCCCAGTCTCCATCGTCCATCGGCATAAGGACAGCTCAGACTTCTTTATCACCCATTGCCCATGTGTCTCGCCATTTTTACATCAAATGGTGGGATAAATTCGGTGTCGATATGATAGTTGGCCAAGTTAAAAAGGAATTTCCTCCTTCTCCTATTCTGACCCCTTCAGTTACCATAGCTCCCGCTATTGAGTCTTCCAGTAAATCATCCAAAAGGTCCTCTGATACATCAAAAGGTAAATCAGTTACCCCCCCTGATCCAATCAATATTTCTGATATTACTCAACATCTCAGCTAAGAATCTTTGTCGACGCTATTCATATGAGATTTAATCAGTTAGACGAAGAGATTGAAGATTCGGAAAATGCTTCTTCACAGTCCAGAGAAGCTGAATCTAGTTAAAATGAAGAAGAAGAAGAAGACAATTGTGACCCCTATGGCACCATTTATCTTCAGGATGCTCAGGATCCCTTCGCCTGATCAGTCATCATTAGTCAACAAGTGATGCCATTATCCATCATTCAATCAAAGTGGATGTGATAAAGGCGTACTGTCTGCCAAAGACTCGCTTTCGCCACCATTATTCTTTTTGCTTGGCAGACCATCATTCAAAGACTGCTCACACCGATGACCCTTCTCACCCTAGCGACTTTAGTCATTTCATCACATAAGTCAGAGGGCCCCACTACCAGCGTAAGTCAAAAGATTACACCTGCGTTTCCACCGAAAGCAGATTCCTTTTACTTTTACTTTACTTTAGTAAATGTAATATGTTTCTTACTTTGTACTTTTTCCTTAGTTAATGTAATAGTGACCATGTAATAGTTCTTTCCTTGATCTATAAAAGAAAACTGAACTCATTTAGTTAGACAGACTTCAAAAGACGTTGAGTTCCTTCTCAGTCGAATCTTTTGCCTCTACAGCTGTTAGCCTTTCTTTACCCCTCTTCTTCTAATGTTCTTAGCCAAATAAATTTGTAAGTCATTTTATTTTCTGCACTTGTAAATAGTTTAAGTTATCAATAAAACTATTTTTATTTAGTAATTCAACTGTGTGTGTATTCGCTCTACTGTTCTTCTCTCTTTAATATCTCATTCCGCCCCAAATGGTATCAGAGCCAAGTTATTATTTGTTTCTAAATGATGAAGTAAGATGTAAGACCCCAACTTTTATAAATAAAGATGAATTTTCTATAAATATCATTTTTGAATATTATGGAGTAAATTTGATATAATGTTATAGTTGTGGGTAATATTTATAAATTTTGCAAAGTACGCAAGTTGTTATATAATATTTGATTGGTCGGGGAATATTCGTTTTAGCGAGGAATATTAAATAAATGGCACAATCATTGGTGGACCTACAAATGTAAATTATTGTCGGATTGAGAAAACGCAAAAAATACTTTATGAAAATAACGGCGGGCGTTTTACCGTTAACTATTGAAACACCCAGTGTTAAAAGTATTGTAATACGTGTAATTGCATAGTAGCACACGGTATTGATTATTGATGCTTACGTGAGAAGTCACTCAGTTTGCTTATTATTTGGATCCCTATTTACCTATTTTTCAAAATTATCGAAAGAAAGTTATAAAGTATATATATATATATATTTAACTTTTGTGTGTGTGTGTGTTAGTGGGTTTTGGTGGGGGAATTATTAGCAGGTGGTGTGTTGTGTTAGTGGGTGGAGGATTGTATAATTGGTATGTGTGTGATTATAATATATATATATATATATTTTGTGAGTGGGTTTATATATGTATATATATATATATATATATATATATATATATATAGATATATCCTGCAAGTTGCAAATTAGTGAGAAGAATTTGGATGAAAGTTGGCAGTTTTGGTTTTTTTTCAACATGTGTTATTATATATATATTATATTTTATTTAAAAGATTTTGCTTTAAATATGGACCGTCAGATTAAAGTAAATCAATCTCGACCGTTTATGAATTAGTTACTATGCAGTTGATTCTTCTATAAATAGAAGCTCATTCCTTCATTATTTTCTTACGAATTCATTGAAACTCTAGAGAGATAAACTATAGAGAGAAAGAAGAAAAGTATTCTGCTACTTCCATACTCTTATATCCAGTTTCTTTTACGGTAAGGGGTGTTGTTCTTTTATATTCATGAAGAGAACTTCAGTTATTCTATTCTTTATTATTCTCACGGAATAACCAAAGATACTGCATTTCACTACCTATACTTGGTGATATTCTTCAATATTCCATCTTGATTATTCTGTTGGAACATCACATGCATGCGTTTAAGCGGACTGGTTCCGCCTCTTTATTATTATTCTATTGGAATATCCTATCTCAATGCTTTCGTGGGACTGATTCCATCTTTATTATTATTACATTGGAATATCACATGCATATGATTCACCGGGACTCGGTTCCGCCTCTTTATTATTACTGTTGGAACATCACAGCCGGTCGTGAATTTCACTTTGACACGTTCCGATTATTTATTATTTTGTTGGAATAACTTTTATACATGCGAAGTACCGCATGCATGGTTATTTCTTTTATTCCATTCTTTATTATACTCAGTTGGTTAAAGTTTTGACTTCTATACTCCATGAAATTAGTGGAATATCCTTGATATTTGCGCTTCATCCAGTATCTTTTTATGGAAATATTCTTCTGAGCATTCTTAAATTTTACTCTACAAAGAATTATCATGTTGACAATTTCGACGTTATTAGTTCCTGAATAACTTAATTCTTGAAATTGTTTTATTGAATTCTTATATTGTTGTCATCATCCTCATGTTTATATTTTTTTAAAGTCATTTGTGGCCTGTAGTGCATAGATGGACTTGGTATGATTATGACCAAAGATTATTCAGTGTAATCAAGACCATAATGTTACAAATGATGTGGTAAAAGTCCTCATTGGCCCATGGTGCATTGATGGATAGTTGTTGGCATGATCATGACCATTAATGAATACACAAATATTCTTGGCCCGTAGTGCATGGATAATTGTGGTCGTGTTACTAAAGAATATCCTTGGCCGTAGTGCAGGGGAGATTCGATGATGTGGATTATTTATTAAGCTGAGTATCAGCGATAAAAGGCATGAAAAACCTTTTAAATCATAGAAGATAGTAGATTTTATTCTCTACTTGACTCTTTTAATGGATTGCTTGTTCCGCTGCAGTTAAACTTGATGTTTGTTATATTTCATCAGTTTAACACTGTTGAAGGCTAATGATAATTTATTCTGCATTATCTTAGTCATAATATTTCTTACTGGGCTAGTTGAGCTCACCCTTTCTTTCACTGTTCTCTTTAGGAAATGAGAATATAGCTGGGACGAGTCGGGTAACGAAGTGATGGACCAGATGATAGTATTAGTAGTCCTCACTATTCTGTGAAATAGTGTGACAATAAATGTAATGAGGACTCCTTTTGAGTTTGTATACTCTCTAGAAGACAATATTTGTATTCAAACTCACAGTTCTCTTGTTGTATTATTAAGTTGTATTTGAATTACATCATGTATCCAAGCGACTCAAGATGGGTGATGTATACCTAATTTTGGGGGCGTCATTGTTGATATCAAAGCTTAGGATATGATCCTGGCTAAGATGTGATAATAGAACTAGGAGGGAGAGACGGAATTCTTTTCGCTAGTATGACCTACCTAAGTTTTTTGGTATTTAATTGGTCGGTCAGAATATAGGGATAATATGTTACATGTCAATTAACCTTTTGTTTTGTGGCAGTATCTAAAAATAAATTTCAAAAATGTTGAGAATAGCAATGGAGCACGGGCAACCGTTGATTCACAACATATAAATAATCAGGATAATGTGCATCATGAAGGCGACAATCCTCATGCAAACAACAACACTGACCAAATGATGAATGATGGAATGTTCAGAGGCTTTATGAAATTCATACAACAGTAGGCGACAGCGGCTCCTGTCCAAAATATAGGTGGAACCACTGGAAACTCCCGGACTGTCACCACTAAATAGTTTAAGGAGCTGGGACCACCAGAGTTTATTGGAGAGCCAAAACCACTTAAGGCGGAAGCATGGATAAAGTAGATCACCAAGATATTTGATGTCTTGGGATGCTTCGAGGAGCCAAAAGTTCCATTTGCCGCCTTTATGTTGCGAGGACAGGCAGATTACTTGGGGGAATCGGTAAAACGTACTCAACCTGCCGCACTGAAAATGTCTTGGGAGAAGTTCCAAGAACTATTCAACGACAAGTACTTTCCCAAAAGTATTCGTCACATGAAGGAGGTGGAGTTCATCGAGTTGGAACAGAATAATATCACCGTGTCGCAGTACAAAGCAATGTTTGCCGAGTTGTCCCGGTTTGCGTCCCACTTGGTGGATAATGAAGAGAGAATGACGCGGATGTTTTTAAGAGGTTTGAAGTCGGGAATCGTCCAACATCTTATTTTTTCATAAACCGTGTTTGTTTGTATTCGATGTTGTAAATAGGGCTCGATTAGTGGAGCGCGATAACGAGTCAACGCAACCAAAAGAGAGCAAATAGAAAAAATGATAATACCAACGAGATCATCATCGTCGGACAACAAGCGTGGAGGGAATCAACAGGCCAGAAATGGTAACCACTTCAGTGGTAAATAGGGCCAAAATAATAAGAATGGACATTTCAAGAAGAGGAGATTCAATAATGATGGAAAGACGTCAGCACCATCACCCGTTGTTAAGGAAACAGAACGACCACCTATCATATGTTTCAAATGCGGAGGGGAGGGACGCATCAGTTCAAACTGCGTGATGCCGTCCAAAGCATGTTATAATTATAGAAGAGAAGGTCACTTAGCCCGATTTTATCATTCACCAAAGACAAGTTCAATAGGATGGAGCACCAAAGGTCGTCCCTGTAAAAAAAAGCCAGAGTGTCTGAGGAGAGCGTTTGTTGTGACATCCCAGAAAGCAAGGAACCCGAATGAGGTCATCACGGGTAAGCTTATCATAAACTCTAGCGAAGTCTATACTTTACTTGATACTAGTTCTACCCATTCTTTTATTTCTCCTACTTGCGCTCAACGTTTAAATTTGATTCCGGAGAAATTAGACTTTAACTTATCTGTGGAAACTCCATTGGGAGAAACCTTCATTACATCCACTATTTATAAGTCTTGTTTGGTTCAAATCGGTACCCTCATATTACCTGTCGATCTTATTTAATTGAAAATACTTGCATTTGACGTGGGTATAGGGATTGATTGGTTAACTACTCATCATGCAAAAATTGATTATTTTCGTAAGGTTGTTAGCTTTTATATTCCTAATCAACCTATTATGCGAATTCAAGCCACCAAATGATTAAAATCAATCACGGTCATCTCAAGCCATAAAGCTATTCGTTTGTTGAAAAACGGATGTCAAGCTTTCTTAGCTCATGTCACGGATTTAAACAAAAATACGTCAGTTTTGAATGATATTTCTATTGTTAATAAATTCCCTGATGTATTCCCTGAAGAACTTCCTGGCCTACCCCCAGAGCGTGAAATTGAATTTTGTATCGACCTTGAACCCGGTACAAAACCCATTTCCAAAGCCCCATATCGAATGGCTCCTATTGAACTTCAGGAGTTAAAGACCCAACTACAGGAATTGCTAGATATTGGCTTTATTCGTCCTAGTACTTCTCCTTGGGGTGCTCCTATTCTATTCGTGAAGAAGAAAGATGGGAGTACGTGACTTTGTATTGATTATCGGGAGTTGAATCATGTCACCATCAAAAATAAGTACCCATTGCCACGTATTGACGACCTGTTTGACCAGTTGCAAGGAGCCAAATTCTTTTCAAAGATTGATCTTCGTTACGGATATCACCAATTGAAGATTAGAACAGATGACACTCCATAGACGACTTTCAGAACTCGGTACGGGCATTATGAATTCCTAGTCATGTCCTTTGGATTGAATAATGCTCCTGCTGCCTTCATGGATATGATAAACCAAGTATTCAATGAATATTTGGATCACTTTGTGATCGTCTTTATTGATGACATCCTTATTTATTCCAAAAGCCATGAAGATCATGAGCAACACTTGAGGCTGACACTCCAAAAGCTTTGTGAATACAAGCTTTATGCCAAGATGAAGAAATGTGTGTTCTGGCTTGAGGAATTAGCATTCCTTGGGCACGTAGTATCAAGTCATGGAATATCTGTTGACCCGGCAAAGATTGAAGCAATTCAAAGATGGGAGCAACATAAACCAGTGACTAAAGTACGTAGCTTTCTCGGCTTAGCTGGTTATTATCGGAGATTCGTGGAAGGATTTTCTCGAATAGCTACTCCATTAACTCAGTTGACTTGGAAAGATACAAAGTTCGGTTGGAGAGAAGAATGTGAGAAGAGTTTTCAAGAACTCAAGAGGAGACTCATTTCAGCACCTATTATGACAATACCATCTGGATCGGAGGGATTTGTCATCTACAATGATGCTTCGGGCAAAGGGTTGGGATGTATTCTCATGCAACTTGGGAAAGTTATAGCCTATGCCTCAAGAAAACTCAAAGAATATGAGAGAAATTATGCTACTCATGACCTAGAGTTAGTAGTTATTGTCTTCGCACTTAAAATTTGGAGGCATTACTTGTATGGGGAGAAGGTGGAGATCTTTACGGATCATAAAAGCCTCAAATATTTCTTCACTCAAAAGGAACTCAATATGTGATAACGACATTGGCTTGAACTGTTGAAAGATTATGATCATACCATCCAATACCATCCTGGAAAAGTAAACGTCGTAGCTAACGCATTGAGTAGAAGAGCATATGCAAGTACGAGGGCGATATTGTTAACACAAAGGCCCATTTTGTGTGACTTGTAAAGGATGGAGATAGAGTTAAAGACTCCAGGGACCCATGTGATGATGGTGAATATACTAGTAGAACCGACTTTAATTGATAAAGTTAAAGCTGCTCTGATGCGTATGAGGAAGAAAGTGCAAGAAGGTGCTATGCCGGAAGCAAGAATCGATGAAGAAGGAATACTTCTAGTCAACTTCAGACTTTGTGCTCTTAATGACCCTGATTTAAAGTATAAAATCATGATGGAGGCGTACAACACACCGTTTGCAATCCATCTTGGGAGTACCAAAATGTATCATGATATTAAATAAAATACATTTTGGTGTTGACCAGTTTAAATATAATATTGTCTTAAGATCGACAATATCATCGAAAGGACGTGGAAATAAATCCCCATCATAATTATTGATTCATTATTTTACAAAATGGTGAGGACTAAATATAATATTGTCTTAACTCTCTCTCAAAAAATCCTTCATTTATTGATTCATTATTTTACCCAGAGGACTAGTACTTCATTCCATATTTAGTACTCGCCATTCTCGAGAGAAGAAAAATGGAACAACAAGGAAAAGGGTGAGCTCAACTAGCCCGATAAAAGAATATTATGACTAGATAATATACAACAAATTATCGTTAGTCTTGACGAGGAAAAATCGATAGAATACTGATAGAACAACAAGTTTCGGATCAATATTACGTGGAAATAATAATTCATAGAAGAGTTACGTAGAGAATGAAATCTACTATAATCTATGAATTTAACGATCCATCATCAATATTTTATCCTGTAACATCAATCGATATACATACGGAATCAAATATTCATCTTTTTTGCTTTCTGAGGCCAAGATATTCATCGATTAGTCATATTCATTTAAACACTGTTCATCTTTTTCACTGAGGCCAAAGATATTAATCAATCGGTCGTGTTCATCTCGACACTTTTGTTCATCTTTGCTTCTGAGGCCAAAGATATTCTTGAAAAATCATTCATCTTTTGCTTTCTGAGCCAAAGATATTCAATAATATCATCATTTAAGGCGAGGATGATGAAAATATTTTTTAAAAGCGAATCGGTGAAACAAAATGACAAGGATTAAGGATTAAGGATTAAGTACTTGGTTTTATCCACGTCCAAAATACCTCAAAAATAATCATAGTGGTGTAAAATTCGAGAATGATCAAAACATGGATCTGATCGAGTTAGTATCCGAATAGATATTTTGGACAAAAAGAAGAAATTTTATTTTTTAGGTTGAATAGTCAGTATCGTGAATAGTCTTGTATCGTGAATAGTCTTAGTATCGTGAATAGTAACTCAACACCAAAAGATAGAAATTCCACAAAAACATCTTCACGCTTCATGAATAGTACTCGTGAATAGTAACTTCGTGAATAGTAACTCGTGAATAGTAACTTTCGTGAATAGTAACTCATGAATAGTAACCCATGAATAGTAACCCCAGACATGAAAAAGTTCCAAATTTGATAAAAACTTGGATCAACATTTGACATAATGATATTGAAGAAATAATATCATTACAAAAAAATAATATCCACTTACCTCGAAAGATCGATCTTACAGTTGAAACAGGATATAGGCTATGACTTGGACTTGCCGTAGTATAGCAATACTCAAAGTATACTCAAAATACTCACAAGAATACGCTCGATAATATAGAGAGAAAACTTGATTTACGGTGTGATTTTCAATTCTAACCTAAGCACCTATTTATAGGAAATTGCTTAGAACACAAAAGCGAGAAAATTTAATATAATATTAATATTTATTTTCCAAAACCTCATCCACATACTTGCCAACTGAATTCAGCTCCTACACATGTTAAATGAGGCCACCTAACATTCTAAAAACGTTTTTCCTATTTTAAATATTTTAAACTTCAAAAATCAATTATTTGAACTTGAACTTCAATAATTCATAATAAATAGCCCTTTCATCAGAAAATTCGAATCTCGCGAGTTTTTATAGGAAATTCAATTCTCTACAACTTTGCGGAAGAAAGTTTTCCAAATTCCAAATAGAAATTGGCCAAAAAATCCACAAGCAGGCGATTTTACAAGGTATAATCAAATTTGATCGATAAATGGGGTCCACAGACATGTTTAACATGTTTTAAACATTTATTGCAACAAAAATACTCTTCCTCCTCGTATACTCATATATCCCACATTCGTTGTAAAAAATATCACAGTTAATATATTATTAAAATAATATATTTAAATGAATTATTTTATCGAGAAAAAGATAAAATATTAATTTTCAACAATTGTCATTTTAAAAATTTTCTCCATCTATATCCACATAAAATCAATATTTTCCTCATCATATAAATCAATAATTAATTATTCACAAATAATATTCTGAGAATCACAATATTGTGACGAGTAGGTTCAGGAAGAGGGGCTTTCGATAAAATTTCTTCTTCTTGGCGGCGCGATTAGGTGACCAAACCTCTCCTTAGATGAACTTTCTAGACATTGCCAATAATGTTATCTAATAATATTATTGAGATAATATGAATTATTGCTTCGATAATGAAAATCTTTGTGTAATGACAATTATTGAAACAACAATGATATAAAATATCAACGCTTGACAATTATTAACTTTCGATAAAATCTTTGAGCGATAATTCTGTAACCATTATTGAGTAGTGCCTTCTTACGTAAGAATCAATAATTGGTGCAATCTGGTATCTTCTTGTTCAACAATGCGTATTAGTGTGTTTTAACCACCGGGTATTCAATGATATTAACTTAACAACTACTGCCGTTATTTAAAAACAACTTATATTTGTCGTTTTCTTCATCCAATCACTTTCCGTTATGGGGCCCACACATGGTTTTTTGCCGTTGTCGTGCGAATATTCCCAACGATCTGAATATTCCACGACCAAACGAATATTCCCAAGCGATAATGAATATTTTATAACCACTTGCTTAATTTGAAATATTTGCATATTTAACCCTTAACTATCCACATTAATCAAATCAACCCTTACTATTTCAAAATAATAAATAAAGGAAATTCCTTTTTATTTAAAAATTTGAGGTCTTCTGACCTCCCTCCTTATGAAATTTAGTCCTCGAAATTGGCGTGCGTACTGGTGTTTTGAAAAGGTGAGGATACCTCGCTTTCATTTAGTTTCAACTCCCGGTCATTTCCTCTATAGCATGATTCCTCCACAAAACTTTAACTTGTGGTATAACCTTTCTTGGCGTGGGACATGCTCCTTCTATCCAAAATCTTGGCAATTACCTCCTCATACGTTAAGTCTTGGCTATCTCGTCCGGTTCTAACTTCTATAACGTGGTTGGGTCTTTCACATATTCTGAAATGCGAGATATGTGAAACACATTATGAACACGAGACATACTACTTCGAGGTAACTTGAAGTCTATAGGCTACATTTCCTACTCGGTCGAGAATTTGAAATGGATAGATAAATCGTGGATTGAGCTTTCCTCTCTTCCCAAATCTTGTAACTCCCTTCCATGGAACAACTTTCATGACAATACATGATCCCCATTAAATTCCACGTCCTTTCGATGAAGATCCGCATAACTCTTTTGTCGATCTTGTGCTGTTTTGTATCGTTGTCGAATCATTTGGATCTTTTCGGTGATCATACGTACTAACTTCGGGTCCCAACAATGTTGCTTCACCCACCTCATCCCAACATATTGGAGAGCGACATTTTAAATCCATATAATGCTTGAATGGAACCATGCCTATATTTGTTTAATAACTATTGTTGTATGAGAATTCCACCATGGCAAGTACTTATCGACTTCCTTTGAAATCTAGGACCACGAGTTTTAATATATCTTGAAGAGTTTGAGTAGTCCTTTACGATTGCCCATCCGTTTGAGGATGGTATACCAAATAGATAAATAAATTAGTGCCCATAGCTTTCTAACCCAAAATCATAAAGTGAATCTTGGGTCACGATCTAAAACTATGGATCTTGGCATGCCATGCAATCTCACAATCTCATTTACGTACATACGAAAAAGCGTTCAAGGAATAAGTCTCTCGTATCGGTAAAAATGAAGCGGAACTTGGTTAATCTATCAACAATAACCCAATAGCATTGATGCCTTGAGAAACCGCGGGAAGACCCGTAATGAAATCCATAGTAATGTGTTCCCACTTCCATTCAGGAATCTCAAGTGGTTGCAGCGGACCCTTAGGTACAAGATGCTCGCCTTTACCGTTAGCAAGAAGTTAAACACATCGAGATAAACTTTGCAATCTCTCTCTTCATATTGTTCCACCAAAATGTATGTCGAAGATCACGATACATTTTAGTACTTCGAGATGGATTGCAAATGGCGTGTTGTGTGCCTCCATCATAATCTTGTACTTCAAATCGAGTCGTTAGGAACACAAAGTCTAGAGTGGACTCGAAGTATTCCTTCTTCATCAATTCTAAACTTTAGGAATAGCTCCTTCTTGTACTTTCTTCTTCATACGCATCGACTCAAGATTCGGTGGCTTGAAGCGACCTTAACTTTTTCTATTAAAGTTGGCTCTGTCGTATACTTGACATCATCGCTTTCGTTCCGCATATAATCTTCTACTCATCGCGTCGGCTACCACGTTCGCTTTTTCGGGGATGGCATGATCGAACATGTCTTTGAAATGAGTCTCCTCTTGAGTTCTTGAAGCTCTTCCCACATTCCTTGCTCCATTCGAATTTTGTATCTCTCTGAGTCGGTTGCGTTAATGGAATAGCGATTCGAGAATATCCTTCAACGAATCTCAGATAATAACCAACTAAGCCTGAAAGCTACGTCTTTCGATAAGCGACTTAGGTTGCTCTCAAGCGTGACTCATATCCCAATCTTGGATAGCACGTCACAATGACACCTATCGATTTACTATCGCTTGCGAATATGGCGTCCCTACGGAGAGTGCGGCTTGTGAATTCCTGAAAGGAAGTCACAAGATAAAGGCTCGGTACCAAATTCTATAGTTGAATTTTAACTCACGAAGTTCAATAGGAGCCATTCGATATGAGATTTTAGAAATGAGTTTTGTCTGGGGTTCAAAGTCGATACAAAATTTAATATCGGGCTTTGGGAGTAAGCGAAGAAATTCTTGAAATCGTCGGGAAAAATCAATAACAACGGGAATATTATTCAAATCGGCGTGTCTTTATTCAAATCCATAACATGGACTAAGAAAACTTGACATCCGTAATAAGCGAATGACTTCATGGCTTGATATGAAAATGTTTGACTACTGATGGTTTGATTGCTTGAATTGAATAACGGGTTGCTTAGGAATATGAAAACTATGACCTTACAAAAAATAATCAATTTGGCATGATGAGTAGTTAACCTTAAAATCACATCAAAAGCAAATATCTCTATAGAAATAAGGTTAACGGTAATGTGATAGTGCCAACTTGAATCAAGCAAGATTTTTAAACAACGGATGTAATGAAAGTTTCTCTAATGGAGTCTCCACGAGATAGGTCAAAGTTTAATTTCTCGTGAGTCGAGTTCAAGCGTTGGCGCAAGTAAGAGATAAAAGAATGGGTAGAACCAATATCTAGTAAGGTATATACTTACAAAAATTTATAATTAACTAAACTTGAAACTAACCGTTCGGGTTCTCGCATTTTGACCGATCACAACAAAGCGCTCTTCCGAAATCGTTGACTTTGACTTTTACGGGACGATCTTTTGAGTCACCATCCCCATTGAACTAGGTTTCGATATCTTTGTCTGATCTCGGCGATATGTCCTTCCTTTCCACAATTATAGCATACCTTGAGCTGTTGTGGGCGGTTTGGTGATATGTCCCTCTTTTCGCATTTGTAGCATATGGCCGGTGGTCGTTCTCCTCCCTTAAAACTAGTTTCTTCTTTGGCGTTTGCGTCTTCACATAGTGGTTGTTGAATCTCCTCTTTTTTAAAATCTCCTCCCAGGCTTCGCTTCTTCTATTTTTTCATGGCCCACGATTACCACGGAGTGGTTCTGCCTTTATCATATTCTTCTTTCTCCGTTGGTTATCGTTATTACGATGGCTACTTATCTTGATATGATCCACGGTTATGGTCCCTCGGTTGAGCGTTACTCGTTATCTCGCTCTAACAATGAGCCACATTGACAACATCTGAATAGAGAAAATTTATGAGAAATGAGATCTTGGCGTATGTCGGGTTTCAAACCTCTCGAAACATCCGCGTCATCGTTCCTCATTCTCCACCAAATGAGGTGCAAACACGGATAACTCCATGAACTTACGCCTCGTCTTTGGGACAAATCATGTTATTACTACTTTCTGATCTAATAAACTCCACTTCCTTCCGTATAGCCGAATACTTTCGGGGAAGTACTTGTCATTGAGCTGTTTACTGAAAGCGTCTCCGTGACATCTTTGAGTGCGGTTGGATGGAGTGCAGCTTCCATGATTCCCACCGATGTCTGCCTCGCCCACGGAACATAAAAAGGTGGCGAATGGAACTTTCTGTTCCTCCGTGCATCCCAGACATCGAATATCTTGGTAATTTGTTTGACCCGTCTCTCGCCTTAATCGGATCCGGCTTTCCCAGAATTACAGTGGTCCCAACTCTTTGAAGCTGCTTGGTTGTGACCACGGTGAATTCTATCATTTCCTCCTGTATTTTGAACACGAGTCTCCTCGTGCGATTTTGCATGAGCTGCAAAAAGCTTCTAAACATCCCTCGTTCATCATACGCTCGATTGGGTGGTGTTGTTCACGGGAGGAACATTGCCCGACTGTTGCCGTTCTCCTCGTTGGTAAAATCTGAGGCATCTCCACGGTCTCATTTACTCCTTTTTGTTAATATTCTCGATTCGACATTCTCAAATCTTGTCATAAAATAAGGGTTAATTAAGAAATCGATATATCACATAATATCCTATATCTTGACCAACTAACAAATAAGCTTAGGTAGGACACACTTTAGCGAAGGATTTACTCGTCTCTCCCTCTGGAGTTCTATTCCCCGATCTCATGGAGAGATCATATCCTAAACTACGATACCAAGCTGTGGCGCCCCCAAAATAGGTATACACAACACCCGTTACGAGTGCCAAATACATGGTACAAAAAGCAAACTACTGACTTCATAATACAAATGTAGTGTGAAATCGACAATATATCTTAATGAGTTTAAATATAATATTGTCTTACAGACAATATCCATACTCAAATAAATCCCCATCATAATTATTGATTCATTATTTTACAAAAATGGTGAGGACTACTAAACAACTCTCTCTAGAACCTTCATTCCATACCCAGAGCTAGTACTACATTACATTCTAGCCTCACGAGAAAGAAAAATGGAACAACAAAGAGGAAAGGGTGAGCTCAACTAGCCCGATAAAGAATATTATGACTAAGATAATATCTGACAAATTATCGTTAGTCTTGACGAGGAAAAATCGATAGAATACAATAGGCAACAAGTTTGGATCAATATTACGGCGGAAATAATAATTCATAGAAGAGTTACGTAGAGAATGAAATCTACTATAATCTATGAATTTAACGTCCCATCATCAATATTTTATCCTGTAACATCAATCGATATACATACGGAATCAAATATTCATCTTTTACTTACTCTGAGCGAAAGATATTCATCGATTAGTCATATTCATTTAAACACTTCATTCATCTTTTTTACTGAGGCCAAAGATATTAATCAATCGATTAAGTATTCATCTCAACACTGTTCATCTTTTTTTACTCTGAGGCCAAAGATATTCTTGAAAATCATTCATCTTTTACTTTTCTGGGCCGAAGATATTCAATAATATCATCATTTAAGGCGAGGATGATGAAAAATATTTTTAAAAAGCGAATCGGTGAAACAAAATGACAAGGATTAAGGATTAAGGATTAGTACTTGGTTTTATCCACGTCCAAAAATACCTCAAAAATAATCATAGTGGTGTAAAATTCGAGAATGATCAAAACATGGATCTGATCGAGTTAGTATCGAATAGATATTTTGGACAAAAAGAAGAAATTTTATTTTTAGGTTGAATAGTCTTGAGTATCGTGAATAGTCTTGTATCGTGAATAGTCTTATCGTGAATAGTAACTCAGACACACCAAAGATAGAAATTCCACAAAAATCTCTTCACGCTTACGTGAATAGTACTAAATGAATAGTAACTTCGTGAATAGTAACTTCATGAATAGTAACTTCGTGAATAGTAACTCATGAATAGTAACCCATGAATAATAACCCCAGCAGCATGAAAAAGTTCCAAATTTGATAAAAACTTGGATCAACATTTGACATAATGATATTGAAGAAATAATATCATTCTGAAAAAAAATAATATCCACTTACCTCGAAGATCGATCTTTACAAGGCTGAAACAGGGATATAGGCTATGACTTGGACTTGCACTTGTATAGCAATACTCAAAGTATACTCAAAATACTCACAAGAATAAACTCGATAATATAGAGAGAAAACTTGATTTACGGTGTGATTTTCAATTCTAACCTAAGCACCTATTTATAGGAAATTGCTTAGAACACCAAGCGAAAATTTAATATAATATTAATATTTATTTTCCAAAACCTCATCACACTTTACTTACCAACTGAATTCAGCTCCTACACATGTTAAATGAGGCCACCTAACATTCCAAAAACGTTTTCTATTTTAAATATTTTAAACTTCAAAAATCAATTATTTGAACTTGAACTTCAATAATTCATAATAAATAGCCCTTTCATCAGAAAATTCGAATCTCGCGAGTTTTTATAGGAAATTCAATTCTCTACAACTTTGCAGAAGAAAGTTTTTCCAAATTCCAAATAGAAATTGGCCAAAATCCACAAGCGGGCGATTTTACAATTTATAATCAAATTTGATCGATAAATGGGGTCCACCAACATGTTTAACATGTTTTAAACATTTATTGCAACAAAAATACTCTTCCTCCTCATATACTCATATATCCCACATTCGTTGTAAAAATATCACAGTTAATATATTATTAAAATAATATATTTAAATGAATTATTTTATCGAGAAAAAGATAAAATATTAATTTTCAACAATTGTCATTTAAAAATTTTTCTCCATCTATATCCACATAAAATCAATATTTTCCTCATCATATAAATCAATAATTAATTATTCACAAATAATATTACGAGAATCCATATTGTGACGAGGCGGTTCAGGGAAGAGAGGGGCTTTCGATAAAATTTCTTCTTCTTGGCGCGCGATTAGGTGACCAAACCTCTCCTTAGAGCGAGAACTTTCTAGACATTGCCAATAATGTTATCTAATAATATTATTGAGATAATATGAATTATTGCCGATAATGAAAGATCTTTGTGTAATGACAATTATTGAAACAACGATGATATAAAATATCAATATGACAATTATTAACTTTCGATAAAATCTTTGAGCGATAATTCTTTGTAACCATTATTGAGTAGTGCCTTCTTACGTAAGAATCAATAATTGGTGCAATCTGGTATCTTCTTGTTCGACAACGCGTATTAGTGTGTTTTAACCACTAGGGTATTCAACGATATTAGCTTGTAACAACTTCTGTAGTTATTTAAAAACAACTTATATTTATCGTTTTCTTCATCCAATCACTTTCCGTTATGGGGCCCACACATGGGCATTTGCGTGCAGTCGTGCGAATATTCCCAAAGCGATGTCAGAATATTCCACGACCAAAGCGAATATTCCCAAGCGATAATGAATATTTTATAACCACTTGCTTAATTTGAAATATTTGCATATTTAACCCTAACTATCCACATTAATCAAATCAACCCTTACTATTTCAAAATAATAAATAAAGGAAATTCCTTTTTATTTAAAAATTTGAGGTCTTCTGACCTCCCCTCCTTATGAAATTTAGTCCTCGAAATTGGCGTCACGTACACAGTGTTTTGAAAAGGTGAGGATACCTCGCTTTCATTTAGTTTCCAACTCCCGGTCATTTCCTCTATAGCATGATTCCTCCACAAAACTTTAACTTGTGGTATAACCTTTCTTGGCGTAGGACATGCTCCTTCTATCCAAAATCTTGGCGGTACCTCCTCATACGTTAAGTCTTGGCTATCTCGTCCGGTTCTAACTTCTATAACGTGGTTGGGTCTTTCACATATTCTGAAATACGGATATGTGAAACACATTATGAACACGAGACATACTCGGAGATAACATGAGTCTATAGGCTACATTTCCTACTCGGTCGAGAATTTGAAATGGACCAGATAAATCGTGGATTGAGCTTTCCTCTCTTCCCAAATCTTGTAACTCCCTTCCATGGAGCAACTTCATGACAATCGCATGATCCCCTACATTAAATTCCACGTCCTTTCGATGAAGATCCGCATAACTCTTTTGTCGATCTTGTGCCGTTTGTATCGTTGTCGAATCATTTGGATCTTTTCGGTGATCATACGTACTAACTTCGGGTCCCAACAATGTTGCTTCACCCACCTCATCCCAACATATTGGAGAGCGACATTTTAAATCCATATAATGCTTGAATGGAACCATGCCTATATTTGTTTAATAACTATTGTTGTATGAGAATTCCACCATGGCAAGTACTTATCCCACTTCCTTTGAAATCTAGGACCACGAGTTTTAATATATCTTGAAGAGTTTGAGTAGTCCTTTACGATTGCCCATCCGTTTGAGGATGGTATGCCAAAGCAGATAAATAAATTCGTGCCCATAGCTTTCTAACCCAAAATCATGAAGTGAATCTTGGGTCACGATCTAAAACTATGGATCTTGGCATGCCATACAATCTCACAATCTCATTTACGTACATCTGAGAAAAGGCGTTCAGGAATAAGTCTCTCGTATCGGTAAAAAATGAAGCGGACTTGGTTAATCTATCAACAATAACCCAAATAGCATTGATGCCTTGAGAAACCGCGGAAGACCCGTAATGAAATCCATAGTAATGTGTTCCCACTTCCATTCCGGAATCTCAAGTGGTTGCAGCGGACCCTTAGGTACAAGATGCTCGCCTTTACCGTTAGCAAGTTAAACACATCGAGATAAACTTTGCAATCTCTCTCTTCATATTGTTCCACCAAAATGTATGTAGAAGATCACATACATTTTAGTACTTCGAGGATGGATTGCAAATGGCGTGTTGTGCCTCCATCATAATCTTGTACTTCAAATCAGTCGTTAGGAACCTGAAAGTCTAGAGTGGACTCGAAGTATTCCTTCTTCATCGATTCTAAGCTTAGGAATAGCTCCTTCTTGTACTTTCTTCTTCATACGCATCATTCTCAAGATTGGGTGGCTTGAGCAACCTTAACTTTTTCTATTAAAGTTGGCTCTGTCGTATACTTGACATCATCGCTTTTCGTTCCGCATATAATCTTCTACTCATCGCGTCGGCTACCACGTTAAACTTTTCGAGGATGGCATGATCGAAACATGTCTTTGAAATGAGTCTCCTCTTGAGTTCTTGAAGCTCTTCCCACATTCCTTGCTCCATTCGAATTTTGTATCTCTACGAGTCAATTGCGTTAATGGAATAGCGATTCGAGAATATCCTTGACGAATCTCCGATAATAACCAACTAAGCCTAAAGCTCGTCTTTCGATAAGCGACTTAGGTTGCTCTCAAGCTGTGACTCATATCCCAATCTTGGATAGCGCGTCACAATGACACCTATCGATTTACTATCGCGCGAATATGGCGTCCCTACGGAGAGTGCGGCAGGTGAATTCCACAAAAAGTCACAAATAAAGGCTCGGTACCAAATTCTATAGTTGAATTTTTAACTCACGAAGTTCAATAGGAGCCATTCGATATGAGATTTTAGAAATGAGTTTTGTCTGGGGGTTCAAAGTCGATACAAAATTTAATATCGAACTTTGGGAGTAAGCGAAAATTCTTGAAAAATCGTCGGGAAAAATCAATAACAACGAGAATATTATTCAAATCGGCGTGTCTTTATTCAAATCCATAACATGGACTAAGAAAACTTGACATCAAGTAATAAGCGAATGACTTCATGGCTTGATATGAAAATGTTTGACTACTGATGGTTTGATTGCTTGAATTGAATAACGGGTTGCTTAGGAATATGAAAACTAACACCCTTACAAAAAATAATCAATTTGGCATGATGAGTAGTTAACCTTAAAATCACATCAAAAGCAAATATCTCTATAGAAATAAGGTTAACGGTAATGTGATAGTGCCAACTTGAATCAAGCAAGATTTTTAAACAACGGATGTAATGAAAGTTTCTCTAATGGAGTCTCCACGAGATAGGTCAAAGTTTAATTTCTCGTGTAATCGAGTTCAAGCGTTGGCGCAAGTAAGAGAGATAAAGAATGGGTAGAACCAATATCTAGTAAGGTATATACTTAGCGAAATTTATAATTAACTAACTTGTGCTAACCGTTCGGGTTCCTCGCATTTGACCGGTCACAACAAAGCGCTCTTCCGGAATCGTTGACTTTGACTTTTACGGGACGATCTTTTGAGTCACCATCCCCATTGAACTAGGTTTTATTCTTCGTCTGATCTCGGCGATATGTCCTTCCTTTCCACAATTATAGCATACCTTGAGCTGTTGTGGGCGGTTTGGTGATATGTCCCTCTTTTCGCATTTGTAGCATATGGCCGGGTGGTCGTTCTCCTCCATAAAACTAGTTACTCTTTGGCGGCGTCTTCACATAGTGGTTGTTGAATCTCCTCTTTTTAAAATCTCCTCCCAGGCTAAACTTCTTCTATTTTCATGGCCCACGATTACCACGGAGTGGTTCTGCCTTTTGTACGTATTCTTCTTTCTCCGTTGGTTATCGTTATTACGATGGCTATATATCTTGATATGATCCACGGTTATGGTCCCTCGGTTGAGCGTACTCGTTATCTCGCTCTAACAATGAGCCTGTTGACAACATCTGAATAGAGAAAATTTTATGAGAAATGAGATCTTGGCGTATGTCGGGTTTCAAACCTCTCGAAACATCCGCGTCATCGTTCCTCATTCTCCACCAAATGAGGTGCAAACACGGATAACTCATGAACTTACCTCGTCTTTGGGACAAATCGTGTTATTACTTTCTAGTCTAATAAACTCCACTTCCTTCGTATAGCCGAATACTTTCGGGGAAGTACTTGTCATTGAGCTGTTTCTGAAAGCGTCTCCGTGACATCTTTGAGTGCGGTTTGGATGGAGTGCAGCTTCTGATTCCCACCGATGTCTGCCTGCGCCACGGAACATAAAGGTGGCGAATGGAACTTTCTGTTCCTCCGTGCATCCCAGACATCGAATATCTTGGTAATTTGTTTGACCCGTCTCGCCTTAATCGGATCAAACTTTCCCCGAGTGCAGTGGTCCCACTCTTTGAAGCTGCTTGGTACATGACCACCGTGAATTACTATCATTTCCTCTGTATTTTGAACACGAGTCTCCTAAATGCGATTTTGCATGAGCTGCAAAAAGCTTCTAAACATCCCTCGTTCATCATCACTTTCTTTCGGTGGTGTTGTTCACGGGAGGAACATTGCCCGACTGTTGCCGCGTTCTCCTCGTTGGTAAATCTGAGAGCATCTCCACGGTCTCATTTACTCCTTTGTTAATATTCTCGATCGACATTCTCAAATCTTGTCATAAAACAAGGGTTAATTAAAAATCAATATATCACATAATATCCTATATCTTGACCAACTAACAAATAAGCTTAGGTAGGACACACTTTAGCGAAGGATTTACTCGTCTCTCCCCTCTAGTTCTATTCCCGATCTCATGGAGATCATATCCTAAACTACGATACCAAGCTGTGGCGCCCCCAAAATAGGTATACACAACACCCGTTACGAGTGCGCCAAATACATGGTACAAAAAAAGCAAACTACTGACTTCAATAATACAAATGTAAATGTGAAATAAATACGAATATATCTTAATGAGTTTAAATATAATATTGTCTTCTAGACAATATCCATACTCAAATAAATCCCCATCATAATTATTGATTCATTATTTTACAAAAATGGTGAGGACTACTAAACAACTCTCTCTAGAACCTTCATTCCATACCCCAGAGCTAGTACTACATTACATTCTAGCCTCACGAGAAGAAAAATGGAACAACAAGGAAAAGGGTGAGCTCAACTAGCCCGATAAAGAATATTATGACTAAGATAATATCTGACAAATTATCGTTAGTCTTGACGAGGGAAAATCGATAGAATACTGATAGACAACAAGTTTTAGGATCAATATTACGTGAAAATAATAATTCATAGAAGAGTTACGTAGAGAATGAAATCTACTATAATCTATGAATTTAACGATCCATCATCAATATTTTATCCACAACATCAATCGATATACATACGGAATCAAATATTCATCTTTTTTGCTTTCTGAGCCGAAGATATTCATCGATTAGTCATATTCATTTAAACACACATTCATCTTTTACTCTGAGGCCAAAGATATTAATCAATCGGTCGTATTCATCTCTTTTGTTTCATCTTTTACTCTGAGGCCAAAGATATTCTTGAAAAATCATTCATCTTTTACTACCTTCTGGCCAAAGATATTCAATAATATCATCATTTTAAGGCGAGGATGATGAAAAATATTTTTAAAAAAAGCGAATCGATGAAACAAAATGACAAGGATTAAGGATTAAGGATTAGTACTTGGTTTTATCCACGTCCAAAAATACCTCAAAAATAATCATAGTGGTGTAAAATTCGAGAATGATCAAAACATGGATCTGATCGAGTTAGTATCCGAATAGATATTTTGGACGAAAAGAAGAAATTTTATTTTTAGATTGAATAGTCTTAGTATCGTGAATAGTCTTAGTATCGTGAATAGTCTTAGTATCGTCGTGAATAATAACTCAGACACCAAAAGATAGAAATTCCACAAAAACATCTTCACGCTTAATGAATAGTACTAAATGAATAGTAACTTCGTGTGAATAGTAACTTCGTGAATAGTAACTTCGTGAATAGTAACTTCGTGAATAGTAACTCATGAATAGTAACCCATGAATAGTAACCCAGAGCATGAAAAAAGTTCCAAATTTGATAAAAACTTGGATCAACATTTGACATAATGATATTGAAGAAATAATATCATTCTGAAAAAAAATAATATCCACTTACCTCGAAGATCGATCTTTCTAAATTGAAACAGGATATATAGGCTATGACTTGGACTTGCACGTATATAGCAATACTCAAAGTATACTCAAAATACTCACAAGAATAAACTCGATAATATAGAGAGAAAACTTGATTTACGGTGTGATTTTCAATTCTAACCTAAGCACCTATTTATAGGAAATTGCTTAGAACACCAAAAAAGCGAAAAATTTAATATAATATTAATATTTATTTTCCAAAACCTCATCGCACACACTTTCTTGAATCTGATTCAGCTCCTACACATGTTAAATGAGGCCACCTAAAAATTCCAAAAAAACGTTTTCCTATTTTAAATATTTTAAACTTCCAAAAATCAATTATTTGAACTTGAACTTCAATAATTCATAATAAATAGCCCTTTCATCAGAAAATTCGAATCTCGCGAGTTTTATAGGAAATTCAATTCTCTACAACTTTGCAGAAGAAAGTTTTTCCAAATTCCAAATAGAAATTGGCCAAAAATCCACAAGCGGCGATTTTACAAAATTATAATCAAATTTGATCGATAAATGGGGTCCACACACATGTTTAACATGTTTTAAACATTTATTGCAACAAAAATACTCTTCCTCCTCATATACTCATATATCCCACATTCATTGTAAAAATATCACAGTTAATATATTATTAAAATAATATATTTAAATGAATTATTTTATCGAGAAAAAGATAAAATATTAATTTTCAACAATTGTCATTTAAAAATTTTCTCCATCTATATCCACATAAAATCAATATTTTCCTCATCATATAAATCAATAATTAATTATTCACAAATAATATTACGAGAATCACAATATTGACAACGAGGCGGTTCAGGAAAGAGGGGCTTTCGATAAAATTTCTTCTTCTTGGCGGCGCTTGATTAGGTGACCAAACCTCTCCTTAGACGAGAACTTTCTAGACATTGCCAATAATGTTATCTAATAATATTATTAGGATATATATGAATTATTAGCCGATAATGAAAGATCTTGTGTAATGACAATTATTGAAACAACGACAATATAAAATATCAATATGACAATTATTAACTTTCGATAAAATCTTTGAGCGATAATTCTTAACCATTATTGAGTAGTGCCTTCTTACGTAAGAATCAATAATTGGTGCAATCTGGTATCTCTTCTTTTGTTCAACAATGCAGCGTATTAGTGTGTTTTAACCATAGAATTATTCAATGATATTACTTGATAACAACTTCTGTAGTTTATTTAAAAACAACTTATATTTGTCGTTTTCTTCATCCAATCACTTTTTCCGTTATGGGGCCCACACATGGGCTTTGCTTGTGGTCGTCTGAATATTCCCAAACGATCTGAATATTCCACGACCAACGAATATTCCCAAGCGATAATGAATATTTTATAACCACTTGCTTAATTTGAAATATTTGCATATTTAACCCTTAACTATCCACATTAATCAAATCAACCCTTACTATTTCAAAATAATAAATAAAGGAAATTCCTTTTTATTTAAAAATTTGAGGTCTTACAACCTCCCTCCTTATGAAATTTAAGTCCTCGAAATTGGCGTCACGTACTGGTGTTTTGAAAAGGTGAGGATACCTCGCTTTCATTTAGTTTCAACTCCCGGTCATTTCCTCTATAGCATGATTCCTCCACAAAACTTTAACTTGTGGTATAACCTTTCTTGGCGTGGGGACATGCTCCTTCTATCCAAAATCTTGGCGGTACCTCCTCATCGTTAAGTCTTGGCTATCTCGTCGGTTCTAACTTCTATAACGTGGTTGGGGTCTTTCACATATTCTGAAATGCGGATATGTGAAACACATTATGAACACGAGACATACTCGGAGAATAACTTGAAGTCTATAGGCTACATTTCCTACTCGGTCGAGAATTTGAAATGGACCAGATAAATGGTGGATTGAGCTTTCCTCTCTTCCCAAATCTTGTAACTCCCTTCCATGGAGCAACTTCATGACAATCATGATCCCCCACATTAAATTCCGTCCTTTCGATGAAGATCCGCATAACTCTTTTATCGATCTTGTCTTGGTTTGTATCGTTGTCGAATCATTTGGATCTTTTAGGTGATCATACGTACTAACTTTCGGGTCCCAACAATGTTGCTTCACCCACCTCATCCCAACATATTGGAGAACGACATTTTAAATCCATATAATGCTTGAATGGAACCATGCCTATATTTGTTTAATAACTATTGTTGTATGAGAATTCCACCAATGGCAAGTACTTATCCCACTTCCTTTGAAATCTAGGACCACGAGTTTTAATATATCTTGAGAGTTTGAGTAGTCCTTTACGATTGCCCATCCGTTTTGAGGATGGTATGCCAAAGCCAGATAAATAAATTAGTGCCCATAGCTTTTTGAAACTAACCCAAAATCATGAAGTGAATCTTGGGTCACGATCTAAAACTATGGATCTTGGCATGCCATACAATCTCACAATCTCATTTACGTACATCTGAGAAAAGGCGTTCAAGGGAATAAGTCTCTCGTATCGGTAAAAATGAAGCGGACTTGGTTAATCTATCAACAATAACCCAAATAGCATTGATGCCTTGAGAAACCGCGGGAAGACCCGTAACGAAATCCATAGTAATGTGTTCCCACTTCCATTCAGGAATCTCAAGTGGTTGCAATGGACCCTTAGGTACAAGATGCTCACCTTTACGTTAGCAAGTTAAACACATCGAGATAAACTTTGCAATCTCTCTCTTCATATTGTTCCACCAAAATGTATGTGAAGATCACGATACATTTAGTACTTCGAGATGGATTGCAAATGGCGTGTTGTGTGCCTCCATCATAATCTTGTACTTCAAATCAGTCGTTAGGAACCTGAAAAGTCTAGAGTGGACTCGAAGTATTCCTTCTTCATCAATTCTAAGCTTAGGAATAGCTCCTTCTTGTACTTTCTTCTTCATACGCATCGACTCAAGATTCGGTGGTGGCTTGAGCGACCTTAACTTTTTCTATTAAAGTTGGCTCTGTCGTATACTTGACATCATCGCTTTCGTTCCGCATATAATCTTCTACTCATCGCGTCGGCTACCGTTCGCTTTTCGGGATGGCATGATCGAACATGTCTTTGAAATGAGTCTCCTCTTGAGTTCTTGAAGCTCTTCCCACATTCCTTGCTCCATTCGAATTTTGTATCTCTCTGAGTCAATTTGCGTTAATGGAATAGCGATTAGAGAATATCCTTGACGAATCTCAGATAATAACCAACTAAGCCTGAAAGCTCGTCTTTTCGATAAGCGACTTAGGTTGCTCTCAAGCTGTGACTCATATCCCAATCTTGGATATGCGTCACAATGACACCTATCGATTTACTATCGCTTGCGAATATGGCGTCCCTACGAGAGTGCGGCAGGTGAATTCCTGAAAGGAAGTCACAAGATAAAGGCTCGGTACCAAATTCTATAGTTGAATTTTAACTCACGAAGTTCATAGGAGCCATTCGATATGAGATTTTAGAAATGAGTTTTGTCTGGGGTTGAAAGTCGATACAAAATTTAATATCGAGCTTTGGGAGTAAGCGAAAATTCTTGAAATCGTCGGGAAAAATCAATAACAACGGGAATATTATTCAAATCGGCGTGTCTTTATTCAAATCCATAACATGGACTAAGAAAACTTGACATCAAGTAATAAGCGAATGACTTCATGGCTTGATATGAAAATGTTTGACTACAATGGTTTGATTGCTTGAATTGAATAACGAGTTGCTTAGGAATATGAAAACTAACACCTTACAAAAGCAATCAATTTGGCATGATGAGTAGTTAACCTTAAAATCACATCAAAAGCAAATATCTCTATAGAAATAAGGTTAACGGTAATGTGATAGTGCCAACTTGAATCAAGCAAGATTTTTAAACAACGGATGTAATGAAAGTTTCTCTAATGGAGTCTCCACGAGATAGGTCAAAGTTTAATTTCTCGTAAGTCAAGTTCAAGCGTTGGCGCAAGTAAGAGAGATAAAAAGAATGGGTAGAACCAATATCTAGTAAGGTATATACTTAGCAAATTTATAATTAACTAACTTGTGCTAACCGTTCGGGTTCCTCGCATTTGACCCGATCACGACAAAGCGCTCTTCCGGAATCGTTGACTTTGACTTTTACGGGACGATCTTTTTGAGTCACCATCCCCATTGAACTAGGTTTATTCTTTGTCTGATCTCGGCGATATGTCCTTCCTTTCCACAATTATAGCATACCTTGAGCTGTTGTGGGCGGTTTGGTGATATGTCCCTCTTTTCGCATTTGTAGCATATGGCCGTGGTGATTCTCCTCCATTAAAACTAGTTCTCTTGGCGTGCGTCTTCACATAGTGGTTGTTGAATCTCCTCTTTTAAAATCTCCTCCCAGGCTAAACTTCTTCTATTTTCATGGCCACGATTACCACGAGGTGGTTCTGCCTTTATCTGTATTCTTCTTTCTCCGTTGGTTATCGTTATTACGATGGCTGCTATCTTGATATGATCTGGTTATGGTCCCTCGGTTGAGCGTACTAGATTATCTCGCTCTAACAATGAGCCTGTTGACAACATCTGAATAGAGAAAATTTATGAGAAATGAGATCTTGGCGTATGTCGGGTTTCAAACCTCTCGAAACATCCGCGTCATCGTTCCTCATTCTCCACCAAATGAGGTGCAAACACGGATAACTCATGAACTTACGCCTCGTCTTTGGGACAAATCGTCGTGTTATTACTGCTCTAGTCTAATAAACTCCACTTCCTTCCGTATAGCCGAATACTTTCGAGGAAGTACTTGTCATTGAAGCTTTTTTTGAAAGCGTCTCCCATGACATCTTTGAGTGCGGTTTGGATGGATGCAGCTTCCTGATTTCCACCGATGTCTGCCTCGCCACGGAACATAAAAGGTGGCGAATGGAACTTTCTGTTCCTCCGTGCATCCCAGACATCGAATATCTTGGTAATTTGTTTGACCCGTCTCACTTAATAATCGGATCAAACTTTCCCCGAGTGCAGTGGTCCCAACTCTTTGAGCTGCTTGGGCTGTGACCACGGTGAATTCTATCATTTCCTCCTCATATTTTGAACACGAGTCTCCTAAATGCGATTTTGCATGAGCTGCAAAAAGCTTCTAAACATCCCTCGTTCATCATCTGCTTTCGGTGGTGTTGTTCACGGGAGGAACATTGCCCGACTGTTGCGTTCTCCTCGTTGGTAAAATCTGAGGCATCTCCACGGTCTCATTTACTCCTTTGTTAATATTCTCGATCGACATTCTCAAATCTTGTCATAAAACAAGGGTTAATTAAGAAATCAATATATCACATAATATCCTATATCTTGACCAACTAACAAATAAGCTTAGGTAGGACACACTTTAGCGAAGGATTTACTCGTCTCTCCCCTCTGGTTCTATTCCCGATCTCATGGGAGATCATATCCTAAGCTACGATACCAATGGCTATGGCGCCCCCAAAATAGGTATACACACACCCGTTACGAGTGCATGCCGAATACATGGTACAAAAAAGCAAACTACTGACTTCATAATACAAATGTAAATTGTGAAATACGACAATATATCTTAATGAGTTTAAATATAATATTGTCTTACAAGACAATATCCATACTCAAATAAATCCCCATCATAATTATTGATTCATTATTTTACAAAATGGTGAGGACTACTAAACAACTCTCTCTAGAACCTTCATTCCATACCCAGAGCTAGTACTAAGCTTACATTCTAGCCTCACGAGAAGAAAAATGGAACAACAAGGAAAAGGGTGAGCTCAACTAGCCCGATAAAGAATATTATGACTAAGATAATATACAACAAATTATCGTTAGTCTTGACGAGGAAAAATCGATAGAATCTGATAGACAACAAGTTTGGATCAATATTACGCGGTGAAATAATAATTCATAGAAGAGTTACGTAGAGAATGAAATCTCTATAATCTATGAATTTAACGGTCCATCATCAATATTTTATCCTGTAACATCAATCGATATACATACGGAATCAAATATTCATCTTTGCTTTCTGAGGCGAAGATATTCATCGATTAGTCATATTCATTTAAACACACATTCATCTTTTTACTCTGAGGCCAAAGATATTAATCAATCGGTCGTATTCATCTCAACACATTCATCTTTTTCTCTGGGCCAAGATATTCTTGAAATCATTCATCTTTTTCATCTTTTCTGAGGCCAAAGATATTCAATAATATCATCATTTAAGGCGAGGATGATGAAAAATATTTTTAAAAGCGAATCGATGAAACAAAATGACAAGGATTAAGGATTAAGGATTAAGTACTTGGTTTTATCCACGTCAAAAATACCTCAAAAATAATCATAGTGGTGTAAAATTCGAGAATGATCAAAACATGGATCTGATCGAGTTAGTATCCGAGAATAGATATTTTGGACAAAAGAAGAAATTTTATTTTTAAATTGAATAGTCTTAGTATCGTGAATAGTCTTAGTATCGTGAATAGTCTTGAATATATCGTGAATAATAACTCAGACACACCAAAGATAGAAATTCCACAAAAACATCTTCACGCTTCATGAATAGTACTGCGTGAATAGTAACTGAATAGTAATAAATAACTAACATGAATAGTAACTTCGTGAATAGTAACTCATGAATAGTAACCCATGAATAGTAACCCAGAGCATGAAAAAGTTCAAATTTGATAAAAACTTGGATCAACATTTGATATAATGATATTGAAGAAATAATATCATTCTGAAAAAAAATAATATCCACTTACCTCGAAAGATCGGTCTTACTTCTAATTTGAAACAGGATATAGGCTATGACTTGGACTTGCACCGTATAGCAATACTCAAAGTATACTCAAAATACTCACAAGAATAAACTCGATAATATAGAGAGAAAACTTGATTTACGGTGTGATTTTCAATTCTAACCTAAGCACCTATTTATAGGAAATTGCTTAGAACACCAAAGCGAAAATTTAATATAATATTAATATTTATTTTCCAAAACCTCATCACACATACTTGCCAACTGAATTCAGCTCCTACACATGTTAAATGAGGCCACCTAACATTCCAAAAAAAACGTTTTTCCTATTTTAAATATTTTAAACTTCAAAAATCAATTATTTGAACTTGAACTTCAATAATTCATAATAAATAGCCCTTTCATCAGAAAATTCGAATCTCGCGAGTTTTTATAGGAAATTCAATTCTCTACAACTTTGCGGAAGAAAGTTTTCCAAATTCCAAATAGAAATTGGCCAAAAATCCACAAGCGGGCGATTTTACAAGTATAATCAAATTTGATCGATAAATGGGGTCCACCAACATGTTTAACATGTTTTAAACATTTATTGCAACAAAAATACTCTTCCTCCTCGTATACTCATATATCCCACATTCGTTTGTAAAAATATCACCGTTAATATATTATTAAAATAATATATTTAAATGAATTATTTTATCGAGAAAAAGATAAAATATTAATTTTCAACAATTGTCATTTTAAAATTTTCTCCATCTATATCCACATAAAATCAATATTTTCCTCATCATATAAATCAATAATTAATTATTCACAAATAATATTACGAGAATCACAATATTGACACGAGGGCGGTTCGAGGGAAGAGGGGGCTTTCGATAAAAATTTCTTCTTCTTGGGCGGCTTGATTAGGTGACCAAACCTCTCCTTAGAGCGAGAACTTTCTAGACATTGCCAATAATGTTATCTAATAATATTATTAGGATAATATGAATTATTGCTTCGATAATGAAAATCTTGTGTAATGACAATTATTGAAACAACGACAATATAAAATATCAACGCGACAATTATTAACTTTCGATAAAATCTTTGAGCGATAATTCTTTGTAACCATTATTGAGTAGTGCCTTCTTCGTAAGAATCAATAATTGGTGCAATCTGGTATCTTCTTGTTCGACAACGGCGTATTAGTGTTTTAACCATAGGGTATTCAACGATATTAGCAGTAACAAACTTCTGTGTTATTATTTAAAACAACTTATATTTGTCGTTTTCTTCATCCAATCACTTTCCGTTATGGGGCCCACATGGGCTGCTTGTATTCCACGTGCGAATATTCCACTGATAGCGAAATCTGAATATTCCACGACCAACGAATATTCCCAAGCGATAATGAATATTTTATAACCACTTGCTTAATTTGAAATATTTGCATATTTAACCCTTAACTATCCACATTAATCAAATCAACCCTTACTATTTCAAAATAATAAATAAAGGAAATTCCTTTTTTTATTTAAAAATTTGGGTCTATAAGTAAGTATAGTACACTGCATATTGATTATTGATGCTTACGTGAGAAGTCACTTTCGGTTTGCTTATTATTTGGATCCCTATTTACCCATTTTTTTCAAAATAATCGGAAGAAAGTTATAAATATATATATATATATATATATATATATATATATATATATATTTTACTTTGTGTGTGTGTGTGTGAGGAGTATGTGTGTGTGTTAGTGGGTTTTGGTGGGGGAATTATTAGCAGGTGGTGTGTTGTGTTTGTGGGTGGAGGATTGTATAATTGGTATGTGTGTGATTATAATATATATATAATTTGTGAGTGGGTTTATATATGTATATATATATATATTTAGATATATCTTGCAAGTTGAAAATAAGTGAGAAGAATTTGGATGAAAGTTGGCAGTTTTGGTTTTTTTTTCAACAAGTGTTATTATATATATATTATATTTTATTTAAAAGATTTTGATTTAAATATGGACCGTCTGATTAAAGTAAATCAATCTCGACCGTTCATTAATTAGTTACTATGCAGTTCATTCTTCTATAAATATAAGCTCATTCCTTCATTATTTTCTTACGAATTCATTGAAACTCTAGAGAGATAAACTATAGAGAGAAAGAAGAAAAGTATTCTACTACTTCCCTACTCTTATATCCAGTTTCTTTTATGGTAAGGGGTGTTATTCTTTTGTATTCATGAAGAGAACTTCTATTATTCCATTCTTTATTATTCTGCTGGAATAACCAGTATACGCGGACTACCCTATACTCGGTGATATTATTCTAATATTCCGTCTTTATTATTCTGTTAGAACATCCTCATGCATGCGTTTCTTGGGACTGGGTTCCGTCTTTATTGTTATTCTATTGGAATATCGTATCGTAAGTGATTCTGTTTTAACCGGTTCCGCTTTATTATTACATTGGAACATCACTCGGTGCGAATTTAGCTTTGACTTTGGTTTCGTTACTTATTATTATGTTGGAATAACCTGTCTATGTGAAGTACCGCATGCATGGTGATTTCTTTTGTTATTCCATTCTTTATTATACTCAGTTGGTTAAAGTTTTGACTTCTATACTCCATGAAATTAGTGGGATATCCTTGATATTTGCACTTCATCCAGTATCTTTTTCATGGAAATATTATTCTGAGCATTTTTGAATTTTACTCTACAAAGAAGTATCATGTTGACAATTTGGACGTTATTAGTTCCTGAATAACTTAATTCTTGAACTTGTTTTATTGAATTCTTATATCGTTGTCATCATCCTCATGTTTATATTTTTTAAAGTCATCAGTGGCACATGGTGCATAGATGGACTTGGTATGATTATGACCGAGGATTATTCGGTGTAATCATGACCATAATGTTACAAATGATGTGGTAAAAGTCCTCATTGGCCCGTAGTGCATTGATGGACAGTTGTTTGCATGATCATGACCATTAATGAATACATAAATATTCTTGGCCCGTAGTGCATGGATAATTATGGTCGTGATACTAAAGAATATCCTTGGCCATAGTTTAGGGGTGATTCGATGACGTGGATTATTTATTAAGTTGAGTCTCAGCGAAAAAAGTCATGATAAACCTTTTAAATCATAGAAGATAGTAGATTTTATTCTCTACTTGACTCTTCTAATGGATTTCTTGTTCCGCTGCAGTTAAACTTGATGTTTGTTATATTTTATCAGTTTAACACTATTGAAGGCTAATGATAATTTATTCTGCATTATTTTTGTCATAATATTTTTTACTGGGCTAGTTGAGCTCACCCTTTCTTTCAATGTTCTCTTCAGGAAATGAGAATATAGCTGGGACGAGTCGGGGAACGGAGTGATGGACCGGATGATAGTATTAGTAGTCCTCACTATTCTTTGAAATAGAGTGACAATAAATGTAATGAGGACTCCTTTTGAGTTTGTATACTCTCTAGAAGACAATATTTGTATTCAAACTCACAGTTCTCTTGTTGTATTATTAAGTTGTATTTGAATTCTGTACCATGTATCTGGCGACTCAAGATGGGTGATGTATACTTAATTTTGGGGGCGTCACATAAGATCTATTTAATCAACTTTTCTTTTCTGATTTCAAAACATTCTTCTTCTCATTATTCCAATGTCACCCGAACTGTCTGTAGTCTACCTAGTTCGCCGCAAACCTTTTGGAAGTCTCCAGGTGTGTGAGCAGTGTCTGGTTTAGAACATAGGTATGAGTCTTAATGATAGACAGGGTATGAATGGAAGAATAATGCTTAAGAATTATTTTTGATAATATAAAAGATGAGTCGATTATTCAGATCTAGCTCTTCAGTTAGTAACCGGTCAGCTTTGCCTCCTGTTCCAGACATAATTAACCAAGAAGAACATAGTTATGAAAACATAAGTCAAGTACTCCATGATTGGAACATACCCAGAGATTCTCCTTGGGATATTTATCAGTCAACCTTTTTAGATAACTTTAAAACTGATTATAATGTGAAGACAGTTGAAAAGGTTTATGCAATTAACAAAGAATATGAAAATTATAGTATTTTATCTCCTGATGTTATTAAAAAATATAGAAAAAGGGGTTATAATTTTATTCATATAGGTCTTGTTCAAGTTGCAGTTAAACCACTTAACATCAAAGGAATTAATTCATGTATCTACCTCTGTCTTAGAGATGCTAGATTTTTGAATTATTACCCCAGTATTATTGGAGCTATGGAATCAAGTCTGCATAATGGTCCTATCCATTTCAATTGCTTTCCTGATTTCACCCTTAGCCTCAGTGATCAAAATTCATTAAAAGCTTTAACATTAAATATTAAAACTACTAGTGAGATTACTCAAATGATTGAAGGATCTCAGCCTATTACTTTGATTTACAGGATTTATTATAAGACTATGAAGTCAAATTTGAATGTTCATGCTCTTAATAAAAGTCCTAAAGATCAAACAGTTTTAATTTAAAGCTCAACTAGTGATTCTAATGTCCAGATCCCAAGAACAATTTTTTGGAAGAATATTACTTTACCTAGTCAATGGACTTTACCAAATTTGTTACCACAGTAGCCTGTAGTTAACAATTCATTAAACATAGAAAATACTAGACGGTTTTCAAACGGAACTGTTAAAATTAGTTTTGAGCATACTAGAAATCCAGTCATAATAGAAGATATTTCAAGTTCATCAGCACCTTCAGTTATCCATACTAGAAGAGATACTGAAGTTCTTAGTAATCCTTTTATTAAAGACATTAAGCTTAAAGGAATCCTTAATTAAGGTCAAGCTAGTCACCCCTGTTACGCCCAGAAGGATCCCGTTGAAGAAGAAGGCTCTTCTTCTCCAACGTCTTCTGAGTTTCCCACTCAATCTGATTTTAATGCCCCCATACATAACCATTTAAGAGTTATTAAAAAGGATTTTGTATTAGATTGGGATAATTTAGTCAAAGATTTTAACTCTAGGTCTAATAAAGAAAAAAGACATCTATTTAGATCTAATCACCCTACTGAAATGGAAAGAGATAAAATAGTTAAAAATGGAGAAATAAACATTACTTTTTATGATTGGTATGAAAAATATCAAAGTAAATGCAATGTTATTACTAAATTCCAATGGGTCAAAGAAGATAAGTCCAAAACAACTTCTAGTCATCCTCCATTAGAATCTATTATCATTCCGCTAAAAAATAATTCTGTCATTGCCAGTCCTTTTAAAATTTCTGATAATATCAAAGATGATAAAAAAATCATTGAACAATTAAATTTCAGTAATCAATACCTAGCAACTGTTGGTAGACAGCTTGATAGAATTGAAGAAATATTTGAAGAAACCACTATTAAAAGGCCTGATTCAAAGATTGAACCACCCTTACTAAAATTACCAGAAAATAGATATAAGTTAGGTTTACCTAATCAAGATAATGAACTTACACATGCAATAGATAAACTATTTAAAAAACTCAAAAATGAAGCTAGTTAAAGTGGCACTATAGCTCTTATTGATCAGGAGGAATCTGATAATGAAAGCAGTAGTTCTTCTTAGCAGTTTAATATTGTTTTTGGACTTTAATGACCAGACAACAAATTAATCATTAACAACACAAGTATTACGAGAAATTGGTACTTTAGAGGCCAGACTCCTCCGGGATCTATAGTTCAAGAGAAAATCTAGATAAACAATTCTCTGTTTCATCTAATAAAATATATGAATGGAATATTGATGGATTTAGTGAACAAGAAATTCTTAATAAACTAAATCATATGTCTATGGTAGCTAATAGCTATATTACAAAATTCAAACATCATCTCAACCCACGCATAGTTGAATAAATAGCTAGTGGATTTACTTGTATTCTTAGGTCTTGGTGGGAAAAACATCTCACAGAAGAATCTAGAATATCAATTATTCATGCTATTCAGATGGACGATGACGGCAATCCCATCTTTGATGAAGATGCTGGTATTGGTCCGCCAAATGGGATTAATACTTTAATTTTCACCATTATTAAACATTTTGTTGGAACTCCTAGTAACATCACTGAAAGAATTCATGATCAGCTTAGTAACCTCAGTTGTCCCACCCTAAGTGATTTCAGGTGGTATAAAGATGTATTTACTTCACGAGTTATGATGCGCTCTGATAGTAATAAACCATTTTGGAAAGAAAAATTCATTAATGGTTTACCTTCTTTGTTTGCACATAAAGTTAGAGAAGAATTGAGTAAAAATTTGGGATATATTGATTATGATAATCTAACCTACGGAGATATTATAAGTTATATTCAAAAAATTGGATTAAAAATGTGTATTGATTTTAAATTAGCTAAACAAGCTAGTAAAGATAAAAATAAAGCTAAATACGAGTTAGGCACCTTCTCTGAACAATATGGTTTACCCCCTATAGCTCCCTCTATAAGAAAGCACAGACACAAGCATAAACATATTGAGTCTCAGCTTAAGAGTCATAAACGTCGTAAAAAGAGATATAATCAAGAAAAAAATAATAAAAATAATCAAGATTCTTATTATAAGAAACCTAAATCAACACACAAAAAATCAACTAAAAAATCAAAGAAATTTGATAAAAATAAAATTATCTGTCACAATTGTGGGCAGAAAATGGCACTTTAAAAGTGAGTGTAGAGTTAAGCAAAAGTTAGCCCAGCTGAATATCTCAATTGAAGACACTGAACAATTGTTAGAGTTAATAAGAATTGAAAACAGCGTCAGTAACGAAGAAGCTTATGATATTCCAGAATCTTCGAGTAGTAGCAGCACTTGTAACGATGAATCAAATAGTGATAACGAAGTTACAGTATGTGTTGAGGATTACAGTAACAACTGTTGCAAGAGATTAAATGTAATTACCAATGAAGATGAAGAAAGTTCTTTGTTAATTGACTTAATTAGCAAGATTACTGATCCACATTTAAAAATTCAGTACACAAAACAATTAAAAGATTTATTAACAAAAGATAAGAAAATTACTAATAGGGTTCTTAAAGCTAAAGAGAAACCTATTTTTAGTCTTAATAAAATGCTTAAAAGATTTAAGTCCCCAATTAGAGAAGTCACTCTCCCTGAATTAAATCAAGAAGTTAATAAACTCAAAAGAAAAATTTCTAATTTAAAATTAGACGTTGCTAATTTAAGAAAAGAAATTAAATATAAAGAATTAGACCTTCAGGTTCATGATTCCTCTTCCAGTGAAGAAGACCATGACTTACCTGAATCTTCAGGTGTTAATGATGAGACTGATCTTTTCGTTCAAGGTCTTTCTCTTAAGAGAATTAAAGATATCACCATCCAAAAATTGTATATCTCCATTAATTTAGTTATTGATAAAAATTTCTCGATACAACTTCACTTGGTTGATCTTCAGTGCGGAATCTGAATTGTATTCAAGAAGGTCTTATCCCACTAAGTATTATAAAAAGACTAGTGAAAAGCTCAATTCAGCTAATGGTAGTCAAATGGAAATAAAATATGAATTACCTAAAGTTCATATCTGTCAAGATAATATGTGCTTAAAAACCTCATTTGTTTTAATTCATAATCTTACAAATAAAATGATTTTAGGGTTACCATTTATATACTTATTATATCCATTCACTACCGATAATAAATGATTAAGTTGTAAGCATTTAGGAAAGAAGATGACATTTAAATTTCTTATTAAACCAAATGAAAGAGATTTCAAATTTATTCAAGAGGAGTCGATTTCCAAATCGGTAAATCTATTAAATTGCAAAGTTACCCAATTAATAGCTTTTTAAAGGAAGAAATTAAATACAAACAATTTGAAGAACAACTTAAGAGTAAAAGAGTTCAAGAACAAATTATCAATTTAAAAAATTACTTACAAGATAATTTATGTTCTAATTCTCCCAACACCTTTTGGCATAGGAAGAAGCATGTAGTTAGACTACCTTATGCTAAAGAATTTAAAGAACATTTAATTCCCACTAAAGCTAGACCAATCCAAATGAGTCATGAACAAATGGAGTTGTGTAAAAAGGAAATCAATGATCTCCTTAGTAAAGGTTTAATTAGACATAGCAAATCACCATGGTCTTGTCCTGCTTTCTATGTTAACAATGAAGCAAAAAAAGAAAGATGTGTTCCTCGCGTAGTTATCAATTATAAACCATTAAATAAAGTCTTAGAGTGGATTAGGTACCCTCTGCCCAATAAGGAAGATCTCCTTAGTAGGTTAAGCTCCTCCACAATCTTCAGTAAATTTGACCTTAAATCAGGATTCTGGCAAGTTGCTATTCACCCCAATGACAGATACAAAACAACATTCACCACTCCGTTCGGTCATTACGAATGGAATGTTCAGTCATTTGGACTAAAAAATGCACCTAGTGAATTTCAGAATATTCTTAATAATATTTTGAATTCTTTCAGTCATTTTATCATTGATTATATTGACGATATCCTTGTATTCTCCAAGACTATTGTAGAGCATATTAAGCATTTGAATTCATTCTTCAAAACGGTTAAAACCAATGGTCTTGTTCTTTCACCTTCCAAGTGTAGTCTGTTTCTTACTAAAGTCAGGTTTCTCGGTCTCGTCCTCTATCATGGACTCACACGACCAATTGACAGAGTTATTCAATTCGCCGACCGGTTCCCAGATAGGATTACCTATAAAACACAGCTACAAAGATTTTTGGGATCGCTCAATTATATTGGCAAGTTCTACCAAAATCTTAGGAAGATTTGTAAGCCTCTTTTTCAGCGCTTACGAAGTAATCCACCTCTATGGACTGACGTGCATACTTCTGTCGTCCAATAAGTCAAAAAATATGTTAAGGTCTTGCCTTGCCTTGGCATTTCAAATGATTCAGCATTCAAAATAGTTGAAACTGATGCCTTTGACATTGGATTCGGTGGCATTCTCAAACAAAAGTTAACTCCCACTTCCTCAGAACAAATCGTTCGATTTCATTTTGGCGCATGGAATCCTACACAGTTAAAATACTGTACAATTAAAAAAGAGATTTTATCACTTGTTTTATGTATTAATAAATTCCAAAGTGATCTACTTAATCAAAAATTTCTAGTTAGAATAGATTGCAAATAAGCAAAATTTATTCTTGAAAAAGACGTTGAGAACGTCGCCTCTAAGGATTCGTTCGCTAGATGGCAAGCTCTCCTCAGTATTTTTGATTTTGATATTGAATATATTAAAGGTAGTAATAATTCAGTTCCTAATTTTCTCACACGTGAATTCATCAACACAGGTACTGTCTCTACAACATGAGTATACGAGGAGGTTTATCTTCTCGTGGTCATGGCCGCTCTTCTGGCCCAATCAATCAGATAAAGGGAACTGTTGTTCCTCACCCAGTCAACCCAGTTGCTCAGCCCAGTCAAATAACTAAACTTCAGATTCTTGGGACGATCCCCAAGCCACATTCATCGGCTCTTGCTAGTCAACCTCAATCAATAGACCCATATGCTAATCAAATGAGGGCAACGTCATCAAAACCTAGTTACCCAGCCTCTGAGTATCACGCTAAGTATGATCAGCACCTATTTCACCTTGAGTTACACATGAAACCCAAAGATGACCCCATTAAACTTGCAGCCCAGTATTTTCCTACTGGCTGGCATTTCCTCCCATTGGCTCCTTATAAATCCCTTGTGTATTATCGGAGCAGGTGCTGAATGATGGCTGCCGGAGCAGGTGCTGGAAGACGGCTGCCTTTATCACATCCAGTTTGATTGAATGATGGATAAGGGCATCACTTGTTGACTGATGATGACCGATTAGGCGAAGGGATCCTGAGCATCCTGAAGACTAATGGTGCCATAGGGGTCACAATTGTCTTCTTCTTCTTCTTCTTCTTCATTTTGAGTAGATTCAGCTTCTCTGGATTGTGAAGAAGCATTTTCTGAATCTTCAATCTCTTCGTCTAACTGATTAAATCTCATATGAATAGCGTCGGCAAAGAGTCTTAGCTGAGATGTAGAGTAACTGTTAATATCAGAAATATTGATTGGATCAGGGGGGCAACTGATTTGCCTTTCAATTTATCAGATGACCTTTTGGATGATTTACTGGAAGACTTAATAGCTGGAGCTATGGTAACTGAAGGGGTCGGAATAGGAGAAGGAGGAAATTCCTTTTGAACTTGGCCAACTATCCTATCAACACCGAATTTATCCCACCATTTGATGTAAAAATGGCGAGACACATGGGCAATGGGTGGAAAAGAAGTTTGAGCTGTCCTTATGCCGATGGACGACAAAGACTGGAATATAGTGACCTCTTGAGGTGACAAAATCTCGTATTGCCACTTAAGTATCCACGGGATTTTATATTTACTGCAGAAAAGAAGGAAAACTGGAACTCCTTCATAAGCAGGATTATACTTAGCATGATAAGTGAAATGATGAACTTGTGTTTTTAGATGATCGGAAAGAATTTCATAACACGAACCAAGTCTATTCCACCAAAGGGCGAACCACATGGGTATTTTACTCTTGAACTTGTGGTTGAACTATAAAAACCACGAATGACTATAATCTTCATTTTGGTGAAGAATGATTTTATTCCAATCCTCAATATAATCAAAATAGCAATAAGAGCTAGTTTGATTAGAGAGTGACCTGAGATCTGAAAGATGATTTCCCTAATTAGAAAAATTGAGGATTTGTTTAATATAAATTGAATGATAAAGAAGTTTGGACTTATTATCATTAGCATAAATGGGTTTGATGAATACTAACTCAGTTTCAAGAAGGATGTCCTTATAATACACAAGGGATTTATAAGGAGCCCATGGGAGGAAATGCCAGCCAGTAGGAAAATACTGGGCTGCAAGTTTAATGGGGTCATCTTTGTGTTTCATGTGTAACTCAAGGTGAAATAGGTGCTGATCATACTTAGCGTGATACTCAGAGGCTGGGTAACTAGGTTTTGATGAGGTTTCCCTCATTTGATTAGCATATTAGTCTATTGAATTAGGTTGACTAGCAAGAGCCGATGAATAGGGCTTGGGGATCGTCCCAAGAATCTGAAGTATAGTTATTTGATTGGGCTGAGCAACTGGGCTGACTGGGTGAGGAACAACAGTTCCCTTTAACTGATTGACTAGGCTAGAAGAGCGGCCATGACCACGAGAAGATGAACCTCCTCGTATACTCATGTTGTAGAGACAGTGCATGTGTTGATGAATTCACGTGTGAGAAAATCAGGAACTGAATTGTTACTATATTTAATATATTTAATTTCAAAATCAAAAATACTAAGGAGAGCTTGCCATCTAGCGAACGAATGCTTAAAGGCGACGTTCTCAACGTCTTTTTCAAGAATAAATTTTGCTGATTTACAATCTATTCTAACTAGAAATTTTTGATTAAGTAGATCACTTTGAAATTTATTAATACATAAAACAAGTGATAAAATCTCTTTTTTAATAGTACTGTATTTTAACCGTGTAGGATTCCATGCGTCGGAATGAAATAGGACGATTTGTTCTGAGGAAGTGGGAGTTAACTTTTGTTTGAGAATGCCACCGAATCCAATGTCAAAGGCAACAGTTTTAACTATTTTGAATGCTGAATCATTTTAAATGCCAAGGCAAGGCAATACCTTAACATATTTTTTGACTTGTTGGGCGATAGAAGTATGCACGTCAGTCCATGGAGGTGGATTACTTTGTAAGCGCTGAAAAAGAGGCTTACAAATCTTCCTGAGATTTTGGTAGAACTTGCGAATATAATTGAGCGAGCCCAAAAATCTCTGTAGTTGTGTTTTATCGGTAATCCTATCTGGGAATCGGTCGGTGAATTGAATAGCTCTGTCAATTGGCCGTGTGAGTCCATGATAAGGGACGAGACCGAGAAACCTGACTTTAGTCAGAAAAAGACTACACTTGGAAGGTGAAAGAACAAGACCATTGGTTTTAACCGTTTTGAAGAACGAATTCAAATGCTTAATATGCTCTTCAATAGTCTTGGAGAATACAAGGATATCGTCAATATAAATAATGATAAAATGACTGAAAGGATTCAAAATATTATTAAGAATATTCTGAAATTCACTAGGTGCGTTTTTTTAGTCCAAATGACTGAACATTCCATTTGTAATGACTAACTGGAGTGGTGAATACGGTTTTATATCTGTCATTGGGGTGAATAGCAACTTACCAGAATCCTGATTTAAGGTCAAATTTACTGAAGATTGTGGAGGAGCTTAACCTACTAAGGAGATCTTCCTTATTGGGCAGAGGGTACCTAATCCACTCTGAGACTTTATTTAATGGTTTATAATTGATAACTAGGCGAGGAGTACCTCTTTCTTTTTCTTCTTCATTGTTAACATAGAATGTAGGACAAGACCATGGTGATTTTCTATGTCTAATTAAACATTTACTAAGGAGATCATTGATTTCCTTTTTACACAACTCCATTTGTTCATGACTCATTTGGATTGGTCTAGATTTAGTGGGAATTAAATGTTCTTTAAATTCTTTAGCATAAGGCAATCTGACTACATGCTTCTTCCTATGCCAAAAGGCGTTGGAAGAATCAGAACACAAATTATCTTGTAAGTAATTTTTTAAATTGACAATTTGTTCTTGAACTCTTTTACTCTTAAGTTGTTCTTCAACTTGTTTGTATTTAATTTCTTCCTTTAAAAAGCTTAATTGGGTAACTTTGCAATTTAATAGATTTACCGATTTGGAAATCGACTCCTCTTGAATAAATTTTAAATCTCTTTCATTTGGTTTAATAAGAAATTTAAATGTTATCTCCTTTACTAAATTCTTATAGCTTAATCCTTTATTATCGGTGGTGAATGTATATAATAAGTATATAAACGGTAATCCTAAAATGATTTTATCTGTAAGATTGCGAATTAAAACAAATGAGGTTTTAAAGCACATATTATCTTGACAGATATGAACTTTAGGTAATTTATATTTTATTTCCATTTGACTACCATTAGCTGAATTGAGCTTTTCACTAGTCTTTTTATAATACTTAGTGGGGATAAGACCATCTTGAATATAATTCAAATCTGCACCAATATCAACCAAGGCAGGAAGTTGTATCGAGAAAGTTTTATCAATAACTAAATTAATAGAGATATACAATTTTAGGATGGTGATATCTTTAATTCTCTTAAGAGAAAGACCTTGAACGAAAAGATCAGTCTCATTAACACCTGAAGATTCAGGTAAGTCATGATCTTCTTCATTGGAAGACGAATCATGAACCTGAAGGTCTGATTCTTTATCTTTAATTTCTTTTCTTAAATTAGCAACGTCTAATTTTAAATTAGAAATTTCTCTTTTGAGTTTATTAACTTCTTGATTTAATTCAGGGAGAATTATTTCTCTAATTGGGGACTTAAATCTTTCAAGCGTTTTATTAAGACAAAAAATAGGGTTCTCTTTGGCTTTAAGAACCCTATCAGTAATTTTCTTATCTTTTGTTAATAAATCTTTTAATTGTTTTATGTACTGAATTTTTACATGTGGATCAGTAATCTTGCTAATTAACTCAATTAACAAAGAACTTTCTTCATCTTCTTTGGTAATTACATTTAATCTCTTAAATAGTTATTATCGCAATCCTCAAGACATACCGTAACCAAGTATCACTATTTGATTCATCGTTACAAGTGCTACTACTACTCGAAGATTCTGGAATATCAGAAGCTTTTTCGTTACTGACGCTATTTTCAATTCTTATTAACTCTAACAATTGTTCAGTGTCTTCAGTTGAGATATTCAGCTGGGCTAACTTTTGCTTAACTCTACACTCACTTTTAAAGTGCCCTTTCTGCCCCACAATTGTGAAGAGAAAATTTTACTTATCAAATTTCTCTTTGATTTTTAGTTGATTTTTGTGTGTTGATTTAGGTTTCTTATAATAAGAATCTTGATTATTTTTATTATTTTTATCTTGATTATATCTCTTTTTACGACGTTTATGACTCTTAAGCTGAGACTCAATATGTTTATGCTTATGCCTGTGCTTTCTTCTAGAGGGAGCCACAGGGGGTAAACCATATTGTTCACAGAAGGTGCCTAACTCGTATTTAGCTTTATTTTTATCTTTACTAGCTTGTTTAGCTAATTTAAAGTCAATACACATTTTTAATCCAATTTTTTGAATATAACTTATAATATCTCCGTAGGTTAGATTATCATAATCAATATATCCCAAATATTTACTCAATTCTTCTCTAACTTTATGTGCAAACAAAGAAGGTAAACCATTAACGAATTTTTCTTTCCAAAATGGTTTATTACTATCAGTGCGCATCATAACTCATGAAGTAAATACATCTTTATACCACCTGAAATCACTAAGGGTGGGACAAGTGAGGCTACTAAGCTGATCATGAATTCTTTTAGTGATATTACAAGGAGTTCCAACAAAATGTTTAATAATGGTGAAAATTAAAGTATTAACCTCGTCCGGCGGACCAATACCAGCATCTTCATCAAAGATGGGATTGCCGTCATCGTCCATCTTGATAGCATGAATAATTGATATTCTAGATTCTTCTGTGAGATGTTTTTCCCACCAAGACCTAAGAATACCAGTAAATCCACTAGTTATTAATTCAACTATGTCCGTTGAGATAGATGGTTGAATTTTGTAATATAGCTATTAGCTACCATAGACATATGATTTAGTTTATTAAGAATTTCTTGTTCACTAAATCCATTAATATTCCATTCATATATTTTATTAGATGAAACAGAGAATTGTTTATCTAGATTTCTCTCTTCGAACTGTAGATCCGGAGGAGTTGGTCTAGAGTACCAATTTCTGGTAATACTTGTGTTGTTAACAGTTAATTTGTTAAGCTGATAATTAAAGTCTGAAACAGTATTAGACTGCTCAGAAGAACTACTACTTTCATTATCAGATTCCACCTGATCAATAAGAGTTATAGTGCCACTTGAACTAGATTCATTTTTGAGTTTTTTAAAGAGTTTATCTACTGCATGTGTGAGTTCATTATCTTGATTAGGTAAACCTAACTTATATCTATTTTCTCGTAATTTTAGTAAGGGTTGTTCAATCTTTGAATCAGGCCTTTTAATAGTGGTTTCTTCAAATTTTTCTTCAATTCTATCAAGTTGTCTACCAACAGTTGCTAGGTATTGATTACTGAAATTTAATTGTTCAATGATTTTTTTATCATCTTTGATATTATCAGAAATTTTAAAAGGACTGGCGATGACTGAATTATTTTTTACCGAAATAATAATAGATTCTAATGGAGGATGACTAGAAGTAGTTTTGGACTTATCTTCTTTGACCCATTGGGTTTTAGTAATAACATTGCATTTACTTTGATATTGTTCATACCAATCATAAAAAGTAATGTTTATTTCTCCATTTTTAATAAACCTTTTCCATCTATTAACTATTTTTTTTCTTTCCTTTTAAGTAGGGTGATTAGATCTAAATAGATGTCTTTTTTCTTTATTAGACCTAGAGTTAAAATCTTTGACTAAATTATCCCAATCTAATATAAAATCCTTTTTAATAAATCTTAATTGGTTATGTATGGGGGCATTAAAATTAGATTGAGTGGGAAACTCAGAAGACGTTGGAGAAGAAAATCCTTCTTCTTCAACGGGATCATTCTAGGTGTAACAAGGGTGACTAGCTTGACCTTGATTAAGGATTCCTTTAAGCTTAACGTCTTTAATAAAAGGATTATTAAGAACTTCAGTGTCTCTTCTAGTATGGATAACTGAAGGTGTTGATGAACTTGAAATATCTTCTATTATGACTGGATTTCTAGTACGCTCAAAACTAATTTTAAAAGTTCCGTCTGAAAACTGTCTAATATTTTTTATGTTTAATGAATTGTTAACTACAAGCAGCTGTGGTAACTCATTTGGTAAAGTCCATTGACTAGGTAAAGTAATATCCTTCCAAAGAATTGTTCTTGGGATCTGGACATTAGCATCACTTGTTGAGCTTTGAATTAAAACTGTTTGATCTTTAGGACTTTTATTAAGAGCATGAACATTCAAATTTGACTTCATAGTCTTATAATAAATCCTATAAATCAAAGCAATAGGCTGAGATCCTTCAATCATTTGAGTAATCTCACCAAATAGCTTTAATATTTAATGTTAAAGCTTTTAATAAATTTTGATCACTGAGGCTAAGGGTGAAATCAGGAAAGCAATTGAAATGGATAGGACCATTATGCAGACTTGATTCCATAGCTCCAATAATACTAGGGTAATAATTCAAAAATCTAGCGTCTCTAAGACAGAGGTAGATACATAAATTAATTCCTTTGATGTTAAGTGGTTTAACTACAACTTGAACAAGACCTATATGAATAAAATTATAACCCCTTTTTCTATGTTTTTTAATAACATCCGGAGATAAAAAGACTACAATTTTCATATTCTTTGTTAATTGCATAAACCTTTTCAATTGTCTTAACATTATAATTAGTTTTAAAGTTATCTAAAAAGGTTGACTGATAAATATCCCTTGGAGAAACTCTGGGTATGTTCAAATCATGGAGTACTTGACTTATGTTTTCATAACTATGTTCTTCTTTGTTAACTATGTCTGGAACAGGAGGCAAAGCAGACTGGTTACTAACTGAAGAGCTAGATCTAAATAATCGACTCATCATTTATATTATCAAAAATAATTCTTAAGCATTATTCTTCCATTCATACCTTGACTATCATTAAGACTCATATCTATGTTCTAAACCAGACATTGCTCACACCTGGAGACTTACAAAAGGTTTGCGGCGAACTAGGTGGACTACTGACAGTTCGGGTGACTTTGGAATAATGAGAAGAAGAATGTTTAGAAATCAGAAAAGAAAAGTTGATTAAATAGATCTTACTTCATCATTTAGAAACAAACAACAACTTGGCTCTGATACCATTTGGGGCGGAATGAGATATTAAAAAGAGAAGAACAAGAGAGCGCATACACACACAATTAAATTACTAAATAAAAATAGTTTTATTGATAAATTAAACTATTTACAAATGCAGAAAATAAGTTCATTTTGGTGAAGAAGGATTTTATTCCAAGCCTCAATATAATCGAAATAGCAATAAGAGCTAGTTTGATTAGAGAGTGACCTGAGATCTGAAGGATGACCCATATGCTAATCAAACGAGGGCAACCTCATCAAAACCTAGTTACCCAGCCTCTGAGTATTTTTTGGTAATTTTAGTAAAGGTTGTTCAATCTTTGAATCAGGCCTTTTAATAATGGTTTCTTCAAATTTTTCTTTAATTCCCGGTCATCTTCTTATTCTTTTCTTTTTCTGTTAATGTTTTTTGAATAAAACTTAACTATTGTTAAATGGTATCAGAGCCACACGGTTTGGTTCTTGATTCCGTTGGTGGTTTCGATTAAAAACAGTTAGATCTTGTTTTAAATGTTTCTTCAAACTTTTATTTCTTTTGCTCCACTTTCAATAGCCTAACTTGCTGTAAAACACCTTAGATCATCATAAGACCCATTACGCCATTGTAAGACTCCAGTGTGGGAGCAGTTTTGGCTAAGGGTAGCATTAGATCTACAGGTATGATTTTACTTAACGCAAGAACGGTTTGAGTTTAAGCGGAATGATGAAAGAAAGAATTTTTGTTTCAACAGTTAACAAAGAAGTCTTCTGTTTAGATCGAGTTCGCTGATAGATCATGACCAATCGAGTGATCCTTTGTTTCAGATTTCATCTGATTTGTTTTTAAACAAAAACTTTTTACAGAAAGTAAAGAAATTTTGAAGATTTTGACCATTTTTTCGGTGATTTTTTTTCCTCTCCTTCTTTCTAAACCAAATTGTTGGGGATGAAAGGGTTGAATCCTGCATAAATATTTTGAGGTGGAAATGTACGGGGGTGGTGACTCATCTGAGAATAGGATCAACAGCGCCATCCGGCGACGGCACCAGCCAGAGACGGACCAGTCAATCAACAAAGATGACGCCAGTCATCTCCAGTCAATCAACGATGATGGCCCCAGTAAAGTAAAGTAAAGTAACTTTTACTTTTACTTAAAGTAAAATATTTTTACTTTTACCTTAGTAAATATAAATGTAAAATATTTCTTACGTTTACTTTTACTTTAGTTAATGTAATAGTGAATCCTGTGTGATTCAATAATAATTTACTTTTAAGTTTTCTATTTAAGTAACTCGACGTGTTTAGAGTTACTCAGGTTTATTTCAGCCTCAGAGTTTTCTCTCTCTAGAAAACCTCTTCTGAGGTCCACTCTCCCATCTCTTTAGAGTTAGCGAAGAAGAAGCTTGTTGCTTCCTTCTTCTAGTTAGATGAAGACGAAGTCCTTCGTACTTCGATCTTCCCTCAAACATTAGATTTAGGATTAAATGTAATCCCTTCCTCAAATGTTTATAATACAAAGAAAGAGATTACTAGTAACCGATTCACTGGTCTTCTTCTTAATCTTTTCTTCTTATGTTTAAGTTTTCAAATAAAAACTTATCCGCTGTTATATGGTATCAGAGCCACATGGTTGGTTCTTGATTCTGTTGGTGGTTTCGATTAAAAACTGTTACATCTTGTTTTTAAATGTTTCTTCAAACTTTTATTTCTTTTGCTCCTAGTTAAATTCGCCTAACTTGTTGTAAAACACCTTTGGTCGTCATAACACCCGTTACGTCGTTGTAAGTCTCCAGGTTGGGAGCAGTTTAGGATAAGGGTATCATTAGATCTACAGGTATGATTTTACTTAAGGCAAGAACAGTTCGAGTTTAAGAGGAATGATGAAAGAAAGAATTTTTTTTAAACAGTTAACAAAGAAGTCTCATGTTTAGATCGATTTTACTGATAGATCAGTACCAATCGAGTGATCCTTTATTGCAGACACAGTCTCATTTGTTTTTAAAGAAAAACATTTTACAAAAATTAAGAAATTTTGAAGATTTTGACCAATATTTCGGTGAATTTTTTTTCTTCTTCTTCTTTATAAACCAAATTTTTGGGGATGAAAGGGTTGAATCCTGGATAAAAATTTTGAGGTGGAAATGTATGGAGGTGGTGACTCATCTGAGAAGATGATCAACAACGCCATTCTGTGACGGCACCAGCCAGAGACGGACCAGTCTCTCAACTGAAGACACTGAACAATTGTTAGAGTTAATAAGAATTCAGAACAGCATCAGTAACGAAGAAGCTTACGATATTCCAGAATCTTCGAGTAGTAGCAGCACTTGTAACGATGAATCAAATAGTGATTACGAAGTTACAGTATGTGCTGAGGATTACAGTAACAACTATTGCAAGAAATTAAATGTAATTACCAAAGAAGATGAAGAAAGTTCCTTGTTAATTGACTTAATTAGCAAGATTACTGATCCACAATTAAAAATTCAGTACACAAAACAATTAAAAGATTTATTAACAAAAGATAAGAAAATTACTGATAGGGTTCTTAAAGCCAAAGAGAAACCTATTTTTAGTCTTAAAAAAAATGCTTGAAAGATTTAAGTCCCCAATTAGAGAAGTCACTCTCCTTAAATTAAATCAAGAAGTTAATAAACTCAAAAGAGAAATTTCTAATTTAAAATTAGACATTGCTAATTTAAGAAAATAAATTAAAGATAAAGAATCAGACCTTCAGGTTCATAATTCCTCTTCAAGTGAAAAAGATCATGACTTACCTGAATCTTCAAGTGTTAATGATGAGACTGATCTTTTCGTTCAAGGTCTTTCTCTTAAGAGAATTAAAGATATCACCATCCAAAAATGGTATATATCCATTAATTTAGTTATGATAAGACTTTCTCGATACAACTTCCGGCCTTTGTTGATACTGGTACAGATCTGAATTGTATTCAAGAAGGACATATCCCCACTAAGTATTATAAAAAGACTAGTGAATAGCTCAATTCAGCTAAATAAAAATAAAATATAAATTACCTAAAGTTCATATCTGTCAAGATAATATGTGCTTTAAAACCTCATTTGTTTTAATTCTAAATCTTACAGATAAAATTATTTTAGGGTTACCGTTTATATACTTATTATATCCATTCACTACTGATAATAAAGGATTAAGCTGTAAGCATTTAGGAAAGAAGATAACATTTAAATTTCTTATTAAACCAAATGAATAGATTTAAAATTTATTCAAGAGGAGTCGATTTCCAAATAGATAAATCTATTAAATTGCAAAGTTACCCAATTAAGCTTTTAAAGGAAGAAATTATATACAAACAAGTTGAAGAACAACTTAAGAGTAAAAGAGTTCAAGAACAAATTGTCAATTTAAAAAATTACTTACAAGATAATTTGTGTTCTGATTCTCCCAACGCCTTTTGGCATAGGAAGAAGTATGTAGTCAGACTACCTTATGCTAAAGAATTTAAAGAACATTTAATTCCCACTAAAGCTAGACCAATCCAAATGAGTCATGAACAAATGGAGTTGTGTAAAAAGGAAATCAATGATCTCCTTAGTAAAGGTTTAATTAGACATAGCAAATCACCATGGTCTTGTCCTGCTTTCTATGTTAACAATGAAGCAGAAAAAGAAAGAGGTGTTCCTCGCCTAGTTATCAATTCTAAACCATTAAATAAAGTCTTAGAGTGGATTAGGTACCCTCTGCCCAATAAGGAAGATCTCCTTAATAGGTTAAGCTCCTCCACAATCTTCAGTAAATTTGACCTTAAATCAGGATTGTGGCAAGTTGCTATTCACCCCAATGACAGATACAAAACAGCATTCACCACTCCGTTCGGTAATTACGAATGGAATGTTCAGTCATTTGGACTAAAAAATGCACCTAGTGAATTTCAGAATATTCTCAATAATATTTTTAATCCTTTCACTCATTTTATCATTGTTTATATTAACGATGTCCTTGTATTCTCCAAGACTATTGAAGAGCATATTAAGCATTTGAATTCATTTTTCAAAATGGTTAAAACCAATGGTCTTGTTCTTTCACCTTCCAAGAGTAGTCTGTTTTTGACTAAAGTCAGGTTTCTCGGTCTCGTCCTCTATCATGGACTCACACGGCCAATTGACAGAGCTATTCAAATCACCGACCGGTTCCCAGATAGGATTACCGATAAAACACAGCTACGGAGATTTTTGGGCTCGCTCAATTATATTGGCAAGTTCTACCAAAATCTCAGGAAGATTTGTAAGCCTCTTTTTCAGCACTTATAAAGTAATCCACCTCCATGGCCTGACGTGCATACTTCTGTCGTCTAACAAGTCAAAAAATATGTTAAGGTCTTGCCTTGCCTTGGCATTTCAAATGATTCAGCATTCAAAATAGTTGAAATTGATGCCTCTGACATTGGATTCGAAGGCATTCTCAAACAAAAGTTAACTCCCACTTCCTCAGAACAAATCGTCCGATTTCATTCCGGCGCATAGAATCCTACACAGTTAAAATACAGTACTATTAAAAAAGAGATTTTATCACTTGTTTTATGTATTAATAAATTTCAAAGTGATCTACTTAATCAAAAATTTCTAGATAGAATAGATTGCAAATCAGCAAAATATATTCTTGAAAAAGACGTTGAGAACGTCGCCTCTAAGCATTCGTTCACTAGATGGCAAGCTCTCCTCAGTATTTTTGATTTTGATATTAAATATATTAAAGGTAGTAACAATTCAGTTCTTGATTTTCTCATACGTGAATTCATCAACACAGGTACTGTCTCTACAACATGAGTATACGAGAAGGTTCATCTTCTCGTGGTCATGGCCACTCTTCTGGCCCAATCAATCAATTAAAGGGAACTGTTATTCCTCACCCAGTCAACCAAGTTGCTCAGCCCAGTCAAATAACTAAACTTCAGATTATTGGGATGATCCCCAAGCCCTATTCATCGGCTCTTGCAAGTCAACCTCAATCAATAGACCCATATGCTAATCAAATGAGGGCAACCTCATCAAAACCTAGTTACCCAGCCTCTGAGTATCACGCTAAGTATGATTAGCACCTATTTCACCTTGAGTTAAACATGAAACCCAAAGATGACCCCATTAAACTTGCAGCCCAGTATTTTCCTATTGGCTGGCATTTCCTCCCATGGGCTCCTTATAAATCCCTTGCGTATTATAAGGACATCCTTCTTGAAACCGAGTCAGTATTCATAAAACCCATTTACGCTAATGATAATAAGTCCAAACTTCTATATCATTCGCTTTATATTAAACAAATCCTCAGTTTTTCTGATTGGGGAAATCATCCTTCAGATCTCAGGTCACTCTCTAATCAAACTAGCTCTTATTGCTATTTCGATTATATTGAGGCTTGGAATAAAATCCTTCTTCACCAAAATGAAGATCATAGTCATTCATGGTTTTTACAGTTCGACCATAAGTTCAAGAGTAAAATCCCCATGTGGTTCACCCTTTGGTGGACTAGACTTGGTCTATGTTATGAGATTCTTCCTGATCTTCTCAAAACACAAGTTCATCATTTCACTAATCATGCAAAGTATAATCCAGCTTATGAAGGAGTTCCAGTTTTCCTTCTTTTATGCAGTAAATATAAAATCTCGTGGATTCTTAAGTGGCAATACGAGATTTTGTCACCTCAAGAGGTCACTATATTCCAGTCTTCATCATCCATCGGCATAAGGACAGCTCAGACTCCTTTATCACCCATTGCCCATGTGTCTCGCCATTTTTACATCAAATGGTGGGATAAATTCGGTGTCGATAGGATAGTTGGCCAAGTTCAAAAGGAATTTCCTCCTTCTCCTATTCTGACCCCTTCAGTTACCAATTGAGTCTTCTAGTAAATCATCCAAAAGGTCATCTAATAAATCGAAAGGTAAATCAAATTTGCCCCGATCCAATCAATATTTACGATATTAACGACCACCTCACCCTACTAACAAATTTTGTCATTTTAAATACATGCTTGAGGCCCCACTACCGCATAAGTCAAAAGATTACACCTGCTTTTCTACCAAAAGCAGATTCCTTTTACTTTTACTTTACTTTAGTAAATGTAATATGTTTTTTACTTTGTACTTTTACCTTAGTTAATGTAATAGTGACCATGTAATAGTTCTTTCCTTGATCTATAAAAGGAAACTGAACTCATTTAGTTAGATAGACTTCAAAAGATGCTGAGTTCCTTCTCAGTCGAATCTTTAGCCTCTACCGCTGTTAGCCTTTCTTTACCCCTCTTCTTCTAATGTTCTTAGTCAAATAAATTTGTAAGTCATTTTATTTTTTGCACTTGTAAATAGTTTAAGTTATCAATAAAACTATTTTTATTTAGTAATTCAATTGTGTGTGTATGCGCTCTCTTGTTCTTCTCTCTTTAATATCTCATTCCGCCTTGTAGGATTCCATGCGCTGGAATGAAATCAGATGATTTGTTCTGAGGAAGTGGGAGTTAACTTTTGTTTGAGAATTCCACCGAATCCAATGTCAGAGGCATCAGTTTTAACTATTTTGAATGCTGAATCATTTGAAATGCCAAGGCAAGGCAAGACCTTAATATATTTTTTGACTTGTTGGACGACAGAAGTATGAACGTCAGTCCATGGAGGTGAATTACTTTGTAAGCGCTGAAAAAGAGGCTTACAAATCTTCTTGAGATTTTGGTAGAACTTGCCAATATAATTAAACGAGCCCAAAAATCTCTGTAGCTGTGTTTTATCGGTAATCTTATCTAGGAATCGATCGGCGAATTGAATAGCTCTGTCAATTGGCCGTGTGAGTCCATGATAGAGGATGAGACCGAGAAACCTGACTTTAGTCAGAAATAGACTACACTTGGAAGGTAAAAGAACAAGACCATTGGTTTTAACCGTTTTGAAGAACGAATTCAAATGCTTAATATGCTCTTCAATAGTCTTGGAGAATACAAGGATATCGTCAATATAAATAATGATAAAATGACTGAAAGGATTCAAAATATTATTGAGAATATTCTGAAATTCACTAGGTGCATTTTTTTAGTCCAAATGACTGAACACTCCATTCGTAATGACCGAACGGAGTGGTGAATGCTATTTTGTATCTGTCATTGGGGTGAATAGCAACTTGCCAGAATCCTAATTTAAGGTCAAATTTACTGAAGATTGTGGAGGAGCTTAACCTACTAAGGAGATCTTCCTTATTGGGCAGAGGGTACCTAATCCACTCTAAGACTTTATTTAATGGTTTATAATTGATAACTAGGCGAGGAACACCTCTTTCTTTTTCTGCTTCATTGTTATCATAGATAGCAGGACAAGACCATGGTGATTTGCTATGTCTAATTAAACCTTTACTAAGGAGATCATTGATTTCCTTTTTACATAACTCCATTTGTTCATGAATCATTTGGATTGGTCTAGCTTTAGTGGAAATTAAATGTTCTTTAAATTCTTTAGCATAAGGTAGTCTGACTACATGCTTCTTCATATGACAAAAGGCGTTGGGAGAATCAGAACACAAATTATCTTGCAAGTTATTTTTTAAATTGACAATTTGTTCTTGAACTCTTTTACTCTTAAGTTGTTCTTCAACTTGTTTGTATTTAATTTCTTCCTTTAAAAAGCTTAATTGAGTAACTTTGAAATTTAATAGATTTACCGATTTGGAAATCGACTCCTCTTGAATAAATTTTAAATCTCTTTCATTTGGTTTAATAAGAAATTTAAATGTTATATTCTTTCCTAAATGCTTACAGCTTAATCCTTTATTATCAGTAGTGAATGGATATAATAAGTATATAAACGGTAACCCTAAAATGATTTTATTTGTAAGATTGCGAATTAAAACAAATGAGGTTTTAAAGCACATATTATCTTGACAGATATTAACTTTAGGTAATTTATATTTTATTTTCATTTGACTACCATTAGCTGAATTTATCTTTTCACTAGTCTTTTTATAATACTTAGTGGGGATAAGACCTTCTTGAATACAATTCAGATCTGCACCAGTATCAACCAAGGCAGGAAGTTGTATCGAGAAAGTTTTATCAATAACTAAATTAATGGAGATATACCATTTTTGGATGGTGATATCTTTAATTCTCTTAAGAGAAAGACCTTGAACGAAAAGATCAGTCTCATCACTAACACCTAAAGATTCAGGTAAGTCACGATCTTCTTCACTAGAAGAGGAATCATGAACCTGCAGGTCTGATTCTTTATCTTTAATTTCTTTTCTTAAATTAGCAACGTCTAATTTTAAATTAGAAATTTCTCTTTTTAGTTTATTAAATTCTTGATTTAATTCAGGGAGAGTGACTTCTCTAATTGGGGACTTAAATCTTTCAAGCGTTTTTTAAGACTAAAAATAGGTTTCTCTTTGGCTTTAAGAACCCTATCAGTAATTTTCTTATCTTTTGTTAATAAATCTTTTAATTGTTTTCTGTACTGAATTTTTAAATGTGGAACAATAATCTTGCTAATTAAGTCGATTAACAAAGAACATTCTTCATCTTCTTTGGTAATTACATTTAATCTTTTGCAACAGTTGTTACTGCAATCCTCAGCACATACTGTAACTTCGTTATCACTATTTGATTCATCGTTACAAGTGTTGCTAGTACTCGAAGATTCTGGAATATCAGAAGCGTCTTCGTTACTGACGCTATTTTCAATTCTTATTAACTCTAACAATTGTTCAGTGTCTCCAGTTTAGATATAATCCTTCTATTAAAGACATTAAGCTTAAAGGAATCCTTAATCAAGATCAAGCTAGTCTCCCCTGTTACACCCAGAATGATCCCGTTGAAGAAGAAGGCTCTTCTTCTCCAACGTCTTCTGAGTTTCCCACTCAATCTGATTTTAATGCCCCCATACATAACCAATTAAGAGTAATTAAAAACGATTTTGTATTAGATTGGGATAATTTAGTCAAAGATTTTAACTCTAGGTCTAATAAAGAAAAAAGACATCTATTTAGATCTAATTACCCCACTAAAAAGGAAAGAGATAAAATATCTAATAGATTGAAAAGATTTATTAAAAATGAAGAAATAAACATTACTTTTTATGATTGGTATGAACAATATCAAAGTAAATGCAATGTTAGTACTAAAACCCAATGGGTCAAAGAAGATAAGTCCAAAACTACTTCTAGTCATCCTCCATTAGAATCTATTATTATTCCAATAAAAAATAATTCAGTCATCGCCAGTCCTTTTAAAATTTCTGATAATATCAAAGATGATAAAAAAATCATTGAACAATTAATTTTCAGTAATCAATACCTAGCAACTGTTGGTAGACAGCTTGATAGAATTGAAGAAAAATTTGAAGAAACCACTATTAAAAGGCCTGATTCAAAGATTGAACAACCCTTACTAAAATTACCAGAAAATAGATATAAGTTAGGTTTACCGAATCAAGATAATGAACTCACAAATTATCTCAGCTTTGAATTAAAATTTTTGGCGTCATCTTTGTTGATTGACTGGTCCGTCTCTGGCTGGTGCTGTCGCCGGATGGCACTGTTGATCATCTTCTCAGATGAGTCACCACCTCCATACATTTCCACCTCAAAATTTTTATCTAGGATTTAACCCTTTCATCCCCAAAAATTTGGTTTAGAAAGAAGGAGAGGAAAAGAAATTTCACCGAAAAAATGGTCAAAATTTCTTTAATTTTTGTAAAAAGTTTTTGTTTAAAAACAAAGAAGATGAAATCTGAAACAAAGGATCACTCGATTGGTCCCGATCTATCAGCGAACTCGATCTAAATAGAAGACTTCTTTGTTAACTGTTTAAACAAAAATTCTTTCTTTCATCATTCCGCTTAAACTCAAATCATTCTTGCCTTAAGTAAAATCATACCTGTAGATCTAATGATACCCTTAGCCAAAACTTCTCCTACACTGGAGTCTTACAACGGCGTAACGAGTCTTATGACGATCTAAGGTGTTTTACAGCAAGTTAGGCGATTGAAAGTGGAGCAAAAGAAATAAAAGTTTGAAGAAACATTTAAAAACAAGAACTAACTATTTTTAATCGAAACCACCGACAAAACCAAGAACCAACCGTGTGGCTTTGATACCATATAACAGCGGATAAGTTTTTATTTGAAAACTTAAACATAAAAAAGAAAAGATTAAGAAGATGACCGATGAATCAGTTACTTGTAATCTCTTTCTTTGTATTATAAACATTTGAGGAAGGGATTACATTTAATCCTAATGTTTGAGGGAAGATTGAAGTACAAAGGACTTCGTCTTCATCTAACTAGAAGGAGGCAACAAGCTTCTTCTTCGCCAACTCTAGAGAGAAGGGAGAGCGGACCTCAGAAGAGGTTTTCTAGATAGAAAAACCTCTAAGGCTGAAATAAGCCTGAGTAACTCTAAACACGTCGAGTTACTTAAATAGAAAACTAAAAAGTAAATTATTATTGAATCACGCAGGATTCACTATTACATTGACTGAAGTAAAAGTAATTTACTAAAGTAAAAGTAAAACATAAGAAACATTTTACATTTACATTTACATTGGTAAATGTAAAAACATTTTACTTAAAGTAAAAGCAAAAAAGTTATTCTTTTACTTTACTTTACAATTTACTAAAAGTAAAAGACTTTTGCTTTAAGTAAAAGCAAAAGCTGAGATGATGGCTGGGGCCATCACCGTTGATTGACTGGAGATTGTTAGAGTTTATGCCCTAGAGGCCAATTATTTTCATATAATTGCTTAACGTTTTGATATTATATTTGATTGAATAAATATATGATTTTATTATGGTTTTATTTACTGCGTAATATAATTATTAACATAATAAAATTCCTTAGAATAGTGATACAAATTATATAGTTTCAAGTATGTCACTTGAACATGAGATTATATAATTACAATTAGTATCATTGTTCTTAAATGTCCTTAGTCGAGTATCATTGTTGATGGGACAACAATGATGCATTGAGACTAGTTTGTGGATTGACTGATGACCAAATCTCATTGGTCATAAATATATGAGATATTAAATCAATGCATAGAGTACGTGTTGAGAACGATGTCTTCGGCGGACTCCACCATGAGAATTCTATATGGAGCATTATGCGAAGTGTCATTAGTAATTCTCATAGTGACAATGATGTAATGGTCCACCCAGCACGAAATCGCTATATTACTACGAGAGAATTTATGTACTTTGATATCATCAAATGTCACCTTTAATAGGGTGGACTATAAAGGTGATTATTGGGTTCATCATGAATCGTGTGAGAAATATGAGTGATCTAGATGGAATTTAACCATCCAATATATTATGGGTGATATCCATAGGCCTCTTGATTGAGTAGGACTATGAAATGCATGGCCATGCTCAAATAGTGATTTGTTTCATATAGTCTACTCATTGATCAAGAAAACTCAGAATAAATTATGAAGAGTATGACACATTCCATAACTCGAGTTTAATCTAGGATATTAAGGTTAAATGGATTAAATTACATTGAAACATTGGTCACGAAAAGGTTGCATCGAATCATCGATCTTATTATTACTTGGGTAGCAGTGATGCATTACTAGATGTCGCTCACTGTTTATAATTTTATAATAAGATTTTAAAATTATTGCCAACGTAATAATAACCTATAGGGTCACACACAAAGTATGTAATTAAAAGGAAATTAATTTAAATTGTAAAGATTTAAATATGTCAATATGATTGATAGAATTTTAAATTACTGAATTTAAATTAATAAGATAATTTATATATAGCTATATTAATTAAGTAACACTTAATTAAGATATATATCAATTCGGATTTTAATAATATTAGGTTTTGATTAATTCCTCCTAACTGCTATATATATGATATATATCAGTCACTTTAGGTTTTACGTCAAAATAAAAACCCTAGCCGCTCTTAGAAAGAGACTAGAGAAAATAGCTTCGAAAATCCTCATCCTTGGTGGCTAGTACCGCGGTTCCTTCTTCTGCAGATCGTAGGACGATTCATGGAGCGTTCGTGTGGATACCATAGAGACGCAGCTCGTTTGGATTGCGTTGGAGATTCTATCGTATCATTTCCAGTTTCTTAATTCGTGGATTGCGTTGGAGATTCGATCGTATCAATTCAGTTTCTTAATCGGTATAATTTCTAAGCTCTGAATTAATTGAATTTTTTGCATGGATCCTATTTTAGGGTCTCGAAAATTGCTTTAAAATTTTTTTCATTTATGCGTTTACGTTTAAAACTCAACAGAGAGAGATCAAGGCGTCATCTTTGTTGATTGACCGATTAAATCTCGGGGTGGTGCAGTCATTTGGATAATTGTTGTTGATCATCTTCTCAGATGAGTCACCACCTCCATACATTTCCACCTCAAAATTTTTGTCCAGGATTTAACCCTTTCATCCCCAAAAATGATCAACAACGCCATCCGACACTGATGTTCTTAGTAATCCTTCTATTAAAAACATTAAGCTTAAAGGAATCCTTAATCAAGGTCAAGCTAGTCACCCCTGTTACACCCAGAAGGATCCCGTTGAAGAAGGAGGCTCTTCTTCTCCAACGTCTTCTGAGTTTCCCACTCAATCTGATTTTTATGCCCCCATACATAACCAATTATGAGTTATTAATAAGGATTTTGTATTAGATTGGGATAATTTAGTCAAAGATTTTAACTCTAGGTCTAATAAAGAAAAAAGACATCAATTTAGATCTAATCACCCTACTGAAAAGGAAAGAGATAAAATAGTTAATAGATGGAAAAGATTTATTAAAAATGGAGAAATAAATATTACTTTTTATGATTGGTATGAACAATATCAAAGTAAATGCAATGTTATTACTAAAACCCAATGGGTCAAAGAGGATAAGTCCAAAACTACTTCTAGTCATCCTCCATTAGAATCTAGTATTATTCCAGGTAAAAAAATAATTTAGTCATCGCCAGTCCTTTTAAAATTTCTGATAATATCAAAGATGATAAAAAATTCATTGAACAATTAAATTTCAGTAATCAATACCTAGCAACTGTTGGTAGACAGCTTGATAGAATTAAAGAAAAATTTGAAGAAACCACTATTAAAAGGCCTGATTCAAAGATTGAACAACCCTTACTAAAATTACCAGAAAATAGATATAAGTTAGGTTTACCTAATCAATATAATGAACTTACACATGCAATAGATAAACTATTTAAAAAACTCAAAAATGAAGCTAGTTCAAGTGGCACTATAGCTCTTATTGATAAGGTGGAATCTGATAATGAAAGCAGTACTTCTTCTAAGCAGTTTAATACTATTTCAGACTTTAATGATAAGCTTAACAAATTAACTGTTAACAACACAAGTAATACCAGAAATTGGTACTCTAGACCAACTCCTCCAGATCTACAGTTCGAAGAGAGAAATCTAGATAAACAATTCTCTGTTTCATCTAATAAAATATATGAATGGAATATTGATGGATTTAGTGAACAAGAAATTCTTAATAAACTAAATCATATGTATATGGTAGCTAATAGCTATATTACAAAATTCAACCATCTGTCTCAACCGGACATAGTTGAATTAATAGCTAGTGGATTTACTGGTATTCTTAGGTCTTGCTGGGAAAAACATCTCACAGAAGAATCTAGAATATCAATTATTCATGCTATCCAGATGGACGATGACGACAATCCCATCTTTGGTATTGGTCCGCCGGACGGGGTTAATACTTTAATTTTCACCATTATTAAACATTTTGTTGGAACTCCTAGTAACATCACTGAAAGAATTCATGATTAGCTTAGTAACCTCACTTGTCCCACCCTAAGTGATTTCAAGTGGTATAAAGATGTTTGCGGTGAACTAGGTGGACTACAGACAGTTCGGGTGACTTTGGAATAATGAGATGAAGAATGTTTTGAAATAAGAAAAGAAAAGTTGATTATATAGATCTTACTTCATCATTTAGAAACAAACAACAACTTGGCTCTGATACCATTTGAGGCAGAATGAGATATTAAAGAGAGAAGAACAAGAGAGCGCATACACACACAATTGAATTACTAAATAAAAATAGTTTTCTTGATAACTTAAACTATTTACAAGTGCAGAAAATAAAATGACTTACAAATTTATTTGACTAAGAACATTAGAAGAAGAGGGGTGAAGAAAGGCTAACAATGGTAGAGGCTAAAGATTCCTCTCCTTCTTTCTAAACCAAATTTTTGGGGATGAAAGTGTTAAATCCTGGATAAAAATTTGTAAGTGGAAATGTATGGAGGTGGTGACTCATCTGAAAAGATGATCAACAGCGCCATCCGGCGACGGCACCAGCCAGAGACGGACCAGTCAATCAACAAAGATGATGCCAGCCATCTCCAGTCAATCAACGGTGACAGCCCCAGCCATCATCTCAGCTTTTGCTTTTACTTAAAGCAAAAGTCTTTTACTTTTAGTAAATTGTAAAGTAAAGTAAAAGAATAACTTTTTCTTTTACTTTAAGTAAAAAGTTATTACTTTTACCAATGTAAATGTAAATGTAAAATATTTCTTACGTTTTCCTTTTACTTTAATAAATTACTTTTACTTCAGTCAATGTAATAGTGAATCCTGCGTGATGCAATAGTAATTTACTTTTTTGTTTTCTATTTAAGTAACTCGACGTGTTTAGAGTTACTCAGGCTTATTTCAGCCTCAGAGGTTTCTCTCTCTAGAAAACCTATTCTGAGGTCCGGTCTCCCTTCTCTCTATAGTTAGCGAAGAAGAAGCTTGTTGCTTCCTTCTTCTAGTTAGATGAAGACGAAGTCCTTCGTACTTCGATCTTCCCTCAAACAATAGATTTAGGATTAAATGTAATCCCTTCCTCAAATGTTTATAATACAAAGAAAGAGATTACTAGTAACCGATTCACCGGTCATCTTCTTAATCTTTTCTTTTTTATGTTTAAGTTTTCAAATAAAAACTTATCCGCTGTTATATAGTATCAAAGCCATATGGTTGGTTCTTGGTTCTGTCGGTGGTTTCGATTAAAAACAGTTAGTTCTTGTTTTTAAATGTTTCTTCAAACTATTATTTCTTTTGCTCCACTTTCAATCGCATAACTTGCTGTAAAACACCTTAGATCGTCATAATACCCGTTACGCCGTTGTAAGACTCAAGTGTGGGAGTAGTTTTGGCTAAGGGTATCATTAGATCTACAGGTATGATTTTACTTAAGGCAAGAACGATTTGAGTTTAAGCGAAATGATGAAAGAAAGAATTTTTGTTTAAACAGTTATCAAAGAAGTCTTCTATTTATATCGATTTCGTTGATAGATCAAGAACAATCGAGTGATCCTTTGTTTCAGATTTCATCTGATTTATTTTTAAACAAAAACGTTTTACAAAAATTAAAGAAATTTTGAAGATTTTGACCATTTTTTCGGTCAAATTTTTTTTCATCTCCTTCTTTCTAAACAAAATTTTTGGGGATGAAAGGGTTAAATACTGGATAAAAATTTTGACGTGGAAATGTATGGAGGTGGTGACTCATCTGAGAAGATGATCAATAGCGCCATCCGTGAATTCACTTTTGAGATTTTAGACGACGGTCAATCAACAAAGATGATGCCAGTCATCTCCAGTCAATCAACGGTGATGGCCCCAACCATCATCTCAGCTTTTGCTTTTACTTAAAGCAAAAGTCTTTTACTTTTAGTAAATTGTAAAGTAAAGTAAAAGAATAACTTTTGCTTTTACTATAAGTAAAATGTTTTTACTTTTACCAATGTAAATGTAAATGTAAAATATTTCTTACATTTTACTTTTACTTTAGTAAATTACTTTTACTTCAGTCAATGTAATAGTGAATCTTGCGTGATTCAATAGTAATTTACTTTTTAATTTTCTATTTATGTAACTCGACGTGTTTAGAGTTACTCAGGCTTATTTCAGCCTCAGAGGTTTCTCTCTCTAGAAAATATCTTCTGAGATCCGCTATCTCTTCTCTCTAGAGTTAGCGAAGAAGAAGCTTGTTGCTTCCTTCTTCTAGTTAGATGAAGACGAAATCCTTCATACTTCGATCTTCCCTAAAACATTAGATTTAGGATTAAATGTAATCCCTTCCTCAAATGTTTATAATACAAAGAAAGAGATTACTAGTAACTGATTCACCGGTCATCTTCTTAATTTTTTCTTTTTTATGTTTAAGTTTTCAAATAAAAACTTATCCGCCGTTATATGGTATCAAAGCCACATGGTTGGTTCTTGGTTCTATCGGTGGTTTTGATTAAAAACAGTTATTTATTATTTTTAAATGTTTCTTCAAACTTTTATTTCTTTTGCTCCACTTTTAAGCGCCTAACTTGCTGTAAAACACCTTAGATCGTCATAAGACCCGTTACGCCATTGTAAGACTCCAGTGTGGGAGCAGTTTTGGCTAAGGGTATCATTAGATTTACAGGTATGATTTAACTTAAGGCAAGAACGATTTGAGTTTAAGCGAAATGATGAAAGAAAGAATTTTTGTTTAAACAGTTAACAAAGAAGTCTTATGTTTAGATCGATTTCGTTAATAGATCAAGACCAATCGAGTGATCCTTTGTTTCAGATTTCATCTGATTTGTTTTTAAACAAAAATGTTTTACAAAAATTAAAGAAATTTTGAAGATTTTGACCATTTTTTCGGTGAAATTTTTTTTCATCTCCTTCTTTTTAAACAAAATTTTTGGGGATGAAAGGGTTAAATCCTGGATAAAAATTTTGAGGTGGAAATGTATGGAGGTGGTGACTTATCTGAGAAGATGATCAACAATACCATCCCAAGTCCGCCAGAGACTCGGATCGATTAATCAATCAAAGGAGATGTGATGGCCCAAGCCATCATTAGCTTTCGACAAAAGCGAAAATGATCAATCGAACAAAGATCACTTATCGGTCAAATAGAAAGTAAAGTAGAAGAATAACTTTTGCTTTTACTTAAGTAAAATGTTTTTACTTTTACCTTAGTAAATGTAAATGTAAAATGTTTCTTACGTTTTACTTTTACTTTGTACTTTTACTTCAGTGAATGTAATAGTGAATCCTGCGTGATTCAATAGTAATTTACTTTTCAGTTTTCTATTTAAGTAACTCAAGTGTTTAGAGTTACTTAGGCTTATTTCAGCCTCAGATGTTTCTCTCTCTAGAAAATATCTTCTGAGATATGCTATCTCTTCTCTCTAGAGTTAGCGAAGAAGAAGCTTGTTGCTTCCTTCTTCTAGTTAGATGAAGACGAAATCCTTCGTACTTCGATCTTCCCTCAAACATTAGATTTAGGATTAAATGTAATCCCTTCCTCAAATGTTTATAATACAAAGAAAGAGATTACTAGTAACTGGTTCATCGGTCATCTTCATAATTTTTTCTTTTTTATGTTTAAGTTTTCAAATAAAAACTTATCCGCTGTTATATGGTATCAAAGCCACATGGTTGGTTCTTGGTTCTATCGGTGGTTTTGATTAAAAATAGTTATTTAATATTTTTAAATGTTTCTTCAAACTTTTATTTCTTTTGCTCCACTTTTAAGCGCCTAACTTGCTGTATAACACCTTAGATCGTCATAAGACCCGTTACGCCGTTGTAAGACTCCAGTGTGGGAGCAGTTTTGGCTAAGGGTATCATTAGATTTACAGGTATGATTTAACTTAAGGCAAGAACGATTTGAGTTTAAGCGAAATGATGAAAGAAAGAATTTTTGTTTAAACAGTTAACAAAGAAGTCTTCTGTTTAGATCGATTTCGTTAATAGATCAAGACCAATCGAGTGATCCTTTGTTTCAGATTTCATCTGATTTGTTTTTAAACAAAAACGTTTTACAAAAATTAAAGAAATTTTGAAGATTTTGACCATTTTTTCGGTGAAATTTTTTTTCATCTCCTTCTTTTTAAACAAAATTTTTGGGGATGAAAGGGTTAAATCCTGGATAAAAATTTTGAGGTGGAAATGTATGGAGGTGGTGACTCATCTGAGAAGATGATCAATAGCGCCATCCGGCACCGCCAGGAGATGGATCAGTTAATCAATCAAAGGAGATGTGATGGCCCCAGCCATCATTAGCTTTCGACAAAAGCAGGAAACAGTCAACGATAGCATCACTGTCAGTCAGCCAAAAGTAAAGTAAAAGAATAACTTTTGCTTTTACTTAAGTAAAATGTCTTTACTTTTACCTTAGTAAATGTAAATGTAAAATGTTTCTTATGTTTTACTTTTACTTTGTACTTTTACTTCAGTGAATGTAATAGTGAATCCTGCGTAATTCAATAGTAATTTACTTTTCAGTTTTCTATTTAAGTAACTCAAGTGTTTAGAGTTACTTAGGCTTATTTCAGCCTTAGAGGTTTCTCTCTCTAGAAAACCTCTTCTGAGGTCCGCTCTCCCTTCTCTCTAGAGTTAGCGAAGAAGAAGCTTGTTGCTTCCTTCTTCTAGTTAGATGAAGACGAAGTCCTTCGTACTTCGATCTTCCCTCAAACATTAGATTTAGGATTAAATGTAATCCCTTCCTCAAATGTTTATAATACAAAGAAAGAGATTACTAGTAACCGATTCACCGGTCTTCTTCTTAATCTTTTCTTTTTATCTTCAAGTTTTCAAATAAAAACTTATCCGCTGTTATATGGTATCAGAGCCACACTGTTGGTTCTTGGTTTTGTCGGTGGTTTCGATTAAAAATAGTTAGTTCTTATTTTTAAATGTTCCTTCAAACTTTAATTATATATATATATATATATATATATATATATATATATATATTCGTCCCACCTTAGTTTACTTCGTGGTGGTTGATCGCTTTTACATCTTTCTTTATGTTTTGTCCTACCTAGAGTTCACTTCGTGGCAGTTGATAGTTTTGTACAACTTTATTTACATTTTGTCCCGCCTTGAGTTTCCTCCGTGGTGGTTGATAGCTTTACAGCTTTATTATTTACATTTCGTCCTGCATGGAGTTTCCTCCATGGCGGTTGATAGGTTTTACACCTTTATTTACATTTCTGATCCCCTATGGAGGTGCTTCGTGGTTGGTGATCATGTATGTATATATATTTATTTACATCTTTTATATATATACCTGCTTACTGCTTTCATATAAATTGCGGTATCATGTGCGCCTAGGAATCATGTGATCACAGATTCATCCTATTGGATCTATATTCGGTTCCCGTGATGGACATTTTCAGCTGTATGCAACTTGTAAATTATTCTGCAGTGTCTGAATTTCCTCAGATGGTTTTCATACCCACGAGGAAATTATTCTGCAGTGTCGACATTATTTTGTACATTATTTTCTTACAGATGCTTCGCATCTCGAAAATAAAATCAATCAAGCCGAACACTTAATAAAATGGAAGTGTGACAGGTCTCAGTTACTATTGAGTATCAGGGTTTGAAAAACCTTTTTTTTAAAACATCATTGCTATATCTTGCTTAAAACTGAATTTTCACATATATTCAAACCATGTGTATATAGGTGCGAACGAGGCCTCGCACTACTTCCAAATAACAACACATTGACCCACACACACACACACATTCAGATAATAGTTTCTTGAAAAGAGGCGGTCACCGTGGTAACACGGATGTCGGGGGGTGCCTAACACCTTCCCTCCGCATAATCAAGTCCCCGTACATAGGAGGCCATGCATCTAAGTTATGATAGATATCATATGACTCGAGAATTATCCTTGGTTGACCCAATAGTTCCCAAAGAAAAATGAGCAGATTACTATCATGTTCTTTCCAATGGCGAGTCTTCTCTTGACATATAATTATCTCTATTGTCTCCAATTGAGAATTATACTTCAACAAAACTCCAAGATTTTATTGGTAGTGCTCGTAGATATACTCAGCAAGTGGATGTCGACAACCCTGTCTTATGATAACACGAAGTCGTATGTCATTAGACATCTCGTATGATAGTGGCAAAACACCCTTCCAAAGTTAGGTTCGCCTCACCCTATTTGATTCACCAAATATAACTATTAAATGTCGTATAAAAATATAACACACTTATCTAAAGTTCTCAATAAAATTATTTCCATATTGTTTAAGGAGAACCTCAATAGCTATAGAACACCGTTCTAATCCCCTGTTACCTCCGCTCAACTCAGCTACACTCTTATTACCTGAAAGGAATTGTGAAGCAAAAGGGTGAACACAACTAGCCCAGTAAAGAATATCATGACTAAAGATAATTAAATTATCAATAGCCTTCATCAGTAATAAATCAGAGATTTAGAACATATGGTAGATGATAAAACTTTTCAACCATAGTTGCAGCGGAACGAGCAATCTATTAGAAGAGTCAAATAGACCATAAAGTCTATTATCTTCTCCATGTTAAAAGTCCACCAACAATGTTTTATCCCTATAACATCAATCAACAATTCCTGTCCACAATCATGTGAATAACTCATAATCATAATTGTGGTTCTAAATTCCTCTTCGCACCCAGGACGAAGATAATTTTTATCACCTGTCTTTACCTGAAACATCAAAGATCATGATTATACCAAATCACAGTTCCTGTTCATAATCATACTAATAAATTCATCTTTACACTACGAGCCAAAGATATTCATTAATAGTTCATCCTTGCACTACACGCCAAAGACATGCAACTGTATTTTAGAAGAGTCAAGTAGAGCATGATATCTACTATCTTCTACAAATTAAAAGTTTATTATCAATATTTTATCGCGGAGACTCAGCACAATAAATAATCCACATCACCGAATTATCCATGCACTACAGGCCAAGGATTTTCATTAGTATCACGACAACGAATTATCGATGCACTACGGGCCAAGGATAAACGTGTTTTCATCAACGGTCATGATCATGCCATAAAATAATTCATCTTTGCACCCTTGGCCGAAGAGAACCTATGGTCATGATCGTACCAAAAATTGTCCATCAATGCACAATGGGCCAATGAGGACTTTTACCACATTATTTGCAATATTACGGTCATGATTATACCGAATGATCCCTGGTCATAATCATACCAATCAACCATCCATCTATGCATGTAAGTCAAAGATGACTTTCATCACAATATTAGCATGAGGATGATGACAATGATATAAGCATTAATCAAACGAAATCAAGGATAAATATTAATGACTTTAAATTTATCCAGAGTTTAAAAATATCCAAATTGTCAACATGATACTTCTTTGGGGAGTAAAATTCAAGAATAATATTCATGTATCAAAAATAATTTGGACAGAAAAGAAATATATTTTTTGAGTGAATAGTACTCCGTGAATAGTACCATGTGAATAGTACTTCGAGAATAGTACCTCGTGAATAGTACCCTGGCATGAAAAGTGCCCCAAATACCCGAGTGAGTAATATTCTAGTAAATAATAATTGGGTGAATAGTAACCCGTGAATAGTAACTCGTGAATAGTACTCTGGCACAAAAAGTGTCCCGAATACCCGAGTGAATAATATTTGAGTGAATAGTAACCGGGTGAATAGTAACCCGTAAATAGTAACCCATAAATAGTAACTCATGAATATTACTCCATGAATAGTACTCATAAACGAAAAATAAAAAAGAAAACAATATTCCATGACGAGTACAAAAGAAATGATACCTCATACGAGTATAATAGAATATACAAAACTGCAAATGAAGTTTCACCCGCCATGCGGTAATCCACGTAGACAGATCATTTCCATAATTTAATAAAGAATTAATACGAAGGGTCATTCACCATGAATGCGGTAGTCCGCGTAGACAGGTTATTCCAATAAAATAATAAAGAATGAATACGAATGGTCATTCACCATGCATGCGGTAGTCCACGTAGACAGGTTATTCTAACAAAATACTAAAGAATGGAATAATGGAAGAATTTCACCATGCATACGATAGTCCGCATAGACAGGTTATTCCAACAGAATAATAAAGAATGTAATAACAGAAGAATTTCACCATGCATACGATAGTCCGCGTATACAAGTTATTCCAACAGAATAATAAAGAATGGAATAACATAAGAATTTCACCATGCATCTGGTGAGTCCACGTGAGCGAGTTATTCCAATGTAATAATAAAGAATGGAATAACAACCCTTATGAGTATTGAAAGAAAATAACTCTCTTCATGAATACGAAAAATAATAATACCCTTTACAAATATTAAATGAAAATAATATTCATACGAATACAAAAAATAATTTCTCTTCAAAATAAGAAATAAATAATACCCTTACCTCAAAAAGAAGATCTTATGGAATAGTGAAGTAGCGAGACTTCTCTTTTCTTTCTCTCTCTAGCTTCTCTATAATTGCTCTTGTGAGTCTTAGTGAATTGGTGAAAATGAAGGAAGAATGAGCTTCTATTTATAGGAAAATATAGTTTTGATAATTGCATGTTTTGGGGCTCGAAATATTACAGTATAATATCTTCATCTTTTCTTTCATTTTTAATTTAGTCCTGCAAGTATTATCAAACTTGCACCACCTCCCCTAATAGTATATCATGTGAATCAATAGTACAATCAAGTGACTCAATAGTTCTATACATGTGAAAAAAATAATTACAGTATAGTACCTTCATCTATACCTCCATTTTTAATTTAGTCATGCAAGTATTATCAATCTTGTACCACCTCCCTTAATAGTACATGCATGTGACTCAATAGTACACAATGTGAACAAATAGTTATAAGTATGTGAATTAATAGCAATTAATTACTCATTTATCCGATTAATTACCTAATTGGTCAATATAACCTCCAGACATCAATTATTATCGAAATAAATATCGATTTCCACCAACACTAATAATCCCAACACAATGGAACTATCAATTTCATCTTTAATCAACGCAAACTTAGTCATCATTATTATTATAACTCACCATATTTAATAACCAGATCATTCCCAGGAAAGAGGGGGCTTTTTGATAAGGATTTTTCCATATTGACGCGCAATTAGGTGACCAAACCTCTCATTGACAGAACTTTCTAGACATTGTCAATATTACAAATAATAATATGAATAACTTTGTTGTCTCAATTATTGATTTAATAATAATAAAGATTATGCAGATGATACTGTGATAATAATTGAATCAATAATATGAGACATATTATGCACTAATTATTGTAGAAATAATTGAGTATAACTGAGTTATTATGCAACCACGCGTATTACTATACTTTTATCACCGGGTAGTTCAACAATTTAACGGTAAAACATTCACCGATATTTTTATAAAAAGATATTTCTGTCGTTTTCTAACTACGACAATACTTCCGTTGTGGGGTCCACCAATGATTATGCCGTCGTACGAATATTCCCTGTTAAAAGGAATATTCACCGACCAATCGAATATTCCCCGACACAATGAATATTTTATATCAACTTGCTTACTTTTTAAAAGTTTCACATGTCACCCTTAACTTTAACCCTTTCTTAATTTAACCATTTACTAAATAGAATAATAATTATAAAAATTGAATACTTTCATTTCGTAAAATTCGGGGTCTTACATTTAGGGTTTGTAAAAATAAAATTTTAGTTTCAAAAATTATAAATTAGGGTTTTCTAAAATAGTTTAGGTTTCTAATTACTTAGACTTGAAACTTAGGTTTAATTATTCACTAATTAACATTAAGCTTGCTTAATTTAGTGATTAGGGTTCCTATTTAGCAAATTAGGGTTTCTTAATTAGCTAATTAGGGTTTCTAATCAATTAGGGTCCATAAATATTAATTAGGGTTTATAATAATTAAAATTAAATTCTACAATATATGTCACTATTCATATAACATAGTGACTCATCAGATTTTAAAGTCTTATTTGACTTCGAAACTAGGGTTTATCAGGTTATAAAAAAACTGCTCCCCAGATTAATCTCACACACATAAAATATTTTTTTATAAACACTGAAATATAATTAATATTATATTATTATTCTCATTCCTTGTTCTAAATAAGAAATTATGGTTTGGATTCCATATCTGATTTATCTTTCATTTATAACATTATTAATTAAGTTAAAATAATTAACTTAATAATTTGAATTAAAATACATATAATAAAATAATTAATATAATAATTCCATAATCATTTCATGTATTATTTAAGTAATATAATAATCATATTTTTATAGAAAATAAGTAAAAAAATATTTCTACTATAAAATTAATTATTATAAGAATATAATTTATAATGATCAATAATTATAAAATAAAATTATTTTCAATATTTAATGTAATAAATAAATTTTATTTATCATGTATATATATATACACACACATTACCTGGCACATATTTCCACCTTTATAAATAAATTAATAAAAATTTATACGAAAAATTTATGATTTAATTATATAGAAAATATCGGGTTATTATATTTCCTAGCCCTAAATTTCTATTGAGAAATTATTCAATCTTTACTCATTGTTATTACAGTAAGGGTTAGTATCAAACTTGTACTATTTATTTTTTTCGTACAAGTTCCTTTGTCGTAAAGTTATATAACTGCAATTTCTTTGTAAGCGTTATTGATGATTATTCAGTTGGTATTACAACTGCTATACTTTAAATTAAAGTTCTATTTCGTTAACGAACTGATTCCAAGTATGTTTTATGGCTTTTTGTTTCGGCTAGATATTATTGATGATAAATGATGTAACATTTGAACAATTCAAATCCTGTGAAGCTATTTAATGTTTACCAAACCAAATTGGTTTTGTGCGGTCTCGCATGAATACTAAGATGAACAACCCAAATAATCGGGCAAACAGATGTCGGGCATATAGTCCCATTTATGCTTATGTAGTTAAAATTCATACTTGTGCACAATATAGGGTAAGATAGGCTGATCACCTGGAGTACTTGCAGAGACTAGTTACAATCTATTTGATTGTTAAATTGTCTAATGGTTTTCGATGAAATAAAGTAATGTTAAGGGTATCTAACACCCCTTAGTATGCTATTGAGAATTCCAGAACTCTTATCTTGATATTCCTGTTTATCTCTTGATAATTATTTCAACTGTTAAGAAATGTTTATACAAATGCTTTTACTCCTGATGTATGTTTTCAAACTACTTTATATACTTGCTGGGCAATTTGTGCTCATTCTTGCTTAAACCTTTCAGTTAGGGCTGAGAACGCTAAGGGCTCGGGAAAGGACAAGGGGAAGTCTAAGATGAAATGAGGAGAGTTATTTATGTAATAAGTTATATTTCCGCATATGATGTAATGTAGCGATACACGCTAAGTTTAAGTTTCAGTTTATTTAAGGTTGTAAAGTCTTAGGATTTTATTTGAATGGGTATGTAATAGTTATTATTATTATTATTATTATTATTTCCAGAGTTTATGTAGTTAGATGATTTTGTATGTTGTATTGTGAGCACCATGTCCTGTAATCGATGTTATACGGATTTGGGGGCGTCACATGTTGGTATCAGAGGAATACGTTATAAAACTTAGGTGGGGAACCTTAGACTATAACCTTAGGGAAGTTAGTGGAGAAAATAAGGAGATGAACTCACGTAGAGTTCTAGGGTTTATGTTAAATCTATTTTCTAAAACAAAACATCTATTTTAAACTCTTGGTACCGAGTTATTTTTCTTGTTTGAAGGATGTCGAGAGAAGAGGAGGTTAGAGATATCCACGTTGTGAGTGAGCAGGTTGGTGGCAATTTGTACTAAGCCTATAGTGAGGTAGCGGTAGACTGCACTCCAGAGGAGTATCCTGAAGAGGAATAGGATCCTGAGGAGGACTCTAAAGAAGCACCTGAGGATAATTTGTTAGATGAGTTAATGGATAGGATAAAAAAGTTGGATGACAGAGTCCATGAGTTGGAGGAGCTGTATCAGGGGGAGAAGCATGCTGCAGCATTGCTTGAGGCATTGGTGCATCACCTGGTAATTAGGAACGGGGATCTGGCTGACAAGCTGCGAACATCAGACCAGAAGGTGGATAGGTTGGAGGATGAGAAAGAAGTTATTAGGACCTACGTGGGACATACCATTAATGGGTTAGAGTCGAGGATACAGAGTCTTCAAACTGACAAGCATATTATTACAACATTCTGCGGAAATGAGAGGAGAGGTCGTGCTCGGGTCAAGAAGCTAATAGGTGAGTTAGAAGGTGAAATGAGAGATAAGAAGGTTAGGATGGACAGGATGAAGTACGCATTTAAGTCAGCACATGGGAGGTTCCAGCATAGGGTGTTTCACTTTCCACGTGAGGAGTACAGGTCTAGACATACCATAAGCCTTTGGCTGGTGCTGGAGATCGAGGATGAAGAATATGAAGACGCCATTAAGCGGGGTCTTTAGTTTATTCGTGATGAACTTTTACTATTAGTGTTTAAAACGCTTAGCTATGAAATAAAACTTGGTTTCAGTTTTTAGCAAGTACTTTGGTTTAAAGTGATGTAAATGGCTTAATGCCATAAGATGATGAGATACTTTGTTATTATGGTTTGTAAATAAATATGCTTTTATTTAAATATGTGATGTGATGATTAAGTTTTATATGAATTATAAATGTTGTAGAGAATGTTATAAGATGATAACATTAAGTTTATTTAAACAGAAAGATATCTAGAGAAAGACGTCGTCAAACACCAGAGGGATTAGACGTTAATATTGGGGATCCACCGAACCCCATGCAACAATTCGTAGACATGTTAGTGGGGGCACTTCAGAATCAAACCCCGAATACCAATAATGCTCCAGCGGCCCAAAAGGCACACTTTAAGGACTTCAAGAGGGCGGGACCCCTTGAGTAAAAGGAAGCACTGAACCCATCGAAGCCCAAACATGGATCAAAGAAATGGAAAAGGCATTCACTATCACCCGAGTTGGAGATGAACAGAAGATAATCTTCGCCACATTTATGCTGAAGGGCGAAGCCAACTTCTGGTGGGAGACAAACCATACCTGGGCTGGAAAAGGTATGATACCGTGGGAGGGGTTTAAGAAGATTTTCTTCGAAAACTACTTTTATGTGAGTATGCAGAGTCGCATAGAGATGCGATTCCTGAAGCTGAAACAAGACGACATGACAGTACCTCAATACGCCGCGAAGTTCAATGAGCTAGTGAGGTTCGCACCTCATCAGGTCGACACTGAGGATAGGAAAACGAGGAGGTTTGAGCAGGGACTCAAACCATGGTTATACAGTAGACTTTCGGTGTTGCAAATGAACAACTTCGCGACTCTCCTAGAGAAAGCTATAATCGCTGAGGGCGGGAGCGAAGCCCTGATGAAATTTAACAAGAATAAGAAAAGAAGAATGAAGGAGGGGAATCGTGGGGAAGGTAGCAGCGACAGTAGTGCAAACAAAAGGAAGTGGAACAACGACAACAACTGTAGCAACAACAATTTTAATTTAGGAAACCCTGGGAGCAAACTAGGGGAAACAAAAAAAAGGACTAAGACATGCAAGAAGTGTGGGAGGAATCACTCGGGTGCATGTCTAAAAGGGAAGAATGTTTGTTTTAATTGCGGGTAAAAGGGGCACATTTCTCCCAATTGCTCTGCACCAAAGAGAAATGGATGCTTCAACTGTGGATCACTAGATCATCAGGTAAGGAATTGCCCAAAGGAGAACTCAGAATTAGGGAATGGAGGAAGGGGACTGTTAAGATGTGATTATTTGGGTCTAGCCATGGTGCAACTCAGTCTATTTAATGGTCCAGATCTGGTGATGGCCCATATGTATTTATTATGATAGTGGGAGAGTCCTTATTAAAATAGGATTGTGTTTTCTTATTTGGAGGGATAAGGAGTCCTTCTCCTAGTTGGATGCGGGTGGAGGTGACTTCTATATATACGGCTACAAGCTAGGGGAGAAAAGAAGAAGAATATAATAGGGCACAAGAGATACAACACAAATACACAACTTGTACTCCCAATATTACTATAGTGGATTAATCTGTCTCTCTCCGTGGTTTTTCCCCAATTGGGTTTTCACGTTAATTTGTGTGTTCATACTTTATATTTCTTTATTTATGTTTATGTAAGTGTATTTCGTGAGTTTGATTTCACAACAATTACTCTATCAACCGTTAGCACTATTTTGGCCTGCTATTTTGGTGATTTTGGCAAGCGTACAAAATCAGACGTTAACATTGGCGCCGTTTGTGGGAACCAAGACACTTGTTCTAGTGTCGATTTAAAATCACCGATTCACCGAAGGAGATAAGTGATTCATTTTTTATAAAATTAAATATATACTTGTATGTGTGTATATATGTATTATGTCAATAACAATTGAAGTATGATTATAATTGATTTTTGATGCAACTTTACATATTCTCTAACTTATATTATGTATGTAGTGGTAGTATTCACATGATGCATGTAAAATTTAAACATTAACACTTTGGTTCAGGTGATGATAAATTGGTCTTTGAGTCACCGCACTTTTGAATTTAATTCACCAAACCTGAAGATATAAGTTTAAGCTTTTATATCATTGAAGTGTTTTAAAGGCGACTTTAGTTTCATCATCAACCACAGACTGAAGGAAATATAGAGGGTAAAAATCTGGAGGATAAAAATTCGGAGGATAAAAATTTGGAGGATAAAAATTTGGAGGATATAAATTCGGATTATAAAAATCCTGAGAATGAAAATCCCGTGGATAAAAATCACGAGGATAAAAATCCCACGAAGACTTTTTGAATACTCTCTTATTTATAAGTTCCTTATAAATAAGAGACTGGGGGGCAATGTGGGGATGTGATTATTTGGGTCTAGCCATGGTACAACTTAGTCTATTTAATGGTCCGGATATGGTGATGGCCCATATGTATTTATTATGACAGTGGGATAGTCCTTACTAAAATAGGATTGTGCTTTCTTATTTGGAGGGATAAGGAGTCCTTCCCCTTGTTGGATACGGGTGGAGGTGACTTCTATATATACGGCTACAAGCTAGGTGAGAAAAGAAGAAGAATATCATAGGGCACAAGAGATACAACACAAATACACAACTTGTACTCCCAATATTATTATAGTGGATTACTCTCTCTCTCTCTCTCTCAATCTCCTTGGTTTTTCCGCATTTGAGTTTCCACGTAAATTCTTGTGTTCATACTTTATATTTCTTTATTTATGTTTATGTGAGTGTATTTCATGAGTTTGATTTCACAACAATTACTGCATCAACCATTAGCGCTATTTTGGTCTGCTATTTTGGTGATTTCATCAGGCGTACAAAATCAGACGTTAACAAGGACCAAATAGGGGAAATCTCACAATTACTGGACCACCAACTCAGAATCGACCAACAACAAGGACTTTCAACATGACAGTTCAGGATGCGGTTGCATCCAAGGACGTGATTTCAGATATCATTCTGGTCAATGATATATCTGCATACATATTATTTGATTCAGGTGCTACTTGTTCCTTCGTATCACATGAATTCTCCCAACGATTAAACTTACCTCAGGAAGAATTAGAATACCCGATGAACATAGAAGTTGCGAATAAGGAAATAATTCCCATTAGCCATATTCATAGGAATTGTGGTGTAGATATAAGGGGGTATAAGTTACCTGTGGATTTAATTCCAATTCAACTTAGAGAATTTGATGTAATTCTTGGTATGGATTGGTTATTTAACCATGGGAAAATGATAGATTGCCAGAAGAAGTGTATAAACCTTTAGACTCCAAATCAGTCTAAGGTAGTGTTCTATGGCAGTAAATCGCCTAGACACTTGAGTTGTTTGACGATGATGCAAGCTAGGAAGCTATTAAGAAAAGGATGTGTAGGTTATCTGGCCCATATTGTTGATACCCAAAAAGTAGAGAAAGAGATGGGACAAATACCTGTTGTAAGTGAGTTTCCCGATGTGTTTCCGGAGGATTTGCCACGTTTACCACCAGATAGGGAGATCAAATTCGTTATAGATCTAGTACCTGGAACGACACCAATTTCGAAAGCCCCATACAGAATGGCACCAACAGAGATGAAGGAGCTGATGGTACAGTTGTAGAAATTATTGGATATGAAGTATATTCAACCGGGTGTGTCTCTTTGGGGAGCAACAATTTTATTTATGAAAAAGAAAGATGGATCGATAAGGCTTTGCATAAACTATCGAGAGCTGAACAAGGTGACGATCAAGAACCAGTACCCGTTACCCAAGATAGATGATTTGTTCGATCAGTTGAAAGGAACAAAATATTTTTCCAAGATCGACTTGAGGAGGGGATATCACCAGTTGAAGGTGAGGAAGGAAGATGTACCTAAGACATCAAATAAGACTCGTTACGGACACTACGAGTTCCTGGTGATGTCATTTTGTTTAACGAGCGCGGCAACATTATGGACATGATGAACCGAGTGTTCAAGAAATACATAGATAAATTCATAGTTGTGTTTATAGATGATATCCTGATCTATTCCAAGACTCAGGAAGATCATGCTGAATATTTAAGAAAGGTATTGGAGGCGTTGGGGAAGAATAAGTTATACGCAAAATTTTCGAAGTGTGAGTTCTGGTTAGAGAAAGTTCAATTTTTAGGGCACATGATCGACAAGAACGGAATCTCCGTAGATTCGGCAAAGGTGGAAGTGGTGCAGAATTGGGAACAACTGAAGACACCAACTGAAGTAAGAAGTTTCTTAGGATTGGTATGCTATTATAGACGATTTATCCAAGATTTTTTGAAAATAGTACGAACTTTGATGAATCTAATAAAGAAGTCGATAAAATTTGTCTGGATGGAGAAGTGTGAAGAAAGTTTCAAGGAACTGAAGAAAAGACTGAGTGAAGCACTGATGTTGTCTTTACCTGACCATACAAGTGATTTCGTGATTTTCAGTGATGCGTCACACAAAGGACTTGGCTGTGTGCTTATGTAACACGATAAATTTATCACGTACGCATCGCGTCAATTGAAGGATTACGAAAAGGGATACCCTACCCATGACCTGGAATTGGCAGCAGTAGTATTTGCCCTTAAGATTTGGAGGCACTATTTCTATGGTGTAAGATGTGAAATATACACGGACCATAAAAGTCTGAAGTATATCTTCATGCAGAAGGAGTTGAATATGAGACAAAGAAGGTGGTTGGAACTTATAAAGGATTACGATTGTGACATTCAATATCATCCGAGGAAAGCTAATGTGGTAGCAGATGCACTAAGTAGAAAGAGCAATGGTAAGTTAGCAATGCTAACAACTCGGGAGGAGCTAGTTAAGGAGATGACTAGATTGGAACTCGAGATAAAGAGCCCGAGGGAGACAAATGAGAAGTTGTTCACAATGGAGGTTCATCTGACTCTGTTGGACAGAATCAAGGAAGCACAAAGCAGCGATGAAGAATGTGAGAAGGTGAGGAAAAGAATTTCTGAGGGGGAAGAGCTTAAATTCAGCGTGGGTTGTGATGGACTATTAAGATTTGAGAAGACAATTTGGGTGCCAGGGGTATCTGAATTAAAGGAAGAGATTTTGTCGGAAACTCATAGTTCAAGTTACTTAATCTACCCGGGAAGCACAAAGATGTACCAGGATCTTCGCCAACATTATTGGTGGCCTAATATGAAGAGAGAAGTCGAGGGGTGTGTCAACAGGTATTTAACATTCCCGAGAGTTAAGGCTGATAATCAAAAACTGAGCTGGTTACTTCAACCCTTAGAAATTACAGAATGAAAATGGGAGCATATCACGATGGACTTCGTGGTAGGACTTCAAAGTACACGGAAGGGTTACGGTGCAGTATGGGTGATCGTTGAGCAATTGACCGAGTCAACGCATTTCTTGCCAATCAAGATTAGATATAACTTAGATCAGTTGATAAAGTTTTACATCAAAGAGATCGTTTCCAGGCACGTTGTGACAGTATCAATTGTGTAAGATCGTGATCGGCGATTCACAACAAATTTTTGGAAAAGTTTTAAAGAATGCATGGGAACACAACTGAGGTTGAGCACCGCGTATCATCCTCAAACAGATGGGCAGAGCGAGAGAACTATTCAGACGTTGGAAGACATGTTGAGAGCAAGTGTTATGGACTTCAAAGGAAACTAGGATGATCACCTGCCTTTGGTGGAATTTGCATATAACAATAATCATCACGCGATCATCAGTATGTCGCCTTATGAAGCCTTATATGGAAGGAGATGCAGAATGCCATTGTGCTGGGATGAAGTAGGATAACATCAATTACTAGGGCCAGAATTGGTGCAGCAAACTGCGGATATGATCAAAACGATACGAGCAAGATTAGTGATGGCTCATGATTGACATAAGAAATATGCTTATCAACATCGGCAACAACGAGACTTCGACGTCGGCACTTATGTGTTTCTAAAGGTTTCACCTTGGAAAGGGAAAATGAGGTTTAGGAAGAAGGGGAAACTTAGTCCCAGATTCATAGGACCCTTTGAAGTGTTAAGACGAGTTGGCGAGGTAGCTTATGAAATAGCTTTACCTCCGGAGTTAGAGCATGTACACAATGTGTTCCACGTATCAGTTCTACGACCCTATAAGCAAGACTACAAGCATGTCATAGAGTATAAACCCATCCAGTTTGAAAAGGACTTAACCTATGAAGAGGTTCCTGTACAGATAATTGATAAAAAAAAACAAGTGTTACAAAATAAGATAATACCTTCTGTTAAGGTAGTATGGAGGAAATACAACGCCGAGGAGGCTACGTGTGAACTCGAGGAGAAAATGATGAAAAATTACCCTAGTGTTTTTATTTAACTTGTAATGATTTCGGGGATGGAATCCTTATAAGGGAGGGTGAATGTAATATCCGAGATTATTATGTAAATTTACTAATTATCACTAAATGAATTTATGTGAAACTCTTGTGTGATATCTATTATTTGATGTATATGTGTTACACATACATGTTCTTTTTTAAGTTATGTGTTGAGGAATGTGTAAATAGTTGGTCTAGATTAATTTAACTATTTGAGTTAGTTGCCAACTAAACCCACTTGCAGCTTTCTTACTTCCACACTCCTTTTGTATATCGCTGGTACTAAAATATGAAAAAGGGAGAATTAACTACTGTTTGGATAGGATAAATGATTGACATATTTAATCAATTAAAGTCCCTAATCTTAACATATATCATTACTCGAGAATAAATCAAGACAAGTAGATTAATATTAAACATTAATTGCAACTTGTAATATTTTAAATTTAAATACATTAAGATAAACAAAGTGGGGATAAAAAAAAGGTTAATAAAGAGATAAATAAAGAATGAAATTAAAGTAATCAGTGATAACATAAATTGATAGGTCTGCTCTAGTGCAAGTTACAAGTTACTTCATTGTTTATTAGAATAAATTGTTTGCTGATGCTATCTTTTAGTTTACAAGTTATAGATATTGATGCATGTGTCTGTGTCTGTGCGGAATATGTGCTCATTCATTCAAGTTTTGTGACAAGTACTTTTCATTTCCCAACAAAATAACTACTGCTCACTAATTTAAGTTTACTTATTGCTTTGTTTGACCTTAAATGGTTGTTGCTTATGATATTTTCATATTTAAGTTATGTAAATTTTGCCTTGTATATTTTCACAGGAAAAGATTATTGAGTTAAAGAAGGCTCAGGAATCGACTGGTGAAAACTGTAATATAAGACGGAATGATATACTTGCACAAGTGTTTGGACCAGAGTGACATGGTAGACTTCGACAAGGTGGAGTTGGTGCCACAGTTACAAACACTTGGGGGCCTCGTAACACAAATAATGAGGTACAACGTGAGAATCAAGAATTGAAAGCTGAGTTAAAAATGGTGCGGGAAAAAGGAGACGACATTGCAAGGACAATGGATGAAATATTATCAATCATGACATAATTTATGAAGAAATTGTCAGTTCCAAATGCTCATTCCAACAATCAAGTGTTGCTCTCTCACTCCACTTATGCTTAATTTTTTTTTGCTCTATCACTCTGTTTGTATGGATTAACAAGTTCACATGATAATTATTTTGTAGGATCGATCCACAGAAGGAGATAATGGTGATATTAGTGGATCAAATAATCCTATAAAGGACATGTGATAAGTCTCGTGCTGCTAGAGATATGTTACATGTGTTGCTAGAAATATGTTAGATGTGCTACTAAAAATATGTTAAATGTGCTACTGTTATGTACTGTTTGGATACATAGTAACAATATTTTGGATGATTATGTATATTTAGATGATATTATACATTAATGTGTAATTTTGAATAATAGACTTTATTTGTTTTGTTCTTTTAGTTGTAAATGTTATATTGAGATTGGATGGTATGGTTTGAATGTAATTATACTTGTTAACAGGTAAAATAAATAAGATATATTGTATAATAATATCATTTTTTAAAAAATTCTGGAAAAGATATAGCGACGGTCAGGCTTGTCGCTATAGACCTCAATTATTGGCACCAAAACTTCTATAGTGACGGCCAAGATCGTTGCAGTAAACCTCAACCATTCGCACCAATATCTTCTATAGCGACGGTCAGGTCGCAGCATACCACAGCTATTCGTGCAAAAACCTTCTATAGCGATGGCCGTGACTGTCGCGATATCCATTCTTTGACAATTAATATAAAGCTCCATGCGCGTTTTTGAATTGTTTTCTAGCGACGGTCGGACCGTCGCTATAGGAGAAAAGACCGTCGCTATAAGTTTCAACTACGGCTTATATGGTGATGGTCTCCAACCGTCGCTATATAATATAGCGACGGTCTTTTGATCTATAGCGACTGTCGGCGACCGTCGCTATAGGTTGATTTTCTAGTAGTGTGAATGCTCACACTTGCTTTAAATAAAAATATTTTCAGTGAACGATGATAGAATGCACTTCCGGATTTTGGGACGTTACAAGGCTACTTAGTACTTCAAATACCGTTCGAATGATATTCTTGTTTAAAAAATACCTCCAAATATTGGTATTTAAAAATGACCGAATTTAGAGCTTCACTATTAATATTTCTATAAATATTATCGATAGACCACTTAGAACATCAAACATTGTTCGAAAGATATTTTTGTTTAAGGAATACCTCTAAATATCGATATCTAAAACTGATCTACTTTACGATATTTGTATAAATAAATTATATTAATAAAGAGTTACTATAACTTTAAGCACCCTTTGAATAATATTCTTATTTAAGAAATATCATCAAATTACTATATCGAACCTCCTTTTTATTGATATGAATAAATGAAATATATATATATATATATATATATATATATATATATAAATGTATATAACAATTTATATTTGTATATCTATAATTATAAACATGTATAAGATAATATAAATAAATTAATTCAATAACTTATCTCAAAATACTTTGACCAATTTTTCTTTTCTTTAAAAGATAAGAACTTTGAGTAGAAATGATTAATATTTTTAGTGAGAGAATATGTAGGCAAGGAGAGAGTAAGATTTTTCTTGTTTTTGGATATTGGCAAATTGTGAACTTAAGAAGCTTTCCTATTTATAGGAGACTTTGAGCCAGGGGTAAACTAGTAATTTTTTTGTTTTTAACTCAATGGCTCGGATGAGTTTGCTTGAAAATACAGAAGCTCGGATGAAGGACACAGATGAAAAACAAGGAAATGGTTTAACAAAAATTGTCAGCACATGATTTCTCAAATCTTTTCATACCTCGACATATTTACTTTTGGTCAATGCACACATGCAAAAATTAAATGCATATATTTGGAAACCAACGGATAAACAAAGGCTTCCAAATACATGTCAATCATTCGATCAAGGTTAGGAAAGATTTTAAGTCTTCCTAAAATATTTCTTCACATAAGCACATGGGCCCACATATTAATCATATACATATTTCAATGCTCCCACTTCGAACTTCTTTTTCGGATAAAACGAAGGCTAAAGCCTTTATTTCTTTTTTGTTTCTTCTTTCAAAAATAGCTTAAGTATATTATATATTATTTTAAAAGATTTGTTGAGAAGAAAAATCATTTTAGGACAAATAGAAATTGTCCTTGCCTTAAAAAATGTTACTATGTGAATTAATCTCTTTAACACTTGATATTAAATTATCAAGGTCAAGAAAAATATTAATTCAATTAGAATGAGAAAACATTTTTGGTCAAAATAAATAGGATAATTAAAAACACTTATAATATAAATCCTATGGAGAGGATTCTACCATTTACTTAATCTTTTTGCTAATTATTGTTATCATCAAAATATTTCCTAAAAGTTGAAGACCTATTAATCTCCCCCTTTTTGATGATGACAATAACTAAAATATTCCCCATTAAGGATCCCCCTTAGTTTATGCATAACATTTTTTAAATTTTTTAAAAAAAAATATATATATATATATATATATATATATATATATATATATATATATATATATATATATATATATTCCAACAATATATATCAACAATATCCATCCATATACATCACATGGCAACATATTTTCGTTGCCCCATCAATATTTTGAAAGTAGTATGCACACAAGCCAATCATGTTTGATAATAAAATATATACTTTGTAATAATCTTATTCATTTATTAATAAAAGAACTATTTAATTAAATGTTTTTAATTTATCTACATGGTGTTGTATTATAATATGTGATAAACCTATAATTTTGAGCATAGCTTTTAGAATCATGTTGATCATGTTAATGAGATGTAAATTCTTAGATAGCTCGCAAACTAAAATTGTTACCAATTGTTGGATTGCTAAAAAGGAGATTAGTGAATCCGGATAGATTGGTACATACGTTGCTTGCTCATTGGATGAGGATGATTGATCTCATGATCATTTGTGCGGAGACACTAAAGCAAGTATGTAGATGCTTATTGAAGAATATGTTCACTGAACGTGGCTTGCTAAAGAATACCTAATGGAGTTTTACCTGTTTGTTAATAGAAATTCATGTAGTGATTGTGACGCCCCCAAAATAGGTATACATCACCCACTCTGAGTCGCCAAATACATGGTACAGAAAATAAATACAAACTTAAATATACAACTGTCGTGTAATATAAGTTGAGAGTTTTAACACGAATATTGTCTCCTAGACAATATCCAAACTCAAATGAAGTCCTCATTACAAATATTATTACACTATTTCACATAATAGTTAGGAATACTAAAGCAACCATCTGGACCGTCACTCCATTCCCCGACTAGTCTCAACTATATTCTCATTTCTTCAAGAGAACAATGAAAGCAAAGGTTGAGCTCAACTAGCCCAGTAAATAATATTATGAATAAGATAATGCATAATAAATTATCATTAGCCTTCAACAGTGTTAAACTGGTAGAATACAATAGACAACAAGTTTAACTGCATCAGAACAAACAATCCATTAGAAGAGTCAAGTAGAGCATAATATTACTATCTTTTATGATTTAAAAGTTTATCATCAATTTTATCGTTGAGACTTAGCTCAATAAATAATCCACATCATTGAATTATCCATGCACTACGGGCCAAGGATATTCATTATTATCAGATCCACGAATCATCCATGCACTACGAGCCAATGATATTCGTTACTATCACCAATGGTCATGATCATGCCAACAACTGTCCATCAATGCACTACGGGCCAATGAGGACTTTTACCACATCATTTGTAACATTACAAGTAATGATTATACCGAATAATCCCTTATAATAATCATATCGATCAACAATCCATCTATGTACTATGGGCCAGATGACTTTCATCTCAATATAAGCATGAGGATGATGACAATGATATAAGAATTCAAAAAAATAAAATCAAGGATAAGTATTAAAGATTTTTAATTTATCCAGAGTTTAAAAATGTCAAAATTGTCAACATGATACTGCTTTGTGGAGTAAATTTCAAGAATAATATTCATATATAAAAAATAATTTGGACAGAAAAGAAATCAATTTTTCGGGTGAATAGTACTATGACGGCCCCAAATCCGGGTATCTTCCAACCTGACAAATACACGGTACTCATAACTATACATTCATTCTATTGAAACGACATCAAAAGTGTGTTTCAACAACATTCTTATTACATTAATAATAATAAATCTCGTTATCAGGTTCTTAAACCATTACATTCTGTGTTCATCATAATATAGTACATACACTTACTAGTCTATTACAAGATAAACTAATCATTCATCTTCGCCTTACCTTTATCTCTACTGGAACCCTCGGTTCGCTCGACTTTAGCTGCAATCATATGATTCAAGCAAGAAGTGAGCATAACTAGCTCAACAAGTCTAACAATATATTAAATAGATACCACTTCGATAATCATATGATTATTCTTCATTAATTAAACAATAGTTATGAAGTACTATGAAACATTGAATATCACTTCTCATCTCATAAAATAATTTCGAAGTACATATAGTAGTTTGGAAATTCTGAGTAGGTCCGTAGACCATGAACATTCTCTTTAGCTTTTCTTCATGAAAAGGACAACCCGACACCAAGTCTGTAAGTCTGACATTTCTTACGAGCACTTCTAGGTGATCAGCCTATAGTACTCTATGTTGATCAACACTACATTCTTTAAACGTATGTAAGTTTAAGTTTTGGCACCCTCATGTGCCCATCGAATAATCGATGTAAAATACATTTGTTTATTCATACTCAGGCTTACCTTTAATCCGTACCAAACAATTGGTGTAGGATAGCATTATCAATTCTATATTAAAAGACTTATAAAGAAATCAATCAATCTTTCAAGAATAGTCTAGCCGAGTTAAAACTGGCATTGACCCTTTTGTAAAACAATTCATGCGTCTCATAACATGAATCACTGAAAACCTAGCTAACATGAAGGATCGACAAGCATTAAGAAAACTTGCATGCAACGTCTGCTACAATAAAATTACTTTTCCTTTGAGTCTTTACAGTATTTACAACACATAACCACATAACATACCACATTAGGTCATAAATATACATACATGGTTCCGAATGAATCTTACCCTTCTTCTCAATCGAATCATGTATTAGATTTGTTATTATTGGTTTCAGCTTGCCGTTATAATTTACATCGTTCTTATAAATATCTTTCACTTCTATGTCTTAAGTGAATTTACTTCATTAATACCACTCGTTTCGAGTTAATCATCCTTCCTCACGGCTTACTATCGTTCTTATGTTATTAATCGAAATTTGATCGTCATTGGTTAAGTATACTTATTTCATACCGTTCACGTTCAAATTCGACTTATCTTCAACCTTTAGTATATTACTTAAGGTTTACAACATCTTAATTGATGTAACTTTAGGTTTAATAATGTATTAGGTGATTACTAATCAAACAAGTTCCTTTCTATCTTTGTAATCTTTCATTACTATGATTGGTCTAGTCTTTGGCCATTTCGCCAACTTTCATTCTTGGACTCGTCTTCTAGCTGCTTGGCAGGTGTGAAGTGCACTAGCCCGACCTCGGCTGCTGTATTTCATTCCTTCTTCCTTTTTCTGTCGCGTTGCGGCGCCAACTAGTAGTGTACTATAGTTCGACCTCGCACCGCGACGCTATCCTTTCTTCTTTGATTCGCGCTGCGACGCGGACTCTGTGCCTCAGATAAATTTGATAGACTTTTTCTTATGTTAGATTCGAAGGCTCATAACTTCTTCGTTATAAGTCCGAATTGGCTCGTTTAAAAGCTGTTAGCTCACAAATCACATACTCTACGTGTTCATGCAAGAATTTTACATTTTTAACTTTGTCCATTTTAACGAAAATGATAAACGTTCGTAAATGCTCGACGCTCATTTCTTTGTTCTAAGTCAAAATTTGGTCATATTTGAGTCCGCAACTCTAGAATGCCAAATGAGATTATACTCCATCGAAAACCAACTTTTCCGAGCTCAAAGTCAAAATTTGACTTCCATTCCGAGAATTTCACGATTCGACGATTATCGTCCAACTCGTGAATTTCGCCTTAACTTCATTACTTAAGATTTTTTCTTCGTTTCAAATGGATTCATTCCATCATACTAACATCTTAACCATACCTATTTTAAGATATTATTCATGATAATATCCTACATGATCTTCATGAGTTCAAAACTTCATTTATTGCTTATCTTACCACATTACTTATTTACGGCTTAAGTCTTTTGATTAATCATTCTTACTTCTCTTTAGCATACATATCCTACCACTACTCACTTCTCTAACAATTGAAGAGAAAGAGAATCATGGTTCAAGATCTTACCCTTTAAGATTACTTGGTTAAGCTTTGTTCTTCCTTCTTGTTTCTTGAATTCTAAATTCTAACTTCCTAGCTTTTCTAGCTTTTCCTCTCTAACTAATAAGCACTTAACTTGTTGGTGGAAATTAACAAACAAGAAATGAAATCCTAAGCTTGTTATTTATAGGATTTCCTAAGTTAGGGTAGTTTGGTCATTAGGCCATCCCACCTCCCTTACTATTCATTACATAGCTATTAAGTTAACTTGGCCACCACACTCTTTGCTTGGCCATCATAACACTTATCTAATACTTGGACACCAAGATCACCCATGGGTTGCCACATGGATCATGCTTACCCCTTCGATCTTAATTTGGGCTTTAATCCAATTAGCTTAGCTTATTCTTTTGGGCTTGTATTAATCCATTTTGGACTTTACATTAACAACCACTTGGGCTTTAACATTACTCACACATGGGCTTGCACATTAACTTCTATTGGACTTTACCATTTCTACCATTGGGTTTAACCATTCCTATACTTGGGCTTGTACAATTCCTAACAAATCCTACAAGTCCAATCCATTTGGCTTTAAAGCCTTATAACGAATAAGCTACGTATTAATCTCATATTCCAACTCGTATACTTATTCAACATATATGACATACCATTATTCATACATACTCATATAATACCTCGTATCATACTCGTATTCATTACCTCGTACAATACCTACATATTATACGATCATCGCTTTAATTCATTATACGCATTTAAATTCCTTTTCGGAAATCACTTTCCCTAACCGTTAGGTTTTAAGTCCGCAGGTGAAAAACTGTGTTTGCCATAATGAAATATTATTGGATAATCCATCTTTCCTTGATATTCTATCGTTACGTATTTCTCAGAAGTTCAAAAATAATTCCCGAGCAGAAACAGATGAATATTGTTTTTCGGAAAATTTCTCAGAAAACTTTTATTTTCGTCTTGGAAATTCAAAAACTTTAATTCTACCACATAGCTAGAATCCTAACCACATCCGCACATTCTAGGTTATAGAACGACCTTAAAAAAGTTTACTCCCATAAATCATTAATTAAATTCATTTAATTCACATAATCAAATAAAAATTTAATTCTCATAAAAATCCGATTTTCTCGGGCGTTACATTCTTCCCCCCTTATAAGGATTTTGTCCCCAGAATCTCGCTACAATTACAAAACCAAATGACGAAAAATTTCTCCATCATTTTAATCTCGAGTTCCCACTTTGCTTCTTCGGCATTGTGGTTCCTCACATTCACCTTCACCAAATGTATTATCTTATTTCACATGACTTGTCCCTTCCTATCAATAATCTGAGTTTGGAAGTTAAGCAATTACTAACACATTACGCTATCTTTCTTTTATTAGTTCTTCTTTTAACTCGAATTTATTTGGAACTCAAATTCCTCCTTCAAAACAAGATTATACTTGATCTTCTCTTCATCCTCCATCCTCCATCCTCTTCATTTGCTTGAATTCCTCGTTACCTAGTTATACTTTCTTGTCTCGTTCCATTTTTGTGGATTGAGTCTAGATTTTGAATAACACTTCTACCTTTTCATTTCGTAAATTAACTTCTAAATCTGTTATTTCCTTCTTCGTTATTAACCCATTCTGAGTCATTAACATTGATAGATTTTCCCTACCCTTCCTACTTAACATGTCGACTTCTATGTTTACCTTCCATGTATGATATAAGATATCACAGTTATGATCCTTTATCCATTCTAATCACCTTCTCTACCTCATATCCAACTCTTTTTATATGAAGATATATTTCAGACTCTTAGAGTCCGTGTATATCTCCCACTTCTCCCCGTATAAATATTATCTTTAGATTTTTAATTCTAAAACTACAGCTGCCAATTCTAGATCATAAGTAGGATAAACCTTCTCATAATCCCTTAACTAGGGTGACGCATACACAATGACCTTGCCATGCTACCTGAACACGCAACCTCGACCTCTATGCGAAGTATCGCTATAAATTACAAAGTCCTCTATATCCAACTTTTCCTTCCGTAGTATTTCCCCCACCATCTTCAAATGTTCAGTGTGATCTTCTAGCGTCTTAAAAGAGACTAAAATATCACCAATGATCATTATGACACACTCATCTAAATATTATTTGAATACTCTGTGACGCTAATGGTACTTTCAACCATAGCATCTCACAAAAGTACCTATCAACTTACCACCGACTTGTTCGGTGCCCCTTACGAAAATTCTAACTCCAGTACATTAATCAACCCAAATGACATAACCAGAAACTCGTAATAACCATAACTAGTTCTGAACATCGTCTTAGGTACCTCCTTCTTTCTTATTTTCAACCGACGATACCCCGTACACCAATCTATCTTAGAAAAATACTTTTCCCCTTTCAATTGATCAAATAGATCATCGATCCTAGGCAATGGGTATTTATTCTTAACTATTAATTTACTCCTCTTACAATAGTTGATACACAAACATAACGACTCATCCTCTTCTTTAACATCCTCCTAACTTGCGTTAAGGCTACACAACAAGAATGTTCCGGTGATTTATTACCGTAAAATACTACCTTGGGTTCTCTTAGAAAACCAAAGATTCATACTTTTTATTCTAACAATTTATTAAAGTTCTATGGTTAATTAACTCATTCATACCGAGAATTACTTCAAATTCTCTTAGCCTCATCGATACTTATCTACCGATACATTATTACCTTCATTATTCATGAAACAATTCCCATGACTATATTCAACGAGAGTTATTTCCTTATTCTCTACCTTAACGTTTAAAGGTATTTATAATCCTTTCGGAAAAGAACTTAATCACTTAGCAACTTCACATGCTATGAAAGAACAAGTAACACTTCAATTAGACAGCACATAAGCATTCATTGTATTGACTGGAATGATACATGTTACTACATCTGCTGATGCAACTGCATCTTGGATAGTCATATTAAAAGCACGGCCCATAGGTCTACCCAACGATGGTGGTCTAGTAATGGCTAACTTACCACTACTCACACCCTTACTTTCCTCCTACCCCTTCTTTGGGAAATTTCTTGCCATGTGGTCCAACGACCCACAAACAAAATAGCCATGGCTTTTCTTAGGATTAGGACAATTGGGTGATATATGACCATCCTGTCCACAGTTATAACAAACCAATTTTCCCTTCAGACAAACTCCTAGATGAGTCTTTCCACATGTCTTACATGTTTCCATCCTACGTTTCGGATCCCCTTGTCCTACTCCAGTATTCTCGGAGTTAAAAAAATTTTTTTTGTCATAATGCCACTACCACTGGCACTCTCTACCTTGGTCCCTCCCTCTCCCTTGCTCTTATTCTTATTCTCTTTGTGGTATTGGGTCAATACCTCACTACCACCTTCTGCTATAATCGCTTTCTCTAGAATGGTCCCATAGGAAGCACTCTAGAACACAAAAATCCTATTATAGAGCCAGGGTTTCAGGCCCTGCTCAAACCTACGAGCCTTCCTCTCCTCAGTGTCCACTTGATATGGACTAAACCTTGCCAATTCATTGAATTTGGCCGCATACTGGGGAACCGTCATGTCCCCTTGCTTGAGTTCTAAGAACTTAATCTCCATCCTCCCTTTCATGTTTGTAGGGAAATAATTCTCAAAGAAAACCTTCTTGAATTGTTCCCACATTACTGCATCTATTCTAGCCCCACCCTGGTGAGCCTCCCACCAAAAGTTGGCTTACCCTTTCATCATATAAGTTGCAAAATAAGTCTTTTGTGTATCACCTACGTTTGTAATAACAAACGCCTTCTCTATTTCTTTCACCCATGTCTGGGCCTCTATTGGGTCCGTCGTTCCTTTGAACTCCGGTGGAACTACGCTTTTAAATTCTTTAAAGGTAGTCGTTCTGGCTACCCTAGGTTCCGCGGTACTCTACCCCTGATTTGGTTAAATGAAACCATTAATAAACTAACGAACTCTTGCATAGGGTTGTTTTGACCCCCTTGGTTATCGTTATGTGATTCCGCTTCCTGATTACGCTGTCTTCTCTGTGGCCGTATTTTTTGATTAAATAAATAAAATTTCATTATTATCTATTTACTCACTTTGTTATTATTCGCCACATAACAACTCATACCATAACAAAGCATATTAAATGAAAACTTCATTATATTAATATGCTTCTTCATAGTTTGAAACTATTTACAATTTGCTTTCATAGTGAAAAGCTATTACATTTCTATCTCGTAATTGAACTTCACAAAAGTTGGGTTTACAAAAAGACATCCCTTTTATACAAAAGAGGGCTTTACGTCACTACAATCATATTTATTACTCTAGACTTCTAATAATGCATAACAGTGTCCTCGTGCTTCTCATTCGAAATCATTGCTACAGTATCCCGGCTAATAGTATGTCGAGTCTGTCCCGACTCAATGGAATAACAAGCCACTTTCAGCTTGAAATCCTTATGAGCATTCTCATGGATGTAAGACATCCATGTTATCTTCTGGTCTTTCTCAACTAGTTTCTTACGAAGCTCAACTACCTCGTTCATATAATCCCTAGCCTAATTTGTCATGAGCACCTTCTCATGACGCTCTGACTCAAAATCTGTTCTGCAGACTCCTTCACTTCATAAAGAGCACTAATCTCTTCATTCTGATTCTGCACAACTGTACTAAGTTGTACATTCCTTTCAAGCACTGCCAAACACAATGCTCTCATTGCATCTAGAGGTGTTGACTCTTGTACAGGTACCACCATATTAACCAATGTTACCTCCAATTCTTCCTCCACATCGATCATCATATTAAGGTATGATGATATATCCATTTTGCCTCAGAGTAGTCATCCTCAGAAAAGTACTCATCTAACTCCGATTCTTCTAGAATCACTAATGGTACCTCCTCCACTGGCATAGATATATGCTTTACTCTGTTCACAATTTCTTCGCTCACTGCGTGTATATCTCTATAGATCAAGCTATAGATCGACATCCTACAATAACACATAACATGTTGATTAGTACATAATACACAATAGTATAAACACAAATCATATTTAATTTATTTAGGATTAATTTCCACCTTTTAAATCTTTCGATACTGAGTTTCTTCAATACCTTATTGACTCATTCGACTCAGGTTTACTTCTTTCGAACTTTTTCTTCCTTAACGAGGTTATTAGACTAAGGTTCTTCTCCCCTTAAGTTTTATAACCTAATGCTTTGATACTAACCTGTGACACCCCCACATCCGGGTATCTTCCAACCCGACAAATAGTACTACACGGTACTCATAACTATACATTCATTCTATTGAAATGACATCTACAAGTGTGTTTCAACGACATTCTTCTTACAATAATAATAATTTCGAAGTACATATAGTAGTTTGGAAATTCTGAGTAGGTCCGTAGACCATGAACATTCTCTTTAGCTTTTCTTCATGAAAAGGACAACCCGACACCAAGTCCGTAAGTCTGACATTTCTTACGAGCACTTCTCGGTGATCAGCCTATAGTACTCTATGTTGATCAACACTACATTCTTTAAACGTATGTAAGTTTAAGTTTTGGCACCCTCGTGTGCCCATCGAATAATCGATGTAAAATACATTTGTTTATTCATACTCAGGTTTACCTTGAATCCGTACCAAACAATTGGCGTAGGATAGCGTTATCAATTCTATATTGAAAGACTTGTAAAGAAATCAATCAATCTTTCAAGAATAGTCTAGCCGAGTTAAAACTGGCATTGACCCTTTCGTAAAACAATTCATGCGTCTCATAACATGAATCACTGAAAACCTGACTAACACGAAGGTTAGACAAGCGTTAAGAAAACTTTCCTTCAGTGTCTGCTACAGTAAAATTACTTTTCCTTTGAGTCTTTACAGTATCTACAACACATAACCACATAACATACCACATTAGGTCATGAATGAACATACATGGTTCCTAATGAATCTTACCCTTCTTCTCAATCTAATCATGTATTAGATTTGTTATTATTGGTTCCGGCTTGCCGTTATAATTTACATCGTTCTTACCAACTTCTTTCTCTTCTATGTCTTAAGTGGATTTACTTCATTAATACCACTCATTTGGAGTTAATCATCCTTCCTCATGACTTACTATCGTTCTTACGTTATTAATCGAAATTCAATCGTCATTGGTTAAGTATACTTATTGCATACCGTTCATTTTCACATTCGACTTATCTTCAACCTTTAGTGTATTACTTAAGGTTTACAACATCTTAATTGATGTAACTTTAGGTTTAATAATGTATTAGTTCATTACTAATCAAACAAGTTCCTTTCTATCTATGTAAGCTTTCATTACTATGCTTGGTCTAGTGCTGGCGCTGTGGCGCCAGCTTTCATTCTTGGACTTCGTGATTGCAGCCAGGTGTGAAGTGCACCAACCCCGGCCTCGGCAATGTGGCACCATTCTTTCTTCACTGTGTCGCGTTGCGGTGCCAACTAACAGTGTATTATGGTTTGGCCTCGCGCCATGGCTACCAACCTTTCTTCTTTTTCAGTCGTATTGCCATAGCATTATGTGCCTCGAAAAAAATTTGACAGACGTTTTCTTCCGTGAGATTCCAGGGCTCATAACTTCTTCGTTATAAGTCCAAATTGGCTCGTTCAAAAGCCGTTTTCTCACAAATCACATACTCTACCTGTTCATGCAAGAATTTTACATTTTGGACTTTGGTAACTCAAAATTTACCTATTAGTCCATTTTTATTGAAAACGATAAACGTTCGTGAACGTTCAACGCTCGTTTCTTCGTTCTAAGTCGGAATTCGGTCATTTTCTAGTCCGCAACTCTAGAATGCCAATTGAGACTATACTCCATCGAAAACCAACGTTTCCGAGCTCAAAGTCAAAATTTGACTTCCATTCCGAGAATTTCACGATTCGACCATTATCGTCCAACTCGTGAATTTCGCCTTAACTTCGTTACTTAAGATTTATTCATTATTTCAAATGGATTCATTCCATCATACTAACATCTTAACCATACATATTTCAATAACTTATTCATGATAAGTTCCTACAAGATCTTCATGAGTTCAAAACTTCATTTATTGCTTATCTTACCGCATGACTTATTTACAGCTTAAGTCTTTTGATTAATCATTCTTACTTCTCCTTAGCATACATATCCTTCCACTACTCACTTCTCTAACAATTGAAGAGAAAGAGAATCATGGTTCAAGATCTTACCCTTTAAGATTACTTGGTTAAGCTTTGTTCTTCCTTCTTGCTTCTTGAATTGCAAATTCTAACTTCTTAGCTTATCTAGCATTTCATCTCTAACCAATAAGCACTTAACTTGTTGGTCGAAATTAACAAACAACAAATGAAATCTAAAGCTTGCTATTTATAGGATTTCCTAAGTTAGGGTAGTTTGGTCATTAGGCCATCCCACTTCCTTACTATTCATTACCTAGTTATTAAGTTAACTTGGCCACCACAGTCTTTACTTGGCCATCATAAAACTTATCTAATACTTGGGCACCAAGATCACCCATGGGTTACCCTATGGATCATGTTTACCCCTTGGATCTTAATTTGGGCTTTAATCCAATTAGCTTAACTTATTCTTTTGGGCTTGTATTAATCCATTTTGGACTTTACATTAACAACCACTTGGGCTCTAACATTACTCACACATGGGCTTGCACATTAACTTCTATTGGACTTTACCATTTCTACTATTGGGTTTAACCATTCCTATACTTGTGCATGTACAATTCCTAACAAATCCTACAAGTCCAATCCATTTGGCTTTAAATCCTTATAACGTATAAGCTACGTATTAATCTCGTATTCCAACTCGTATACTTATTCAACATATACGACATACCATCATCCAAACATACTCATATAATACCTCGTATCATACTCGTATTTATTACCTCGTACAATACCTATATATTATACGATCATCGCTTTAATTAATTATACGCATTTAAATTCCTTCTCGGAAATCACTTTCCTTAACTGTGACGCCCCCAAAATAGGTATACATCACCCATTCTGAGTCGCCAAAGACGTGGTACATAAATCAAATAGAAACTTCTTTTATACAATACGACAACATCGTAGCTTAGAGTTTTTACACGAATATTGTCTCATAGACAGTATTCAAACTCAAATGAAGTCCTCATTATATTTATTATCACACTATTTCATAAAATAGTGAAGACTACTATAGCCACCATCTCGGACCATCACTCTGTTCCCCGACTAGTCCCGGCTACGTTTTCATTTCTTGAAGAGAACAATGAAAGCAAAAGGGTGAGCTCAACTAGTCCAGTAAGAAATATTATGACTAAGATAATGCAGAATAAATTATCGTTAGCCTTCAACAGTGTTAAACTGATAAAATATAATAAACATCAAGTTTAACTGCAGTGGAACAAGCAATCCATTAGAAGAGTCAAGTAGAGCATGATATCTACTATCTTCTATGATTTAAAAAGTTTTTTGTGACAACCCCAAAATAGGTATACATCACCCATCTTTAGTCGCCAAATACATGGTACAGAATTTAAATACAAACTTCTTTGATACAGTACTACAAAACGTAGCAGAGAGTTTCAACACGGATAATGTCTCGTAGAGAGTATACAAACTCAAATAAAGTCCTCATTACAATTATATTCTCATTTCCTAAAGAGAACAATGAAAGCAAAGGGTGAGCTCAACTAGCCCAGTAAAGAATATTATCACTAAGATAATGGAGAATAAATTATGGTTAGCCTTCAACAGTGTTAAACTGATAGAATATAATAGACAACAAGTTTAACGGCAGCGGAACTAGCAATCCATTAGAAGAGTCAAGTAGAGCATGATATCTACTATCTTCTATGATTTTAAAAGTTTATCATCAATTTTAGCGTTGAGACTCAACTCAATAAATAGTCCACATCACTTAATTATACATGCACTACGGGCCAAGGATATTCAGGTTATCACCAATGGTCATGATCATGCCAACCACTGTCCATCAATGCACTATGGGCTAATGAGGACTTTTACCACATCATTTGTAACATTACGGGTCATGATTATAACGAATGATCCTTGGTCATAATCACACCAATTAACAGTCCATCTATGCACTACGGGCCAAAGATGACTTTCATAACAATATAAACATGAGGATGATGACAATGATATACGAATTCAATTAAATGCAAGCAAAGGATAAATTCTAAAGATTTATAATTTAATTTATCCAGAATTCAATAATGTCCAAATTGTCAACATGATACTGCTTTGTGGAGTAAAATTCAAGAATAATATTGTATCAAAAAAAATTGGACCGAAAAGAAATCAATATTTATCATGAATAGTACCCAAGTGAATAGTACCCCGTGAATAGTACTTCGGGAATAGTACCACGTGAATAGTACTATGGCATTAAAAGGTTAAAACTTATCAAGAATGCTCAGAATAAATTTTTCATGAAAAGATACTGGATGAAGCACAAATATAAATGATATTCTACTAGTTTCAGGAATTATAGAAGCAATACTTACCATAGTAAGTTTAAATTTAAGAATATGAATTGAAATAATACCCCTTCCATACTATAGAGTATGAAAGAAAATAATATTTCTTACGAGTATTGAAATAAAATAATATCATTTACCTTAGTAGAAACTAGATTTGACTGGAATATCAGATATTATTATGAGAAAATCTTGCAGAAAAACTACGCTCAAAGAATTCTTATACTTAAAAGAAATACTCACAATACTATAATAAAAATGCTTGAGATTGTTTTGGTGTGATTTAGGACGGAGGTTTGCCCTCCTTTTATACCACAAATCGGATGAAGAAAAATCAACTTCCTCCCTAACTTCATGCCTAACATTCTCATATTTTCATATGGGTGGGAGCCACCCTTTGAAACAAGCTTGCAGGAATACAATGCCTAATTCACATTTCTCAATTGATTAAAGGCCTGCCATTTTGGAAACAAGGAATGGTTTTGCAGGATGTCTACCACCCACCAAACAGAAGAAGAAAATATGCACTAAACTAAAGCCAACAACTTTGAAAAGAAAAGTACACGGAAAGAATTCTAATTCAAATTGCTAACCTCCACTCCACTTTTATTCACATGCTAAAAATTATATATTATTAAAATAATATTACCATTTAAATTATAAACAAAATCGTAATATTATAATAATATATTTGAATGAATATTTTATCGGAGAAAAATAATTGCCAAACTTTTAACAAATAATTCATGCAAAAATTACTTCATATATATCCACACAAAATAAATATTTCTTTTTCATATAAATCAATAATTAATTATTCACAAATAATATTATAGAATCACAATTATGACAACCAGGTCGTTCCCAGGAAAGAGGGGACTTTCCGATAAGGATTTCTTTTTATTGGCGCACAATTAGATGACCAAACCCCTTTCCTAGACAGAACTTCCTTAGACATTGCCAATAATTCTATCTAATAATATTATTCAAATAATATGAATTATTGATCTGATAATAGGAAATAATGTGCAGTGACAATTATTGAAACAAAAATAATATAAAATATCAACGCAGATATTATTGAATCAATAAAATAAAAATATTGAACAGTAAATACTTTAACAATTATTGAGTAGTGACTTTTTACATAAGCATCAATAATCCAAGATATTGTACAATACCGTGTGCTACTATACAACCACGCGTATTACTGTATTTTTATCAACGGGTAATTAAACAGTTAACGGTAAAACTTACGCCGTTATTTTTATAAAAAGATTATTTTGTCATTTTCTAACTCCGACAATAATTCTGTTGTGGGGTCCACCAATGATAGTGTCGTCGTACGAATATTCCCCGACAAAAAAAATATTCCAAGACCAAACGAATATTTTATAACAACTTGCTTACTTTGCAAAATTTATAAATATTAACCACAACTATAACATTATAATAAATTCACACCTTAATATTCAAAAATATAATTCGAGAAAAATTAATCTTTATTCATAAAAGTTGGGGTCTTACAACCTCCCTTTCTTATGAAATTTCATCCTCGAAATTGGTATACATACCTGGTATGTCGAAGAGGTGACGATACCTTGATTTCATTTTAGATTCTAACTCCTAGGTCATTTCCTCAACATCGTGGTTTCTCCACAAAACATTGACTTAAGGTATAACCTTGGAGCGTAGATTATGTTCATTCTTATCCAAGATTTTAACAAGTACCTCTTCATAAGTTAAATCTTTCGCTATCTCGTCTGGTTCTAACTCAATACTGTGGTTCGGGTCTTTCACATATTTACACAATATGGATATGTGAAAAACGTTATAAACACGAGACATACTTGGCGGTAAAGCGAGTCTATAGGCCACAGTTCCTACTCGGTCAAGGATTTCAAATGGGCCATTGAATCGAGGATTGAGCTTTTTTCTCATTCCAAATCTTGTAAATCCCTTCCATGGAGCAACACGTAACAACACATGTTCTTCAACATTGAATTCCACGTCCTTCCGATGATGATCAGCATAACTCTTTTGTCGATCTTGTGAGGTTTTTATACGTTGCCAGATTATTTGAATCTTTTTCATAGTTATACGTACCAATTCTGGTCCCAACAACGTTGCTTCACCCACCTCATCCCGGCATACTAGAGAACGACACTTGCATCCATACAACGCCTCGAATGGAGCCATGTCGATACTTGCTTGATAACTGTTGTTGTAGGAGAATTTCACTAATGGCAAGAACTTGTCCCTACTTCCTTTGAATTCATGGACACATAGTCTTAATAGATCCTCCAGAGTTTGAATAGTCCTCTCCGACTGTCCGTCCGTCTGAGGATGATATGTTGAACTGAATCGCAAATCCATGCCCATAGTTTTCTGTAAACTGATCCAAAACCGTGAAGTGAGTCTTGAGTCTCGATCGGAAACTATGGATACTGGCATACCATACAGTCTTACAATTTCATTTATCTATATACGAGCAAGACGTTCAAGTGAATAAGTTTCTCGTATAGGTAAGAAATGAGCAGACTTGGTAAATCTATCAATAATGACCCAAATTGCATCTATGCGTTGAGAAACCTTGGGAAGACCGGTAAAGAAATCCATGGTAATGTGCTCCCACTTCCATTCTAGAATTTCAAGTGGTTGTAATGGATCTATTGGCACTTGATGCTCCGCCTTGACTCATTGACAAGTTAGACACCTTGAGATAAACTCGTATTTATCCACCAAAATGTATGTTGAAGATCATGATACATTTTGGTACTCCCAGGATGGATTGCAAACGGTGTGTTTTGCACCTCCATCATGATTTTATACTTTAAATTATAGTCATTAGGAACCCAAAGTCTGGAGTTGACTCGAAGTATTCCTTCTTCATCAATTCTTGCTTCCGGAATAACACCTTCTTGTACTTTCTTCTTCATACGCATCAGCTCCAAGTCTGTAGCTTGATTGACTTTAACTTTATCTATTAAAGTCGATTCTACTTGTATATTTTCCATCATCACATGGGTCCCTGGAGTCTTTATCTCTATCTCCATCCTTTGCAAGTCATACAAAATGGGCCTTTGCGTTGACAATATCGCACTCGTTCCCGCATATGATCTTCTACTCAACGCGTCAGCTACCACGTTTGCCTTACCAGGATGGTATTGAATAGTATGATCATAATCTTTCAACAGTTCAATCCAACGTCGTTGCCGCATGTTGAGTTCCTTTTGAGTGAAGAAATATTTGAGGCTTTTAAGATCCGTAAAAATCTCCACCTTCGCCCCATACAGGTAATGCCTCTAGATTTTAAGTGCGAAAACGACAGCTGCCAACTCTAGATCATGAGTAGGATAATTCCTCTCATATTCTTTGAGTTGTCGTGAGGCATAGACTATGACTTTCCCAAGTTGCATGAGAACACATCCTAAACCGTTGCCTGAAGCATCACTGTAGATGACAAATCCCTCCGAACCCGATATTATTATCAGAACAGGTGCTGAAATGAGTCTCCGCTTGAGTTCTTGAAAACACATTATGTTAGGCATGGAGTTTACTTCGTGGCATTTTATTGCTTTATTTACATTTTGTCCCACCTGGATTTTACTTCGTGGTGGTTGATCGCTTTTACAGCTTTATTTACATTTTTTCAATCCTTATGGAGGTGCTTCATGGTGGTTAATTGTCTATATACACATATGTGTGTGTGTATATATATATATATATATTTACAACTTTTATATATATAACTATTTACAGTTTTCATACAAATTGCTATATCATGTGAACCTATGAATCATGTGATCACAGATTCAGTCTTCTGAATCTAGATTCGGTTCCCGTGATGGACATTTTTAGCTGTACACGGTTTGTAAATAATTCACGGTGTTGAATATCCTTAGATGACTTTCATGCCCACAAGGAGTTCGGTACTGCTATATATATTTTATTTTCTCGAAGATGCTCCGCATCTCGAAAATAAAAGCAACCAAGCCGAACATTTAATAAAATGGAAGTATTAAAGGCCTCAATTACTATTGAGCCTAAGGGTTTGAAAAACCTCTTTTATAAAACGTCATTGCTATATCTTGTTAAAACTGAACTTTTATAAAAAATTCAAACCCTTTGTATATAGGTGCGAACGAGGCATAACACTACTTCCAGATAATAGCACATTGATCCACACACACACACACATTCATATAACAGTTTAATTAAAAAGTGGCGGTCACCGTGGTAACACGGATGTCGGGGGGTGCCTAATACCTTCCCTCCGCATAACCAAGTCCCCGGACCCTAATGAATCTCGGTTCCACAGACCCGTTAAGCAGTGTCACAACACTTGGGCAATGTGAAAACCTTTTCTCGGTTCTGTTGGTACAACCATTTAAAAAACCAACTGGAGACTCTTATAGTCCAATCGTCGACATATATGTAGACACTCGAAATTTTCTGCACACCTGTCACTAACATTACAGGAGGACAAATTCGTCTTTTAAGAGGGAACCCTGAAAGACAAATCCTTATCCATACCGGATACTATCAGAAGTTCAGCATCAACCCCAGATTACTCTGGGGGTAACAAATCCAACCTCGGAGATAACCCCGAGGCATGCAGATACAATACCAGAACATACATCGGAGAAGACCGATTAATCTCGTAGATAACCCCGAGGTATCAAGTCTCAGTCCCGACCATGAGAATAGCCACCAACCTTGGTGATAACCCCAAGGAATGCAGTTTCGGCGATAACCCCAAAAATTCTTGTTTCAAATGCGACCAGCTTCAATATCGGCGCTCACAATGAGATACACTGTACCAACCCGGTGATAACATCGGGAAGATAGGCACACCTCAAAGATGACAATGAGGACCTTCAACAAATTGCAGCAGTCCAATCTCAGCGAAGCCTGAGCAACGTCTACTTTATCAGCCCAATCCGGTGATAACACCGGTGAGGGGCAACATCGTCATCTTGCCAACACGATGCCACGCCACGTCGTCTCAACATCTCTACGCAATGGTGTCCCACAAGACTAATCAATCCCGAGTGAATATTGTGCGAGGTAATGGATGAAAGTTAAAGCTTGAAGACCGGAGGGCATCGTCCCATCTTCAATGACTTCGTCAAACTCTAATCCCATGCCATTGTACAACTCTCGACAACGGCGGTCCGAAATAGGTCTTGTATACCTCAAACGGATGCCCGCATTGAACTTCTTAAAGTTCAAGTGGACATTCTGATGCTCGAGTTCACGTGCTTGAGACGATCGACGACCTTAAAAACCCGGGACCACCCGGGTTGCCTCTGTACACTCATGCGGCTCGGTCAGCGGTACACTGCTGCTCGATGAAGAGTACACCTCTGGCTCCAATCAGCAGTACACTGCGACTAAATTGTCTATAAATAGAGGGCTTGGGCTGCCCATTTTGCAAGAGAAAAAGGCAAGGAAACCCTGCCCAATTTGCTCTGCACTCACCCTATGCATTGTACTTTCCCCTTTTAAACACCTGTGAGCTCATATATAGCCTCTTTTGTACCTACAAAAGCCAGTGTTTATCCACTCTAATGATATAGAATTCTTCTTTGGCAGTCAGCTGTAAGCCTTCTCACAGACTTTAGAGTCTTTCTCTTCATCTCTACACACACCCTTTTACACGTTGAGAGTCGTGTTGCTTGATTTTGCCGGGACTTCGGTCCGTGGTTTTATTTCAGTATTTATATATACATATATTATATATATATATTTATATATATATTGACTAACATTATCGAGTTATGCCTCGATTGAGCCAAGATATTAACTGTGTGTCGAACTTTGTTCGATGAGCCTAGACTTCGGTCTGGAGCGTTTATTTGCTTTAATAAATATATATATATATATATATATATATATATATATATATATATATATATATTAATCGTGTGTCGAACTTTGTTCGATGAGTCTAGACTTGATGCAGTGCGTTTATTGCTTTAATATATATATATACATTTATATATATATATATATATATATATATATATATATATACATTTATATGTATTAATCGTTTAACTTTGTTCGATGAGCCTGAACTTGATGCGTGTGTTTATTGCTTTATATATATATATATATATATATATATATATATATATATATACATTTATATATATTAACTGTGTGTGCAGTTTTGTTCATGAGCTCGGATTTTATTGCTTTATATATATATATATATATATATATATATATATATATTTCAAATCCCACACAGTTTACTTACGTGGTGGTTGATCGCTTTATAGCTTTCTTTACGTTTAAATCTGCTGGAGTTTACTTCGTGGCGGTTGATCGCTTTGTACAACTTTATTTATATTTTTTCCCGCCTGGAGTTTCCTTCGTGGCGGTTGACCATATTTACAACTTTATTTATGTTTCGTCCCGCCTGGAGTTTCCTCCGTGGCGGTTGATAGCTTTTAACAGCTTTATTTACATTTCTGATCCCGCATCAAGGTGCTTCGTGGTTGGTGATCATGTTTGTATATATATATTTATAGCTTTTATATATATACCTGCTTACTGCTTTCGTACAAATTGCAATATTATGTGCGCCTAGGAATCATGTGATCACAGATTCATTCCATTGAATCTAGATTCGGTTGACGTGATGGACATTTTCAGTTGTAAGCATCCTGTAAATTATTCTGTGTTGTCTGAATTTCCTCAGATGGTTTCCATACCCACGAGGAAGTCGACATTATTTTGTATATTATTTTCGTACGGATGCCTCACATCTTTCAAATAAAATCAATCAAGCTGAGCACTTAATAAAATGGGAGTGTAAAAGGTCTCAATTACTATTGAGTATCAGAGTTTGAAAAACCTCTTTTATAAAACATCACTGCCATATCTTGCTTAAAATTGAATTTTTACATAATTTCAAACCCTGTGTATATAGGCGCGAACGAGGCCTCGCACTACTTCCATATAACAGCACATTGACCCACACACACACACATTCAGATAATAGTTTCTTGAAAAGAGGCGATCACCATGGCAACACGAATGTCGGGGGGTGCCTAACACCTTCCCCCTCGCATAACCAAGTCCCTGGACCCTAATGAATCTCGGTTTCACTGACCCGTATAGAAGTGTCACATCACTGGGTCAATGTGCAAACCTTTTCTCGGTTGTGTTGGTAAAACCATTTAAAAAACCAACTGGCGACTCTTAATAGTCCATCGTCGACATTATACATGTCGGACCTTTTTTACTTGTTTTTTCAAACAAATCTCACCTAAAATGAGAACACCAATGAACAAGTAATAGAAAGGGACATCCAAAAAATCCCGATGTCGACAGGTGGCGACTCTGCTGGGGACTCCAGTAAGAGGACGTAAGCCGTTATTACAATCTTTTCAAAATTGTTATCTGCTTATGTGTGGATGTTGCATTTACATTTGATAAATGTGTACGAATGCATTTCCTTATTGCACTTAGTGCTTCGCACCATAACTGCTTGTGATATTAGTGCTTCGCCCCATATCTGCTTGTGATATTAGTGCTTCGCACATGTCATCATTTTCATACGGTGAGACGCGATGTATGTGAATGTATGTTGTGTGGTCCCTCCACCAGGAGACTATCCCGCCAGTGTTTGATTGCTGGACTCATGAGAAGACTAATTCTCCGAGGCTCAGGAAAGGCACCACCCAAATTCGCTCCAGTTGAAAGACCGAATTAACTTCCCGTCAAATAGATTGCAATGATGTGGGAACCTTCATGCCAAAAAGCCGTGAGAGTAACCTAAGATAGGTCAACCTCTGATAAACCCAAAATGGAGGAAAGTCTCTTCATGCTCTCTCATTTTAATTACTTGTAAACACAATTACTTATAATTACATTCCATATATATCTCCATGTAATGAGAAATATGATGAAATGTGTACACATACATATTTTAATTAACATGCTACAAATAGCTGACATCCGCTTTGCAGGATAAAACTCCTAAAATGGACACATCACATAGAATGTTATTATACACATTCCCTAAAGACTAAACTATGCAAGCCTTTCTCAGGGAATTAATCGGACCCACTACCCAGTCAAAGTCCAAAAAGGCAACAGGCCTACAGTCAATCATGTCGTCATCCGACCAGACTGAACTTAATCCAGTTTCTCGCAAAGAGTTCGACGGATTAAGCAAACAAATTCCCTATTTAGCTCTTCTACTCAAAGAATTACACCAATCTAATCAAGGTCCAAAAATACTCGTACATGCTGAATCCTCCACATAAGGAGGAATCTCGGTCATTACATTACCTGAACTACAGTTGGATACGACCAACAAAACTCATGATGTCATTTATCCCACTAGAGACCCGCATACTCGGTGACATCAAAAAGAAAGTCTTCCAAATGGAAGAGACCCTTCGTGCTATCAAAGGAATTGGAACACACGGGAGTGTTTCATATGCTGATCTTTGTATTTTCCCTAGTGTTCATTATCCAGAAAAATTTAAGACTCCTGACTTCGAGAAATATGACGGGTTAGGAGATCCTTACACACATTTAAAGGTGTTTATTGTAGAACTTGGATCTTATGCAGAGGATGAAAAACTCAAAATGCAATTATTCAAAAAAAGTCTAACTGGAGAAGCCCATTCATGGTACACAAGATTAGACAACTCTAAGATCCATAGCTAGGAGGAACTAGCACATGCTTTCCTCACACAATACAGCTTTCAGTCTCAGATGGCTCCTAATCGGTATCAAATTACCAAGATCAAGAAACAGTCTAACGAGTCTTTCAGAGAGTATGCTCAAAGGTGGAGACGCCTGGCTGCCCAAGTTAGTCCTTCCATGAAAGAATCAGAGATGGTCATGACTTTTATTGACATACAAGAAGCTCCGTTCTATGAAAGAGTTTTAGCCGGCATCGGCAAACCATTTTCTGAAATGGTCAAACATGGGGAGATGACTAAGATGGGATTGAAGTCCGAAAAGATTCAAGACCTAATTGCACTCAAAGCTATTGTTGATCATATCCAATCTGGAAATTATGGGAACAACCCTCGAAGTGTCCATAACAAGAAAGAGGAAGATGTTTCCCTAATACTAAAGGGTCAAAAAAGCAATCAAAACATGCCTATTCAAAAGAGAAACTACACTCCCTTTCAAGCACAGTCTGTAAACCCTCAAATACCAAAAGGTGGAGAATTCAAACGCCCTCGAGTGTTTACACCCTTAGGGGATACCCTCGAGAACATTCTAAATCTTCTGACAACAAAGAAGAAAATTACGCATCTTCTTCCACCAGCCAGCCCTAATTGACGGGGTTTCAATGCTGCTCGAAAATGTGCTTATCATGCCGGGGCACCTGGACATGATACTCAGGATTATTGGGCTTTGAAACACAAGATCCAGGACCTGATAGACAACGAGGAGATCGTGGTCACCAAACCAGATTAGCCTTACGTTCAAGACAACCCTCTTCCTCAACACAAAGAAGAAGAGGTTAACATGATTAATTGGAGCAACGAATAGAGTTCCAATATTAGCTGTGAATCATCCCAAACCCTCAAAGACGGTGATGACCGATAGGATTATGCCAAGTAATAGTTCACAATGGAACGAAAGATGAAAGCTCTCTGCAAGCAAATTGAGCAATTGGCGGAACTGGTGACTTATCAGCATCAAGTGACACGTCAGTTAATCAGCCAAGAGCATGACAGTATCCTACCTCTTGTCATGAATATTTCCTCATCACTTTCAGAAAATGAAATGCTGGAAGACAAAGTGACAAAGAGAACAAATGCCAAAGGCTATCGAGATTTTGCCAACAAAAGGGAATTCACCTATTTGGGCTAACCTATGGAGGAAATTTTTTATATGTTAATCAATGAAGGAAGGATCATCTCCTTTCTACCTCCAATCAACCCCCATTCAGGATGGTACAACTCTGATGGAGTATGTCAATATCATTCCCAGTCTTGCGGTCACAGCACAGAAGAAAGTCCTCAGGATCGGACATTATTGGCTATCTCTTAAAGATGATTGCAATGACCACGTCAAGAGGTGCTATCGGTGCCAGATTCATGGGAATGCCATACACGCCCCTCCTAAGGAACACTATAATATGAGTTCACCATGGCCCTTCACAATGTGGGGAATGGACGTTATCAGACCCATTGAGCCTAAAGCCAGTAATGGTCACCAATTTATCTTTACCATGATCGACTACTTCACCAAGTGGGTAGAAGCAGCCTCCTTCCCCAGGGTTACTAAAGAAGTCATCATTTTTTTCATCAGAAATAATGTCGTTTGTCGATATGGACAACCAGAGGTGATTGTGTCAGACAATGCCAAGAACCTCAACAACAAAATGATGGAGGAATTATGCAGTAAATTCCACATCAAACATCTTAACTCTGTCATCTATCATCCAAAGATGAACGGTGTGGTTGAAGTGGCTAACAAGAACATCAAGAAGATTATGCAAAAGATGTCCGCCAACCACAAAGATTGGCCTGACCTATTGCCTCTAACTCTGTTAGCCTACAGAACCTCAATGCGCACTTCCACTGGGGCAACCCCCTACGCTTTAACCTATGGGATGGAAACAGTGCTCCCCATAGAAGTTGAAATGGAATCCCTTCGAGTGTTGATAGATGCTCAGCTCGATGAAGACCAATGGGTACAAGACAGGTATCACCAATTGTCTCTAATAGACGAAAGGCGACCGCGACTATCTTCCATGGTCAGTTATACCAACAAAGGATCGCCGGATCTTACAACAAAAAAGTTCGGCTACGGCAGTTTAAACAACATGACTTGGTTTTGAAGATAATTCTGGACAACCAAGATCAGGCTAAAGGAAAATTCGCTCCTAACTAGGAAGGCCCGTTTATTTTCAAAGAAGTATTGACAGGAGGCGCTCTTAAATTGCAAGAAATGGACAGCGATGAATTTCCACAAGTCATCAACTCGGACACCATGAAACGATACTATATATGAAGTAACTCGCAAACACCTTGGTATGGAACTATCATATCACCAGTCATTCCGGTTCTTAAACCCTTTACCACATACAACTTTTCTACACTTTGCCCCTCCAGGAAACATACTTTTTCAAGCCAGCAACTTGGCTCTCCTTTGCGTCCCTACGACTTAGGTCATCCCACCACGGATCGAACCTTTGGCGTTTACAGTTTGGCTACCCATACATGGGATCAAACTTCTCATACCTGCAGTTTATCCTCAACCTAAGATTAAACTTTCTCCTCCCTGCACTCTGACCTGCACATGGGATTACGTTTTTCTTCTCGCTTGAGGGGCGAACTACGTCGACTTGATCTCCTCCTCAATAGGAGTACGTAGGTAACCTTGTTACATGGCCCGGTCGCAATAAAACAAAAACCACAAAAACATTTCTACCCTCTTCTCCTCACAAAAACAACAAAAACATTCCTACACAATTTCTGCCATATACAGCGTTGAACCTCTTACACAAGGTTTGAACTACGCAGACCTGATCTCCTCTTCAATAGGAGTACGTAGGCAGCCATTCATGGTGCGGTCTCACCCCCTACAAAAACACAAACCCTTGTCAGTTGGTATTGGGATCAAACTGTAGGGTTTCGACACAGAAATGCACAACAGAAATAGAACAATTTAAACCAAATTCGAAACCCTAAATAGGATCCATGCGAAAAATAGTTAATTCAGTGGTTAGAAATTATACCGATTAAGAAAGCAATTAAACGATGCGGTCGAATCTCCAACGCAATTCGAATGAACTGCGTCTCTACAGCATCCACACGAACGCTCCATGAATCGTCCTACGATCTGCAGAAGAAGGAATCACGGTACTAGCCACCAAGGATGAGGATTTTCGAAACTATTTTCTCTAGTCTCTCCCTAAGAGGGGCTAGGGTTTTTGTTTTGATTAACTTTCCAAAGACGCTGATATATCATATATAAAGAAATAAATCGAAATTAATAAAAACCCTAATCTAATTAAAATAAAATCTGAATTTATATATATATATATATATATATATATTTATATCTTAATTAAGTCTTACTTAATTAATATATATACATATACAAAGATTCCTTTTAATTTAAATTCGTGATTTAAATACTATCAATCATATTGATATATTTAAACCTTTATAATTTAATTTAATTCCCTTTTAATAACGTTCTTTGTGTGTGACCCTATAGGTTATTATTACGTTGGCAATAATTTTAAAATCATATTATAAAATTATAAATAGTGAGCGGCATCTAGTAATGCATCACTGCTACCCAAGTAATAATAAGATCGATGATTCGATGCAACCTTTTCATGACCAATGTTTCAATGTAATTTAATCCTTTTAACCTTAATATCCTAGATTAAACTCGAGTCATGGAATGTGTTATACTCTTCATAATTTAATCTGAGTTTTCTTGATCATTGAGTAGATTATATGAAACAAATCAATATTTGAGCATGGCCATGCATTTCATAGTCCTACTCAATCAAGAGGCCTATGGATATAACCCCTAATATATAGGATGGTTAAATTATATCTAGATCACTCATATTCCTCACACGATTCATTATGTACCCAATAATCACCTTTATAGTCCACCCTATTAAAGGTGACATTTAATGATATCAAAGTACATAAATTCTCGTGTAGAAATATAGTGATTTCAGGTTGGATGACCATTACATCATTGTCACTATGAGAATCGCTAATGACACTTCGATGCTCCAAATAGAATTCTCATGGTGGGTCTGTCCAGTACATCGTTCTCTAACACATACCTATGCATTAACTTAATATCTCATATATTTATAACCAATGAGATTTGGTCATCAGTCAATCCACATACTAGTCTCAATGCATCATTGTTGTCCTATCAACAATGGTACTCAACTAGGGACATTTAAGAGTAATGATACTAATTGTAATTATATAATCTCATGTTTAAGTCACATACTTGAAACTATATAAATTGTATCACTATTCTAAGAAATTTTATTATGTTAACATTTATATAACGCAGTAAATAAATCCATAATAAAATCATTCATTTATTTAATCAAATATAATATCAAAATGTTTAGCAATTATATCAAATAATTGGCCTATAAAGCATAAACTCTAACAGTCTCCCACTTGCACTAGAGCCAATCACTCATGTATCTAATACCCATGGAACTAGTGTGACCGTCGTGCTTCTACTGCGACAAAGCCTTGGTCAGTGGATCTGCAGCATTATCATCTGTTGGCACTCTTCCTATATGTACATCTCCTCTATCAATGATTTCACGGATGAGATGGTACCGCCTAAGTATATGCTTGGATCGTTGGTGAGATCTGGGTTCCTTAGCCTGTGCAATGGCTCCATTATTATCATAGTATAGAGCAACCAGATCCTTAATGGTTAGAACAACACCAAGTTCAGTGATGAGCTTTTTAATCCATACAAATCCTTGGGCGCACTAGAAGCAACAATAATAAACTCAAATTCTGTTGTAGAATCGACTCTCGTCTCTTGCTTCAAACTTTTCCATTAATGACACCACCATTAAGGCAAAACACAAAACCTGACTGAGACTTATAGTCATCATTATTAGTTTGAAACTAGCATCTGTGTAACCTTTCTTTGCCGCTATTCGTCTTCACCTCCATATACCAAGAATGAATCCTTAGTCCTTTTCGGTACTTGAGGATATTCTTGATCACATCTAGTGACCTTCACCGGATTCGATCGGTATCATGCTCATCATGCTCAAAGCATACGAGACATCCGGACGAGTACATATCATTGCATACACGATAGATCCAATTTTCGAAGCATAAGGGATCTTTCTCATACGCTCCTCATCATCTTGTGATTTAGGACATTGGGCCTTAGAGATCTTTACACCATAAGTCACTATAGATCCTGATACCTAAAATGTAGGCAACATCGCCCAAATCTTTCATGGAGAATCATTTTCCTAACCTTGTTTTTACAGCCTGTAAGGAAGGAATGTAATTCCCAATAATTAATATGTCATCAACATATAATACTAGGAATACAATGTGACTCCCACTAACCTTCTTATATACACAAGGTTCATCTTCATTTTTAATAAAGACAAATTCTTTGACTGCTTCATCAAATCGAAGATTCCAACTTCGAGAGGCTTGCTTCAATCCAAAAATGGATCGATGCAGCTTAAATACCTTTTCAGCATCCTTTGGAGTGACAAAACCCTCAGGTTGTGTCATATACACATCCTCAAGGAGATTTTCGTTAAGGAAAGAAGTTTTGACATCCATCTGCCAGATTTCATAATCATAAAAAGCTGCAATAACAAGTAAGATCCTGATAGATTTAACCATTGCCACTGGAGAGAAGGTTTCATCATAGTCAACACCTTGAATTTGTTTGAAACCTTTTGCTGCCAGTCGACCTTTATAGGTTTGTACATTACCATCCATGTCGGTTTTCTTCTTGAAAACCCACTTGCGCCCGATTGGTTTTACCCCTTCGGGTGGATCAACCAGAGTCCATACTTGGTTAGTATACATGGAGGCCATCTCAGATTTAATGGCTTCAAGCCATTTCTTAGAATCTGGTCCATTAATAGCTTCTTGGTTGGAAGCAGGCTCATCTTAATCTATGAGCATCACATCGCCGTTTTGAGTCACAAGATATCCATAATATCTCTCAGGCTCTTGGCGTGTCCTACCAGATCTACGAATGACTTGTGTAATTTGAGCAAGTTCACTTTCCACAATATCTTGTGGTTCTTGCTCACGTTCCAACTCAAGTTCAATGATATTTTGTGGTTCTCGAATTTCTTCGAGTTCTACTTTCCTCCCACTATTTCCTTTAGAGACAAATTCTCTTTCTAGAAAAATACTAGTTCGAACAACAAACACCTTGTTCTCAGAAGGTTTGTAGAAATAATACCCTTTTGTTTCTTTTGGGTATCCCACAAAATTACATTTGTCAGATTTGGGTCCGAGCTTGTCAGAATCCAGACATTTTATGAACGCCTCGCAACCCCAAATCTTCATGAACGACATACTAGGACGTTTGCCAGTCCACATCTCATATGGTGTCTTCTGAACCGTTTTTGTAGGAACACGATTAAGTGTGAATGCAGCTATCTCTAGGGCATGACCCCAGAAGCTTATAGGAAGATCTGCATGACTCATCATTGATTGTACCATGTCCAACAAGGTTCGATTCCTCCTCTCAGATACACCATTCCATTGTGGTGTTCTAGGTGGAGTGAGCTGTGATATAATACCACACTCCTTTAAAAGGTCATCAAAGCCTTGGCTTAAGTATTCACCTCTTCGATCGGATCGAAGGTCTTTTATGCTTTTGCCAAATTGGTTTTGAACTTCACTCTTGAATTCCTTGAACTTTTCAAAGGATTCAAATTTGTGTCTCATAAGATACACATATCCATATCTACTACAGTCGTCAGTAAATGAAATGAAGTAATAAAACCTACCTCTTGCTAACGAACTCATGGGTCCACATACATCACTATGTATAAGTCCCAATACATCGCTAGCTGCTCAACGTGTCCAAAGAAAGGGCTTTAGTCATCTTCCCTAATAAACAAGACTCGTATTTCTCATATGATTCAAAATCAAATGAATCCAAGAACCCATCTTTATGGAGTTTGGATATGCGTTTCTCATTTATATGGCCTAAACGCCAGTGCCAAAGATATGTCGGATTTGAATCATTTGATTTAAATTATTTTTATTTATGTTATAGATAGGCATTTCTAAATCAAGAATATAGAGACCGTTAAACAATTGTGCAACACCATAACAAATATCATTTAAGTAAAACAAACAACGATTGTTCTTTATTATAAATGAAAAACCTTTCTTGTCCAAACAAGAAACAGAAATAATGTTTTTGATTATAGCAGGCACAAAATAACAATCTTCTAATTCTAAAACTAGCCAAGTGGGCAAAGATAAATGATAAGTTCCTACGGCTAGTGCATCAACTTTTGCTCCATGCCCAACTCGTAGGTCAACCTCTCCTTTCGCCAAAGTCCTACTCCTTCGGAGTCCCTGTACATTAACACAAATGTGAGAACCACATCTAGTATCCAATACCCATGATGTAGAAGTAGACAAGTTGACTTCTATAACATATATACCTGAATCAGAAGTCTTACTTCCTTTCCTTTTCTTCACTTCTTCCAAATAAGCATGACAGTTCCTCTTCCAGTGTCCAGGTTTTCCACAGAAGTGACATTCACCTTCTTTAGCCACCCCACCTTTAGGTTTTAAAGCCTGTTTGGTTTTGGAATTGGGTTTGGCAAAAGATTTAGATCCTATCTTCTTCTTGCCTTTCCAATTTCCCTTAGCATTCCCCTTTTGCACCATCATTATGGGAGCGGGTCTTGCCTTTTTCATGATGTTCTCGGCAGATCTTAACATGCTCAACAACTAAGTAAGGGGTTTCTCAATTTCATTCATAAGATAGTTCATAACAAATTAAGAGTAGCTACTGTTCAAAGATTGTAAAACAAGATCAGTTTAGGCTTCTGGAGTGATTAGAAAACCCAACCTATCAAGGTACTCAATATACCCAATCATTTTCAGCACATGTGGACCAACTGGATCACGTTCACCCATTTTTCAGTGATAGAACGCCTTGTTTATATCATACCTCTCCTGTCGAGCATGCCCTTCGAACAATTTCTTGAGATGCTCGATCATCTCATAAGCATCCATCAACTCATGTTGCTTCTGAAGCTCAGTGCGCGTTCATGGTTGCTAGCATGACACAACTCACGTCCAGAGCATCATCTTGATGCTTCTTGTAAGCATTATGCTCCGCACGTGGTGCAGTGACAGCTGGTGCTGTAGGAATGGACCCATCAAGGACATATAGCTTGCGCTCTTGTTTAAGGACAATCCTTAAGTTCTTATGCCAGTCAAGGAAATTAATTCCACTCAGCTTGTCCTTCTTAAGGACTGATCGTAATGAAAGACTATTTGTGTTGTTGTTGTTTGCCAATGATATCTACAATTTATAAGTGCAAAAATAATAAGTCAAATTACAGAGTTGATATTATGTAATTGATAATAGTACATTCAAAATATAGCTCCCACTATTTTATTCAAATTAATAGCCCTCACCATTAATTCGGAAAGCATTTTCTATTAAATCTTTCTAGTGAGCCAAGATCCATATTTCATTATGACTTAAGTTAGCTTTGGCTAATCTCTTAAAACACAATTATTTAGGTAGACAACCCTTTTGTCAATTATATCATATATAACTCTTGGATAGTTTGGTAAACAACATTTGTTTCTAGTCCATCTAATGGTACCAACCAAACTCTATGCCTCTAAGTCCACAATCCTATTGAGATAACTTAGTTAAGTCGGGCCCAATGATTTTAACATTTTGGATATCACAATTATCCTATCGCATCTTACCTAGATAAATAGGGTATTTTGCTTTGGCAAACCTACATCTATTTATCAAGGTCTTGATGAGTGTTATTCATTGGAAGGCATCTGATTTAGACTTAATAATTTAATGAGGGATTTTATTAAAAAAAAATTATATCTCACCAATTTTAATCTTATTAAGCATGCACATTATTTATCATATCATATCGTATACAAGCATAAATAAAGTGCAAAATTAAATGTGTCACAGTTATGGCCCAATCCACTGTCAATCTTTTCAAGCTAATGAAAGATTGAAGGTCAATCTAAGGTGGTAAAAGATCTTAAAATAAATAGCTTCCTTGGATCTTCATCATGCATGTGTCTCCTCTCCATCATCATCTTTCATCGTGTTCTCCATCTTGTCATCTTCATCGATTACAAATTATTACATGACATAAAGAAACCTCGAGTTACATTCGAGGGGATTTAGATGAGAAGAGAATATTACATTAGAATTTATAGAAAGGCACGACATGCAAGCCGTATTTCAAAACTAAAAAACCACTAACCTATGGGTCAAAAGGCCATAACTGTGCACCATGCATATCACAATAAGCACATAACAATTTATGTATAATTAAAGAAAACTATATATAACATATTGGGGTTACGACCATTGTGCGCAACGACGGAAGTGTCCATGGGGGGTCTCCCCAATCGAGTGGTCCGCTTATTATAGAATTTTTTCCATACGAATCTTTGAAACAGTTTCAGAATCATACATTTTAATCCACCAAAACACCCATAATAACAAATCATATATGTCCAGTTTCGATTTAATCATATTAAAACGAATAACAGTACACCCATAATTTATCATATATATCCAGTTCCAATTAATCATATTAAAACGATTCTTCATGCTTCTAATCCGATTAGAACAGTTATATTGTTATTCCACCGATTAAAGATACGATTAACTGTATCAAACAAGACTCGTTACGGACACTACGAGTTCCTGGTGATGTCATTTTGTTTAACGAGCGCGGCAACATTTATGGACATGATGAACCGGGTGTTCAAGCAATACATAGATAAATTCATAGTTGTGTTTATAGATGATATCCTGATCTATTCCAAGACTCAGGAAGATCATGCTGAATATTTAAGAAAGGTATTGGAGGCGTTGGTGAAGAATAAGTTATACGCAAAATTTTCAAAGTGTGAGTTCTGGTTGGAGAAAGTTCAATTTTTAGGGCACATGATCGACAAGATTGGAATCTCTGTAGATTTGGCAAAGGTGGAAGTGGTGGAGAATTGGGAACAACTGAAGACACTAACTGAAGTAAGAAGTTTCTTAGGATTAGCATGCTATTATAGACGATTTATCCAAGATTTTTTGAAAATAGTAGGAACTTTGATGAATCTAATAAAGAAGTCGATAAAATTTGTCTGGACGGAGAAGTGTGAAGAAAGTTTCAAAGAACTGAAGAAAAGACTGAGTGAAGCACTAATGTTGTCTTTACCTGACGATACAGGTGATTTCGTGATTTTCAGTGATGCGTCACACAAAGGACTTGGCTGTGTGCTTATGTAACACGATAAATTTATCACGTACGCATCGCGTCAGTTGAAGGATTACGAAAAGGGATACCCTACCCATGACCTGGAATTGGCAGCAGTAGTATTTGCCCTTAAGATTTGGAGGTACTATTTCTGTGGTGTAAGATGTGAAATATACACGGACCATAAAAGTCTGAAGTATATCTTCATGCAGAAGGAGTTGAATATGAGACAAAGGATTACGATTGTGACATTCTATATCATCCGAGGAAAGCTAACGTGGTAGCAGATGCACTAAGTAGAAAGAGCAATGGTAAGTTGGCAATGCTAACAACTCAGGAGGAGTTAGTTAAGGAGGTGACTAGATTGGAACTCGAGATAAAGAGCCCGAGGGAGACAAATGAGAAGTTATTCACAATGGAGGTTCATCCGACTCTGTTGGACAGAATCAAGGAAGCATAAAGCAGCGATGAAGAATGTGAGAAATTGAGGAAAAGAATTTCTGAGGGGGAAGAGCTTAATTCAGCGTGGGTTGTGATGGACTATTAAGATTTGAGAAGACAATTTGGGTGCCAGGGGTATCTGAATTAAAGGAAGAGATTTTGTCAGAAGCTCATAGTTCAAGTTACTTAATCCACCCGGGAAGCACAAAGATGTACCAGGATCTTCGCCAACTTTATTGGTGGCCCAATATGAAGAGAGAAGTCGCGGGGTGCGTCAGCAGGTATTTAACATGCCCGAGAGTTAAGGCTGATAATCAGAAACTGAGCTGGTTACTTCAACCCTTAGAAATTACGGAATGGAAATGGGAGAATATCACGATGGACTTCGTGGTAGGACTTCAAACTACACGGAAGGGTTACGGTGCAGTATGGGTGATCATTGAGCGATTGACCGAGTCAACGCATTTCTTGTCAATCAAGATTAGATATAACTTAGATCAGTTGATAAAGCTTTACATCAAAGAGATCGTTTCCAGGCACGTTGTGACAGTATCAATTGTGTAAGATCGTGATCCGCGATTCACAACAAATTTTTGGAAAAGTTTTAAAGAATGCATGGGAACACAACTGAGGTTGAGCACCGCGTATCATCCTTAAACAGATGGGCAGAGCGAGAGAACTATTTAGACGTTGGAAGACATGTTGAGAGCATGTGTTATGGACTTCAAAGGAAACTGGGATGATCACCTGCCGTTGGTGGAATTTGCATATAACAATAATCATCACGCGAGCATCAGTATGCCGCCTTATAAAGCCTTATATGGAAGGAGATGCAGAATGCCATTGTGCTGGGATGAAGTAGGATAACGTCAATTACTAGGGCCAGAATTAGTGCAGCAAACTGCGGATATGATCAAAACGATACAAGCAAGATTAGTGATGGCTCATGATCGACATAAGAAATATGCTTATCAACATCGGCAACAACGAGACTTCGACGTCGGCACTTATGTGTTTCTAAAGGTTTCACCTTGGAAAGGGAAAATGAGGTTTAGGAAGAAGGGGAAACTTTGTCCCAGATTCATAGGACCCTTTGAAGTGTTAAGACGAGTTGGCGAGGTAGCTTATTTAATAGCTTTACCTCCGGAGTAAGAGCATGTACACAATGTGTTCCACGTATCAGTTCTACGACCCTATAAGCAAGACTACAAGCATGTCATAGAGTATAAACCCATCTAGTTTGAAAAGGACTTAACCTATGAAGAGGTTCCTGTACAGATAATTGATAAAAAAGAACAAGTGTTACGAAATAAGATAATACCTTCTGTTAAGGTAGTATGGAGGAAATACAACGCCGAAGAGGCTACGTGGGAACTCGAGGAGAAAATGATAAAAAATTACCCTAGTGTTTTTATTTAACTTGTAATGATTTCGGGGATGGAATCCTTATAAGGGTTGGTGAATGTAATATCCGAGATTATTATGTAAATTTACTAATTATCACTAAATGAATTTATGTGAAACTCTTGTGTGATATCTATTATTTGATGTACATGTGTTACACATACATGTTCTTTTTAAGTTATGTGTTGAGGAATGTGTAAATAGTTGGTTTTGATTAATTTAACTATTTGAGTTAGTAATGTAAATAAATTGATTAATTGTGTGGGAGGGGATTAAAACATGAGGTTTATTTTGGAATAGAATTTAGAGACGTGGACTGCGTATTTGAGTTTGGAACGTCAAAATTAGTCAAGATAGACTGTAACCACAAAATATGTCGCGATTGACTTTTTGGTCAAAGTCAACTGATTGACTTTTTCGGGTAAAAAGTCAACCATGAATTTTGGAGGCTAATTTGACGAAATGGATAGTCCCATGACATCCAGAACGTCGAATTAGTAAGAATCGATATTAGTATCGAAACGTTTGGCTACGGATGGCAAAATGGTCAAAATAGTGTATTAAACGATTAAATTGATTATATTAATATTTTAATAGAAAAGTGCAGTAGCCGTGGGCCCACATGACAACCAAATTAGGAGAAGAGAGGGAGTATTCATATTATAAGGTAATGAGGGGGGAGGGAGTTACAAACTCCTTACAAATCCAAGACCTTTCATTTCTCTAACCCCCACCCCATACTAAATTGAATTTATACAATATACTTAATACATATAACTTATATTGGAGATGGAAGGGCTGGAAAATCAATTGATAACATATTTTATATATCCTCCCAATCTAAGTCTCTTCTTCCTCTTTGTAAAAAAAACCTACCGTTAGTGAAGTTGAGAGTGAGAGAGGAAGTGGCTTGAGAGAGTGGTGAATTCTGGAGTTTTCAGATACTAATCAAGAAAGGAGAATCATTGGAGGAGTTCGAGCAAGTAGAATTCATCAAAGAGGTAAGCCATGAACTCTCTTTTCCATGTTCTTTAGTAAAAATGAGAGAATATGCTTATGTGACTTTTTGCAAACAATTTGTTTTGGACTTTGTGATGCCATGCTACTGTTAGTTGATGTTATGTGGATGTAGGAACTAAAGTTCTGGTTTAATCATGCCTTAATATCGTAGAGATTCAAGGAATTATGTCATACATGCCAAATATTTAATAAAATGACTCAATGATGCTAATTTGATCATATCATGGAAATTTAGTGAGTTCAAGTGTTGTAACATGTGTATTTATATGAGTATAGATAATATGGACATTAGGAACAATTTAATTGCATGCTAGAAGCAAAATCACGGATTTTTGTCAAATTGGGTTTAACTAGTAATCTGTGACTTTTTGGGTTTTCAGAGCCTTGGAATCATGATTTCTGCAACCCGATTATGGTAGGTAATAATTTTGTAAAATACTATGCTATATGTAGTATATTGTGTCCAAGTTTCATGGTCAGGTGTTCTGTAGTTTGGTTGGACTTTGATGTCCCGTTTTCTTGGAACTATTTTGGATCAGTCTGCCTCGGGGGCATTTTCGTCCACTTTTTGTACTTTAAAAATTTTGGAAAAATTTGGAGTGTTAATATAAAAAGATTTGAAGGTCCTATAAAAATTTGAGAATTTTTGGCTATATGAGGCACTATTTAAAAAGATACCCAAATAACTCTCTATATATAAGTCCAAATATTACGAAAGTTTTACTAGAAGTACATGTATATAACATGAGCGAACCCTGAAAATTTCAGAATGTTTGGAGCTCATCTCGATTTATGAAAAATCAGAGAATATTTAGCTATTATGGACTATTTAAAAATAGTAGATGGATTTTAAAAATTCCGGGAAAAATATATGTTCAATGTGGGACTATATTCTGCAAAATTCCAAAAAAGAAATATTTTTGAGGCTGATTTAACATTTTTAATATAAATGATATTATATGGATAAATGAGTTTAATTAAATATGTGATGTCAAAAATATGGAAAATAAGGTTTTCCGACTTGAGACCCTTAAGAATGTTTTATGCAGATTTTTGATGGAGGTTTAGGTCCGAAAAATGTCAGAAATTTATATTTCCCAGATTCTTTTATTGAACCACTTGGCCTATATGAAGCAACATGTTATGTAATTGAATTATTATTTTTTTTTAATTCGTGTGAGTTTAATAATCTTTTTAAAATAAAAGGAAACCATTACACTTCGAAGTAGTGTTCGAGAACTTAATTGCTCAACGTGACACATGTGAATAGGTTACGTGAAGGGCTAGTAGATAGCGTTAATTGTAAAAGACGTATCAGGTAAGTTTCCTAACCTTAAATTTCTATTGAGCAATTATTCAATCTTTAGTCATTATTATTGCAGTAAGGGTTAGTATTAGACTTGTACTATTTATTTTTTTCGTAAAAGTTCCTTTGTCGTAGAAATTTCTTTATAAGCGTTATTGATGATTATTCAAATAGTATTACAACTGCTATACTTTAAAGTTCTATTTCGTTAACGAACTATTTCCAAGTATGTTTTCTGGCTTTTTGTTTCGGCTAGATATTATTGATGATAAATGATGTAACATTTGAACAATTCAAATCCTTTGAAGCTATTTAATGTTTACCAAACCAAATTTCTTTGGTGCGGTCTCGCATGAATATTAAGTTGAACAACACGAATAATCGGGCAAACAGATGTCGGGCATATAGTCCCATTTATGCTTATGCAGTTAAAATTCATACTTGTGCACAATGAAAGGTAAGCTAGGCTGATCACTTGGAGTACTTGCAGAGACTGGTTACAATCTATTTGATTGTTAAACCTTCTAATAGTTTTCAATGAAACAAAGTAATGTTCAGGGTATCTAACACCCCTCAGTTGCTATTGAGAATTCTGGAACTCTTATCTTGATATTCCTGTTTATCTCTTTGATAATTATTTCATTTGTTGAGAAATGTTCATACAAATGCTTTTACTGCTGATGTATGTTTTCAAACTACTTTATATACTTACTGGGCAATTTGTGTTCATTCTTGCTTAAACCTTTCGAGTTAGTAATTTTGAGAACGCCGAGAGCTCTCGAACGCGCAGGACAAGGGAAGTCTAAGATGAAATGAGGAGAGTTATTTATGTAATAAGTTATATTTCCGCACATGATGTAATCTAGCGATAAACGCTAAGTTTAAGTTTTAGTTTATTTAAGGTTGTAAAGACTTGGGATTTTATTTGAATGGGTATGTAATAGTTATTATTATTATTATTATTATAATTTTTTTTTTGGAGTTTATGTAGTTAGATGATTATGTATGTTGTATCGTGATCACCATGTCCTGTAATCGATGTTATACGGATTTGGGGGTGCCACATTGGTGATAATAACGAATATCCTTGGCCCGTAGTGCATGGATAATTCGTGGATGTGATACTAACGAATATCCTTGGCCCGTAGTGCATGGATAATTTGATGATGTGGATTATTTATTGAGCTGTGTTACAGCGATAAAATATTGATGATGAACTTTTAAATCATAGAAGATAGTAGATAACATGCTTTACTTGACTCTTCTAATGAATTGCTTGTTTCGCTATAGTTAAGCTTGTTGTTTATTGTATTCTATCAATTTTACATTGTTGAAGGCTAACGATACTTTATTCGGCATTATCTTAGTCATAATATTCTTTACTGGACAAGTTGAGCTCACCCTTTACTTTCATTGTTCTCTTCAGGAAATGAGAACATAGCCAGGACTAGTCGGGGAATGGAGTGATGGTCCGAGATGGTGGTTGTAGTAGTCCTCACTATTTTATAAAAAAGTGTGATAATATGTGTAATGAGGACTCCATTTGAGTTTGGATATTGTCTATGAGATAATATTCGTGTTAAAACTCTCAGCTTATGTTTTGTCGTATTTTACACGACAGTTGTATAATTAAGTTTGTATTTGAATTATGTACCATATATTTGGCGACTCAGAATGGGTTGTGTATATCTATTTTGGGAGCATCACATTGCAGAATTCCAAATTTGATGGTCCTCAAAGAACTATTTAGGTTCAAACAATGGCCTAGTTTTTTAAAATTTTGGAACAAATTAGGGTTTTGTAGGTCATAGGAAAAGTATGAAGTAGATGAAAAAGGTGATATTGCGGAAGAGAATGTTAAGGTTTTCTCATTAAAAGACTGAGACTGTTTATGGATTGAGCTGCAAAACGAGTTCCATTTTTTGCACAAATCTTTTACTGAGACAGAGTCTTGAATGAATCAAAATAATCATTTACAAAGAAAAAGTTGAGTTTTGATTCATATATATACTCTACTTTAAGAAAGTGCAGAAAGTTAGGGCTGAGATAAATAATAAATTGATCATTACTATTCTATCATTTATTATCATCCTTGAGCCATGAAGGAAGTCTTGAAGAAGTAGACTCGCTAGCGTTTCTAGAGTTTTGGGCTTCAGATTTGAATTTGGTTGAGTAATCACCACATCAAGTGAGCTGCTTCTCCTCTCCACCTTCAAGTAGAAGCCAACTAAACCCACTTGCAGCTTTCTTACTTCCACACTCCTTTTGTATATCGCTGGTACTGAAATATGAAAAAGGGAGAATTAACTACTGTTTGGATATGATAAATGATTGACATATTTAATCGATTAAAGTCCCTAATCTTAACATATATCATTACTCGAGAATAAATCAAGACAAGTAGATTAATATTAAACATTAATTGCAACTTGTAATATTTTAAATTTAAATACATTAAGATAAACAAAGTGGGGATAAAAAAAAGGTTAATAAAGAGATAAATAAAGAATTAAATTAAAGTAATCAGTGATAACATAAACTGATAGGTCTGCTCTAGTGCAAGTTACAAGTTACTCCATTGTTTATTAGAATAATTAGTTTACAAGTTATAGATATTGATGCATGTGTCTGTGTCTGTGCGGAATATGTGCTCATTCATTCAAGTTTTGTGACAAGTACTTTTCATTTCCCAACAAAATAACTACTGCTCACTAATTCAAGTTTACTTATTGCTTTGTTTGACCTCAAATGGTTGTTGCTTATGATATTTTCATATTTAAGTTATGTAAATTTTGCCTTGTATATTTTCACAGGAAAAGATTATTGAGTTAAAGAAGGCTCAGGAATCGACTGGTGAAAGCTGTAATATAAGACGAAATGATATACTTGCACAAGTGTTTGGAACAGAGCGACATGGTAGACTTCCACAAGGTGGAGTTGGTGCCACAGTTACAAACACTTGGGGGCCTCGTAAAACAAATAATGAGGTACAACGTGAGAATCAAGAATTGAAAGCTGAGTTAAAAATGGTGCGGGAAAAAGGAGACGACACTGCAAGGACAATGGATGAAATATTATCAATCATGACATAATTTATGAAGAAATCGTCAGTTCCAAATGCTCATTCCAACAATCAAGTGTTGCTCTCTCACTCCACTTATGCTTAATTTTTTTGCTCTATCACTCGGTTTGTATGGATTAACAAGTTCACATGATAATTAATTTGTAGGATCGATCCACAGAAGGAGATAATGGTGATATTAGTTGATCAAATAATCCTATAGAGGACATGTGATAAGTCTCGTGCTGCTAGAGATATGTTACATGTGTTGCTGGAAATATGTTAGATGTGCTACTAAAAATATGTTAAATGTGTTACTGTTATGTACTCTTTGGATACATAGTAACAATATTTTGGATGATTATGTATATTTAGATGATATTATACATTAATGTGTAATTTTGAATAATAGACTTTATTTGTTTTGTTCTTTTAGTTGTAAATGTTATATTGAGATTGGATGGTATGGTTTGAATGTAATTATACTTGTTAACAGGTAAAATAAATAAGATATATTGTATAATAATATCATTTTTAAAAAAAATTCTGGAAAAGATATAGTGACGGTCAGGCTTGTCGCTATAGACCTCAATTATTGGCACCAAAACTTCTATAGTGACGGCCAAGACCGTTGCAGTAAACCTCAACCATTCGCACCAATATCTTCTATAGCGACGGTCAGGACGTAGTATACCTCAGCCATTCGTGCAAAAACCTTCTATAGCGACGGCCGTGACAGTCACGATATCCATTCTTTGACAATCGGTATAAAGCTCCATACGCGTTTTTGTATTGTTTTCTAGCGACGGTCCGACCGTCGCTATAGGAGAAAAGACCGTCGCTATAAGTTTCAACTACGGCTTATATGGTGATGGTCTCCAATCGTCGCTGTATAATATAGCGACAATCTTTTGATCTATAGCGACTGTCGGCGACCGTCGCTATAGGTTGATTTTCTAGTAGTGTGAATGCTCACAGTTGCTTAAAATAAAAATATTTTCAGCGAACGATGATAGAATGCACTTAAGGATCCCGTAAAGATTAAGCTGACCGATATCCTGACGAAGTGCCATTCATTATATGAATGAGTGTGAAGATTAAGCCAAGACTTGTAATGTAGAATAATTATTAAAATGTAGAGTAGTTTAATAAACTGTGATGTATCTTTTGTAGCGGATGAAATTCACGCTTGAAAGATGGAAAAAATAATGTAAATATCATTATTTGTAATGAAAGAGATTTTAATGTAATAGAACCTGAGATTTGAGAATGTATATTGTTATATTTAGTTATATAATAATGTATGTTTGGAATGTGATGTACTTGTGATGTACAGAATTCGGGTGTGAAGATAGACCGAATTTCGGGACGTTACAAGGCTACTTAGTACTTCAAATACCGTTCGAATGATATTCTTGTTTAAAAAATACCTCCAAATATTGGTATTTAAAACTGACCGAATTTAGAGCTTCACTATTAATATTTCTATAAATATTATCGATAGTCCATTTAGAACATCAAACATTGTTCGAAAGATATTTTTGTTTAAGGAATACCTCCAAATATCGGTATCTAAAACTGATCTACTTTACGATATTTGTATAAATAAATTATATTAATAAAGAGTCACTATAACTTTAAGCACCCTTTGAATAATATTCTTGTTTAAGAAATATAATCAAATTACGGTATCGAAACCGTCCTTTTTATTGATATGAATAAATCAAATATATATATATATATATATATATATATATATAAAATAATATATAATTTATATTTGTATATCTATAATATAAACATGTATAAGATAATATAAATAAATTAATTCAATGACTTATCTCAAAATACTTTGACCAATTTTTCTTTTCTTTAAAAGATAAGAACTTTGAGTAGAAAAGATAAATATTTTTAGTGAGAGAATATGTAGGCAAGGAGAGAGTAAGATTTTTCTTGTTTTTGGATATTGGCGAATTGTGAACTTAAGAAGCTTTCCTATTTATAGGAGACTTTGAGCCAGGGGTAAACTAGTAATTTTTTTGTTTTTAACTCAATGGCTCGGATGAGTTTGCTTTAAAATACAGAAGCTCAGATGAAGGACACAGATGGAAAACAAGGAAATGGTTTCACAAAAATTGTCAGCACATGATTTCTCAAATCTTTTCATATCTCAACATATTTACTTTTGGTCAATGCACACATGCAAACATTAAATGCATATATTTGGAAACCAACGGATAAACAAAGGCTTCCAAATACATGTCAATCATTCGATCAAGGTTAGGAAAGATTTGAAGTCTTCCTAAAATATTTCTTCAAATAAGCACATGGGCCCACATATTAATCATATACATATTTTAATGCTCCCACTTTGAACTTCTTTTTCGGATAAAACGAAGGCTAAAGCCTTTTATTTCTTTTTTGTTTCTTCTTTCAAAAATAGCTTAAGTATATTATATATTATTTTAAAAGATTTGTTGAGAAGAAAAATCATTTTAGGACAAATAGAAATTGTCCTTGCCTTGAAAAATGTTACTATGTGAATTAATCTCTTTAACACTTGATATTAAATTATCAAGGTCAAGAAAAATATTAATTCAATTAGAATGAGAAAACATTTTTGGTCAAAATAAATAGGATAATTAAAAACACTTATAATATAAATCCTATGGAGAGGATTCTACCATTTACTTAATCTTTTTGCTAATTATTGTTATCATCAAAATATTTCCTAAAAGTTGGAGACCTATTAATCTCCCCCTTTTTGATGATGACAATAACTAAAATATTCCCCATTAAGGATCCCCCTTAGTTTATGCATAACATTTTTTTTAATTTTTTTTTAAAAACAAATATATATATATATATACCTTCCAACAATATATATCAACAATATCCATCCATATACATCACATGGCAAAATATTTTCGTTGCCCCATCAATATTTTGAAAGTAGTATGCACACAAGCCAATCATGTTTGATAATAAAGTATATACTTTGTAATAATCTTATTCACTTATTAATAAAAGAACTATTTAATTAAATGCTTTTAATTTATCTACATGGTGTTGTATTATAATATGTGATAAACCTATAATTTTGAGCATAGCTTTTAGAATCATGTTGATCATGTTAATGAGATGTAAATTCTTAGATAGCTCGCAAACTAAAATTGTTACCAATTGTTGGATTGCTAAAAAGGAGATTAGTGAATCCGGATAGATCGGTACATATGTTGCTTGCTCATTGGATGAGGATGATTGATCTCATGATCATTTGTGCGGAGACACTAAAGCAAGTATGTAGATGCTTATTGAAGAATATGTTAACTGAACGTGGCTTGCTAAGGAATACCTAATGGAGTTTTACCTGTTTGTCAATAGGAATTCATGTAGTGATTGTGACACCCCCAAAATAGGTATACATCACCCACTCTGAGTCGCCAAATACATGGTACAGAAAACAAATACAAACTTAAATATACAACTGTCGTGTAATATAAGTTGAGAGTTTTAACACGAATATTGTCTCCTAGACAATATCCAAACTCAAATGAAGTCCTCATTACAAATATTATTACACTATTTCACATAATAGTTAGGATTACTAAAGCAACCATCTGGACCGTCACTCCATTCCCCGACTAGTCTCAACTATATTCTCATTTCTTGAAGAGAACAATGAAAGCAAAGGTTGAGCTCAACTAGCCCAGTAAATAATATTATGAATAAGATAATGCATAATAAATTATCGTTAGCCTTCAACAGTGTTAAACTGATAGAATACAATAGACAACAAGTTTAACTGCATCAGAACAAACAATCCATTAGAAGAGTCAAGTAGAGCATAATATCTACTATCTTCTATGATTTAAAAGTTTATCATCAATTTTATCGCTGAGACTTAGCTCAATAAATAATCCACATCATTGAATTATCCATGCACTACAGGCCAAGGATATTCATTATTATCAGATCCACGAATCATCCATGCAATACGAGCCAATGATATTCGTTACTATCACCAATGGTCATAATCATGCCAACAACTGTCGATCAATGCACTATGGGCCAATGAGGACTTTTACCACATCATTTGTAACATTACAAGTCATGATTATACCGAATAATTCCTGATCATAATCATATCGATCAACAATCCATCTATGTACTACGGGCCAGATGACGTTCATCTCAATATAAGCATGAGGATGATGACAATGATATAAGAATTCAAAAAAATAAAATCAAGGATAAGTATTAAAGATTTTTAATTTATCCAGAGTTTAAAAATGTCAAAATTGACAACATGATACTGCTTTGTGGAGTAAAATTCAAGAATAATATTCATATATCAAAAATAATTTGGACAGAAAAGAAATCAATTTTTTAGGTGAATAGTACTATGACGGCCCCAAATCCGGGTATCTTCCAACCCGACAAATACACGGTACTCATAACTATACATTCATTCTATTGAAACGACATCAAAAGTGTGTTTCAACAACATTCTTATTACATTAATAATAATAAATCTCGTTATCAGGTTCTTAAACCATTACATTATGTGTTCATCATAATATAGTACATACACTTACTAGTCTATTACAAGATAAACTAATCATTCATCTTCACCTTGCCTTTATCTCTACTGGAACCCTCGGTTCGCTCGACTTTAGCTGCAATCATATGATTCAAGCAAGAAGTGAGCATAACTAGCTCAACAAGTCTAACAATATATTAAATAGATACCACTTTGATAATCATATGATTATTCCTCATTAATTAAACAATAGTTATGAAGTACTATGAAACATTGAATATCACTTCTCATCTCATAAAATAATTTTGAAGTACATATAGTAGTTTGGAAATTCTGAGTAGGTCCATAGACCATGAACATTCTCTTTAGCTTTCATTCATGAAAAGGACAACCCGACACCAAGTCTGTAAGTTTGACATTTCTTACGAGCACTTCTAGGTGATCAACCTATAGTACTCTATGTTGATCAACACTACATTCTTTAAACCTATGTAAGTTTAAGTTTTGGCAACCTCGTGTGCCCATCGAATAATCGATGTAAAATACATTTGTTTATTCATACTAAGGCTTACATTTAATCCGTACCAAACAATTGGTGTAGGATAGCATTATCAATTCTATATTGAAAGACTTGTAAAGAAATCAATCAATCTTTCAAGAATAGTCTAGCCGAGTTAAAACTGGCATTGACCCTTTTATAAAACAATTCATGCGTCTCATAACATGAATCACTGAAAACCTGGCTAACATGAAGGATCGATAAGCGTTAAGAAAACTTGCATGCAGCGTCTGCTACAGTAAAATTACTTTTCCTTTGAGTCTTTACAGTCTTTACAACACATAACCACATAACATACCACATTAGGTCATAAATATACATACATGGTTCCAAATGAATCTTACCCTTCTTCTCAATCGAATCATGTATTAGATTTGTTATTATTGGTTTCGGCTTGCCGTTATAATTTACATCATTCTTACCAATTTCTTTCACTTCTATGTCTTAAGCGAATTTACTTCATTAATACCACTCGTTTCGAGTTAATCATCCTTCCTCACGGCTTACTATCGTTCTTATGTTATTAATCGAATTTTGATCGTCATTGGTTAAGTATACTTATTTCATACCGTTCATGTTCAAATTCGACTTATCTTCAACCTTTAGTATATTACTTAAGGTTTACAACATCTTAATTGATGTAACTTTAGGTTTAATAATGTATTAGGTGATTACTAATCAAACAAGTTCCTTTCTATCTTTGTAATCTTTCATTACTATGATTGGTCTAGTCTCATGCCGAGGGCAAAACTTCATTCTTGGACTCGTCTTGCTGGCCACATGGCGGCGCACCACTACTCGCCTCACGTGGCGCCATTCTTTCTTCAACGTCGTATGTCGCGTTCATGCGCCAACTAATAGTGTACTATAGTTCGACCCTCGCATGCATGGCTTTATCCTTTCTTTGATTTGATTGCACAAGGCGGACTCTGTGCCTCAGATAAATTTGATAGACTTTTTCTTATGTTAGATTCCCAGTCTCATAACTTCTTCGTTATAAGTCCGAATTGGCTCGTTCAAAGGCTGTTAGCTCACAAATCACATACTCTACGTGTTCATGCAAGAATTTTACATTTTTAACTTCGTTAACTCAAAATTCACCTATTAGTCCATTTTAACGAAAATGATAAACGTTCGTAAACGCTCAACGCTCGTTTCTTTGTTCTAAGTCAAAATTTTTTCATTTTTGAGTCCGCAACTCTAGAATGCCAAATGAGATTATACTCCATCGAAAACCAACTTTTCCGAGCTCAAAGTCAAAATTTGACTTCCATTCCGAGAATTTCACGATTCGTCGATTATCGTCCAACTCGTGAATTTCGCCTTAACTTCATTACTTAAGATTTTTTCTTCGTTTCAAATGGATTCATTCCATCATACTAACATCCTAACCATACCTATTTTAATAAATTATTCATGATAAGTTCCTACATGATCTTCATGAGTTCAAAACTTCATTTATTGCTTATTTTACCACATTACTTATTTACGGCTTAAGTCTTTTGATTAATCTTTCTTACTTCTCTTTAGCATACATATCCTACCACTACTCATTTCTCTAACAATTGAAGAGAAAGAGAATCATGGTTCAAGATCTTACCCTTTAATATTACTTGGTTAAGCTTTGTTCTTCCTTCTTGTTTCTTGAATTGTAAATTCTAACTTCCTAGCTTTTCTAGCTTTTCCTCTCTAACTAATAAGCACTTAACTTGTTGGTGGAAATAAAAAAACAAGAAATGAAATCCTAAGCTTGTTATTTATAGGATTTCCTAAGTTAGGGTAGTTTGGTCATTAGGCCATCCCACCTCCCTTACTATTCATTACATAGCTATTAAGTTAACTTGCCCACCATACTCTTTGCTTGGCCATCATAACACTTATCCAATACTTGGACACCAAGATCACCCATGGGTTGCCACATGGATCATGCTTACCCCTTCGATCTTAATTTGGGCTTTAATCCAATTAGCTTAGCTTATTCTTTTGGGCTTGTATTAATACATTTTGGACTTTACATTAACAACCACTTGGGCTTTAACATTACTCACACACGGGCTTGCACATTAACTTCGATTGGACTTTACCATTTCTACCATTGGGTTTAACCATTCCTATACTTGGGCTTGTACAATTCCTAACAAATCCTACAAGTCCAATCCATTTGGCTTTAAAGCCTTATAACGTATAAGCTACGTATTAATCTCATATTCCAACTCGTATACTTATTCAATATATATGACATACCATCATTCATACATACTCATATAATACCTCGTATCATACTCGTATTCATTACCTCGTACAATACATACATATTATACGATCATCGCTTTAATTCATTATACGCATTTAAATTCCTTTTCAGAAATCACTTTCCCTAACCGTTAGGTTTTAAGTCCGCAAGTGAAAAACTGTGTTTGCCATAATGAAATATTATTGGATAATCCATCTTTCCTCGATATTCTATCGTTACGTATTTCTCAGAAGTTCAAAAATAATTCCCGAGCAGAAACAGATGAATATTGTTTTCGGAAAATTTCTCAGAAAACTTTTATTTTCGTATTGGAAATTCAAAAACTTTAATTCTACCACATAGCTAGAATCCTAACCACATCCGCACATTCTAGGTGATAGAACGACCTAAAAAAAGCTTACTCCCATAAATCATTAATTAAATTCATTTAATTCACATAATCAAATAAAAATTTAATTCTCATAAAATTGATTTTCTCGCTGCTACATTCTTCCCCCCTTATAAGGATTTTGTCCCCAGAATCTCGCTACAATTACAAAACCAAATGACAAAAAATTTCTCCATCATTTTAATCTCGAGTTCCCACTTTGCTTCTTCAGCATTGTGGTTCCTCACATTCACCTTCACCAAAGGTATTATCTTATTTCACATGACTTGTCCCTTCCTATCAATAATCTGAGTTTGGAAGTTAAGCAATTACTAACACATTACGCTATCTTTCTTTTATTAGTTCTTCTTTTAACATGAATTTATTTGGAACTCAAATTCCTCCTTCAAAACAAGAATATACTTGATCTTCTCTTCATCCTCCATCCTCCATCCTCTTCTTCATTTGCTTGAATTCCTCGTTACCTAGTTATACTTTCTTGTCTCATTCCATTTTTGTGGATTGAGTCTAGATTGCGAATAACACTTCTACCTCTTAATTTCGTAAATTAACTTCTAAATCTGTTATTTCCTTCTTCATTATTAACCCATTCTGAGTCGTTAACATTGATAGCTTTTCCCTACCCTTCCTACTTAACGTGTCAACTTCTATGTTTACCTTCCATGTATAATATAAGATATCACAGTTATGATCCTTTATCCATTCTAATCACCTTCTCTACCTCATATCCAACTCCTTCTGTGTGAAGATATATTTTAGACTCTTATAGTCCGTGTATATCTCACACTTCTCCCCGTATAAATATTATCTTCAGTTTTTTAATTCTAAAACTACAGCTGCCAATTTTAGATCATAAGTAGGATAAACCTTGTCATAATCCCTTAACTGGCGTGACGCATACACAATGACCTTGCCATGCTACCTGAACACGCAACCTCATCCTCTATGCGAAGTATCGCTATAAATTACAAAGTCCTCTATATCCAACTTTTCCTTCCGTAGTATTTCCCCCACCATCTTCAAATGTTCAGTGTGATCTTCTGGCGTCTTAAAAGAGAATAAATTATCACCAATGATCATTATGACACACTCATCCAAATATTATTTGAATACTCTGTGACGCTAATGGTACTTTCAACCATAGCACCGCACAAAAGTACTTATCAACTTACCAACGACTTGTTCGGTGCCCCTTATGAAAATTCTAACTTCAGTACATTAATCAACCCAAATGACATAACCAAAAACTCGTAATAACCATAACGAGTTCTGAACATCGTCTTAGGTACCTCCTTCTTTCTTATTTTCAACCGACGATACCCCGTACACCAATCTATCTTTGAAAAATACTTTTCCCCTTTCAATTGATCAAATAGATCATCGATCCTAGGCAATGGGTATTTATTCTTAACTATTAATTTACTCCTCTTACAATAGTTGATACACAAACATAACGACTCATCCTCTTCTTTAACATCCTCCTAACTTGCGTTAAGGCTACACAACAAGAATGTTCCGGTGATTTATTACCATAAAATACTACCTTGGGTTCTCTTAGAAAACCAAAGATTCATACTTTTTATTCTAACAATTTATTAAAGTTCTATGGTTAATTAAGTCATTCATACCGAGAATTACTTCAAATTCTCTTAGCCTCATCGATACTTATCTACCGATACATTATTACCTTCATTATTCATGAAACAATTCCCATGACTATATTTAACGAGAGTTATTTCCTTATTCTCTACCTTAACGTTTAAAGGTATTTATAATCCTTTCGGAAAAGAACTTAATCACTTAGCAACTTCACATGCTATGAAAGAACAAGTAACACTTCATTTAGACAGCACATAAGCATTCATAGTATTGACTGGAATGATACATGTTACTATATCTGCTGATGCAACTGCATCTTGGATAGTCATATTAAAAGCACGACCCATAGGTCTACCCAACGATGGTGGTCCAGTAATGGCTAACTTACCACTACTCACACCCTTACTTTCCTCCTACCCCTTCTTTGGGAAATTTCTTGCCATGTGGTCCAACGACCCACAAACAAAATAGCCATGGCTTTTCTTAGGATTAGGATAATTGGGTGATATATGACCATCCCGTCCCACAGCTTATAACAAACCAATTTTCCTTCGCACAAACTCCTAGATGAGTCTTTCCACATGTCTTACACGCTTCCATCCCACGTTTCGATCCCTCGTCTCTACTCCAAAGATTCTCTGAGTTAAAATTCTTTTTTTTGTCATAATGCCACTACCACTGGCACTCTCTACCTTGGTCCCTCCCTCTCCCTTGCTCTTATTCTTATTCTCTTTGTGGTATTGGGTCAATACCTCACTACCACCTTCTGCTATAATCGCTTTCTCTAGAATGGTCCCATAAGAAGCACTCTAGAACACAAAAATCCTATTATAGAGCCAGGGTTTCAGGCCCTGCTCAAACCTACGAGCCTTCCTCTCCTCAGTGTCCACTTGATATGGACTAAACCTTGCCAATTCATTGAATTTGGCCGCGTACTGGGGAACCGTCATATCCCCTTGCTTGAGTTCTAAGAACTTAATCTCCATCCTCCCTTGCATGCTTGTAGGGAAATAATTCTCAAAGAAAACCTTCTTAGAATTGTTCCCACATTACTGCATCTATTCTAGCCCCACCCTGGTGAGCCTCCCACCAAAAGTTGGCTTACCCTTTCATCATATAAGTTGCAAAATAAGTCTTTTGTGTATCACCTGCGTTTGTAATAACAATCGCCTTCTCTATTTCTTTCACCCATGTCTGGGCCTCTATTAGGTCCGTCGTTCCTTTGAACTCCGGTGGAACTACGCTTTTAAATTCTTTAAAGGTAGTCATTCTGGCTACCCTAGGTTCCGCGGTACTCTACCCCCGATTTAGTTAAATGCAACCGTTAATAAACTAATGAACTTTTGCATAGGGTTATTTTGACCCCCTTGGTTATCATTATGTGATTCCGCTTCCTGATTACGTTGGTTTCTCTGTGGCCGTATTTTCTGATTAAATAAATAAAATTTCATTATTATCTATTTACTCACTTTGTTATTATTTGCCACATAACAACTCATACCATAACAAAGTATATTAAATGAAAACTTCATTATATTAATATGCTTCTTCATAGTTTGAAACTATTTACAATTTGCTTTCATAGCGAAAAGCTATTACATTTCTATCTCGTAATTGAACTTCACAAAAGTTGGGTTTACAAAAAGACTACCCTTTTATACAAAAGAGGGCTTTACGTCACTACAATCATATTTATTACTCTAGAATTCTAATAATGCATAACAGTGTCCTCGTGCTTCTCATTCGCAATCATTGCTACAGTATCCCGGCTAATAGTATGTCGAGTCTGTCCCGACTCAATGGAATAAAAAGCCACTTTCAGCTTGAAATCCTTATGAGCATTCTCATGGATGTAAGACATCCATGTTATCTTCTGGTCTTTCTCAACCAGTTTCTTACGAAGCTCTACTACCTCGTTCATATAATCCCTAGCCTAATTTGTCATGAGCACCTTCTCATCATGCTCTGACTCAAAATCTGTTCTGCAGACTCCTTCACTTCATAAAGAGCACTAATCTCTTCATTCTGATTCTTCACAACTGTACTAAGTTGTACATTCCTGTCAAGCACTGCCAAACACAATTCTCTCATTGCATCTAGAGGTGTTGACTCTTGTACAGGTACCACAGTATTAACCGATGTTACCTCTAATTCTTCCTCCACATCGATCATCATATTAAGGTATGATGATATATCCATTTCTGACTCAGAGTAGTCATCCTCAGAAAAGTACTCATCTAACTCCGATTCTTCTAGAATCACTAATGGTACCTCCGCCACTGGCATAGATATATGTTTTACTATGTTCACAATTTCTTCGCTCACCGCGTGTATATCTCTATACATCAAGCTATCGATCGACATCCTACAATAACATATAACATGTTGATTAGTACGTAATACACAATAGTATAAGCACAGATCATATTTAATTTATTTAGGATTAATTTCCATCTTTTAAATCTTTCGATACTGAGTTTCCTTAATACCTTATTGACTCATTCGACTTGGGTTTACTTCTTTCGAACTTTTTCTTCCTTAACGAGGTTATTACACTAAGGTTCTTCTCCCCTTAAGTTTTATAACCTAATGCTTTGATACTAACCTGTGACACCCCCACATCTGGGTATCTTCCAACCCGATAAATAGTACTACACGGTACTCATAACTATACATTCATTCTATTGAAATGACATCAACAAGTGTGTTTCAACGACATTCTTATTATAATAATAATAATAAATCTCGTTCCCACGTTCTTAAACCATTACAGTCTTTGTTCATCATAATATAGTACAAAAACTTACTAGTCTATTACAAGATAAACTAATCATTCATCTTCGCCTTGCCTTTATCTCTACTGGAACCCTCGATTCGCTCGACTTTAGCTGCAATCATATGATTCAAGCAAGAAGTCAGCATAACTAGCTCAGTAAGTCTAACAATATATTAAATAGATACCACTACGAGAATCATATGATTAATCTCCATTAACTGAACAATAGTTATGAAGTACTATGAAACATTAAATAGCACTTCTCATCTCATAAAACAATTCCAAAGTACATATAGTAGTTTGGAAATTCTGAGTAGGTCCATAGACCATGAACATTCTCTTTAGCTTTTATTCATGAAAAGGACAACCCGACACTAAGTTTGTAAGTCCAACATTTCTTACAAGCACTTCTAGGTGATCAGCCTATAGTACTCTATGTTGATCAACACTACATTCTTTAAACATATTTAAGTTTAAGTTTTGGCAACCTCGCGTGCCCATCGAATAATCGATGTAAATACATTTGTTTATTCATACTCAGGTTTACCTTGAATCCGTACCAAACAATTGGCGTAGGATAGCGTTATCAATTCTATATTGAAAGACTTGTAAAGAAATCAATCAATATTTCAAGAATAGTCTAGCCGAGTTAAAACTGGCATTGACCCTTTTGTAAAACAATTCATGCGTCTCATAACATGAATCACTGAAAACCTGACTAACACGAAGGTTAGACAAGCTTTAAGAAAACTTTCCTTCAGCGTCTGCTACAGTAAAATTACTTTTCCTTTGAGTCTTTACAGTACCTACAACACATAACCACATAACATACCACATTAGGTCATAAATGAACATACATGGTTCCTAATGAATCTTACCCTTCTTCTCAATCTAATCATGTATTAGATTTGTTATTATCGTTCCGGCCATTATTTATAATTTACATCGTTCTTACCAACTTCTTTCTGTACTATGTCTTAAGTGGATTTACTTCATTAATACCACTCATTTGGAGTTAATCATCCTTCCTCACGACTTACTATCGCTCTTACGTTATTAATCGAAATTCAATCATCATTGGTTAAGTATACTTATTGCATACCGTTCATGTTCACATTCGACTTATCTTCAACCTTTAGTGTATTACTTAAGGTTTACAACATCTTAATTGATGTAACTTTAGGTTTAATAATGTATTAGTTCATTACTAATCAAACAACTTCCTTTCTATCTAAGTAAGCTTTCATTACTATGCTTGGTCTAGTGCTAGCGCTGTGGCGCCAGCTTTCATTCTTGGACTCGCGCTGCGGCGCGGGTGTGAAGTGTACCAACCGCGGCCTCGGCAATGTGGCACCATTCTTTCTTCACTGTGTCGCGTTGCGGTGCCAACTAACAGTGTACTATGGTTTGGCCTCGCGCCGCGGTGCCAACCTTTCTTCTTTGAGTCGCGCTGCGGCGCAGACTATGTACCTCAGAAAAATTTGACAGACGTTTTCTTCCGTGAGATTCCAGGTCTCATAACTTCTTCGTTATAAGTCCGAATTGGCTCGTTCAAAAGCCGTTTTCTCACAAATCATATACTCTACCTGTTCATGCAAGAATTTTACATTTTGGACTTTGGTAACTCAAAATTGACCTATTAGTCCATTTTTATTGAAAACGATAAATGTTCGTGAACGTTCAACGCTCGTTTCTTTGTTCTAAGTCGGAATTCGGTCATTTTTGAGTCCGCAACTCTAGAATGCCAAATGAGACTATACTCCATCGAAAACCAACATTTTCGAGCTCAAAGTCAAAATTTGACTTCCATTCCGAGAATTTCACGATTCGACGATTATCGTTAAACTCGTGAATTTCGCCTTAACTTCGTTACTTAAGATGTATTCTTCATTTCAAATGGATTCATTCCATCATACTAACATCTTAACCATACATATTTCAATAACTTATTCATGATAAGTTCCTACATGATCTTCATGAGTTCAAAACTTCATTTATTGTTTATCTTACCATATGACTTATTTACGGCTTAAGTCTTTTGATTAATCATTCTTACTTCTCCTTAGCATACATATCCTTCCACCACTCACTTCTCTAACAATTGAAGAGAAAGAGAATCATGGTTCAAGATCATACCCTTTAAGATTACTTGGTTAAGCTTTGTTCTTCCTTCTTGCTTCTTGAATTGCAAATTCTAACTTCCTAGCTTATCTAGCATTTCATCTCTAACCAATAAGCACTTAACTTGTTGGTGGAAATTAACAAACAACAAATGAAATCTTAAGTTTGCTATTTATAGGATTTCCTAAGTTCGGGTAGTTTGGTCATTAGGCCATCCCACCTCCTTACTATTCATTACCTAGCTATTAAGTTAACTTGGCCACCACAGTCTTTACTTGGCCATCATAACACTTATCCAATACTTGGGCACCAATATCACCCATGGGTTGCCCTATGGATCATGCTTACCCCTTGGATCTTAATTTGGGCTTTAATCCAATTAGCTTAACTTATTCTTTTGGGCTTGTATTAATCCATTTTGGACTTTACATTAACAACCACTTGGGCTCTAACATTACTCACACATGGGCTTGCACATTAACTTCTATTGGACTTTACCATTTCTACTATTGGGTTTAACCATTCCTATACTTGGGCTTGTACAATTCCTAACAAATCCTACAAGTCCAATCCATTTGGCTTTAATGCCTTATAACGTATAAGCTACGTATTAATCTCGTATTCCAACTCGTATACTTATTCAACATATACGACATACCATAATCCAAACATACTCATATAATACCTCGTATCATACTCGTATTCATTACCTCGTACAATACCTATATATTATACAATCGTCGCTTTAATTCATTATACGCATTTAAATTCCTTCTCGGAAATCACTTTCCTTAACTGCGACGCCCCCAAAATAGGTATACATCACCCATTCTGAGTCGCCAAAGACATGGTACATAAATCAAATAGAAACTTCTTTTATACAATACAACAACAGCGTAGCTTAGAGTTTTTACACGAATATTGTCTCATAGACAGTATTCAAACTCAAATGAAGTCCAAATTACATTTATTATCACACTATTTCATAAAATAGTGAAGACTACTATAGCCACCATCTCGGACCGTCACTCTGTTCCCCGACTAGTCCCGGCTACGTTTTCATTTCCTGAAGAGAACAATGAAAACCAAAGGGTGAGCTTAACTAGCCCAGTAAGAAATATTATGACTAAGATAATGCAGAATAAATTATCGTTAGCCTTCAATAGTGTTAAACTGATAAAATATAATAAACATCAAGTTTAACTCCAGTGGAACAAGCAATCCATTAGAAGAGTCAAGTAGAGCATGATATCTAATATCTTCTATGATTTAAAAAGTTTTTTGTGACAACCCCAAAATAGGTATACATCACCCATCTTTAGTCGCCAAATACATGGTACAAAATTTAATTACAAACTTCTTTGATACAGTACTACAAAACGTAGCAGAGAGTTTCAACACGGATAATGTCTTGTAGAGAGTATACAAACTCAAATAAAGTCCTCATTACAATTATTATCATACTATTTCACATAATAGTGAGGACTACTATTGCCATCTATCTAGACCGTCACTCCGTTCCCCGACTAGTCCCAACTATATTCTCATTTCCTGAAGAGAACAATGAAAGCAAAGGGTGAGCTCAACTAGCCCAGTAAAGAATATTATCACTAAGATAATGCAGAATAAATTATGGTTAGCCTTCAACAGTGTTAAACTGATAGAATATAATTGACAACAAGTTTAACGGCAGCGGAACCAGTAATCCATTAGAAGAGTCAAGTAGAGCATGATATCTACAATCTTCTATGATTTTAAAAGTTTATCATCAATTTTAGCGTTGAGACTCAACTCAATAAATAGTCCACATCACTTAATTATACATGCACTACTGGCCAAGGATATTCAGTTTATCACCAATGGTCATGATCATGCCAACCACTGTCCATCAATGCACTATGGGCTAATGAGGACTTTTACCACATCATTTGTAACATTACGGGACATGATTATAACGAATGATCCTTTGTCATAATCACACCAATTAATAGTCCATCTATGCACTACGGGCCAAAGATGACTTTCATAATAATATAAACATGAGGATGATGACAATGATATACGAATTCAATTAAATGCAAGCAAAGGATAAATTCTAAAGATTTATAATTTAATTTATCCGAAATTCAATAATGTCCAAATTGTCAACATGATAATCGCTTTGTGGAGTAAAATTCAAGAATAATATTGTATCAAAAAAATTGGACCGAAAAGAAATCAATTTTATCATGAATAGTACCCTAGTGAATAGTACCGAAGTGAATAAGTACTTCCTAAATAGTACCCCATGAATAGTACTTATGGCATTAAAAGGTTAAAACTTATCAAGAATGCTCGAATAAATTTTTCATGAAAAGATACCGGATGAAGCACAAATATAAATGATATTCTACTAGTTTCGTGAATTATAGAAGCAATACTTACCACATGGAAGTTTAAATTTAAGAATATGAATTGAAATAATACCCCTTCCATACTATAGAGTATGAAAGAAAATAATATTTCTTACGAGTATTGAAATAAAATAATATCATTTACCTTAGTAGAAACTAGATTTGACTGGAATATCAGATATTATTATGAGAAAATCTTGCAGAAAAACTACGCTCAAAGAATTCTTATACTTAAAAGAAATACTCACAATACTATAATAAAAATGCTTGAGATTGTTTTGGTGTGATTTAGGACGGAGGTTTGCCCTCCTTTTATACCACAAATCGGATGAAGAAAAATCAACTTCCTGCCTAACTTCATGCCTAACATTCTCATATTTTCATATGGGTGGGAGCCACCCTTTGAAACAAGCTTGCAGGAATACAATGCCTAATTCACATTTCTCAATTGATTAAAGGCCTGCCATTTTGGAAACAAGGAATGGTTTTGCAGGATGTCTACCACCCACCAAACAGAAGAAGAAAATATGCACTAAACTAAAGCCAGCAACTTTGAAAAGAAAAGTACACGGAAAGAATTCTAATTCAAATTGCTAACCTCCACTCCACTTTTATTCACATGCTAAAAATTATATATTATTATAATAATATTACCATTTAAATTATAAACAAAATCGTAATATTATAATAATATATTTGAATGAATATTTTATCGGAGAAAAATAATTGCCAAACTTTCAACAAATAATTCATGCAAAAATTCCTTCATATATATCCACACAAAATAAATATTTCTTTTTCATATAAATCAATAATTAATTATTCACAAATAATATTATAGAATCACAATTATAACAACCAGGTCGTTCCAAGGAAAGCGGGGGCTTTCCGATAAGGATTTCTTTTTATTGGTACACAATTAGATGACCAAACCCCTTTCCTAGACAGAACTTCCTTAGACATTTCCAATAATGCTATCTAATAATATTATTCAAATAATATGAATTATTGATCTGATAATAGGAAATAATGTGCAGTGATAATTATTGAAACAAAAATAATATAAAATATCAACGCAGATATTATTGAATCAATAAAATAAAATATTGAACAATAAATACTTTAACAATTATTGAGTAGTGACTTTTTACGTAAGTATCAATAATCCAAGATATTGTACAATACCATGTGTTACTATGCAACCACGCGTATTACTGTATTTTTATCAACGGGTAATTAAACAGTTAACGGTAAAACTTACGCCGTTATTTTTATAAAAAGATTATTTTGTCATTTTCTAACTCCAACAATAATTCTGTTGTGGGGTCCACCAATGATAGTGTCGTCGTACGAATATTCCCCGACAAAAAGAATATTCCAAGACCAAACGAATATTTTATAACAACTTGCTTACTTTGCAAAATTTATAAATATTAACCACAACTATAACATTATAATAAATTCACACCTTAATATTCAAAAATATAATTTGAGAAAAATTAATCTTTATTCATTAAAGTTGGGGTCTTACAACCTCCCTTTCTTATGAAATTTCATCCTCGAAATTGGTGTACGTATCTGGTATGTCGAAGAGGTGACGATACCTTGATTTCATTTTAGATTCTAACTCCCATGTCATTTCCTCAACATCATGGTTTCTCCACAAAACATTGACTTAAGGTATAACCTTGGAGCGTAGATTATGTTCCTTCTTATCCAAGATTTTAACAAGTACCTCTTCATAAGTTAAATCTTTCGCTATCTCGTCTGGTTCTAACTCAATACTGTGGTTCGGGTCTTCCACATATTTACACAATATGGATATGAGAAAAACGTTATAAATACGAGACATACTTGGCGGTAAAGCGAGTCTATAGGCCACAGTTCCTACTCGGTCAAGGATTTCAAATGGGCCATTGAATCGAGGATTGAGCTTTTTTCTCATTCCAAATCTTGTAAATCCCTTCCATGGAGCAACACGTAACAACACATGTTCTTCAACATTGAATTCCACGTCCTTCCGATAACGATCAGCATAACTCTTTTGTCGATCTTGTGAGGTTTTTATACGTTGCCAGATTATTTGAATCTTTTTCGTAGTCATACTTACCAATTCTGGTCCCAACAACGTTGCTTCACCCACCTCATCCCAGCATACTAGAGAACGACACTTGCATCCATACAACGCCTCGAATGGAGCCATGTCAATACTTGCTTGATAACTGTTGTTGTAGGAGAATTTCACTAATGACAAGAACTTTTCCCAACTTCCTTTGAATTCAAGGACATATAGTCTTAATAGATCCTCCAGAGTTTGAATAGTCCTCTCCGACTATCCGTCCGTCTGAGGATGATATGTTGAACTGATTCGCAAATCCATGCCCATAGCTTTCTGTAAACTGATCCAAAACCGTGAAGTGAGTCTTGAGTCTCGATCGGAAACTATGGATACTGGCATACCATACAGTCTTACAATTTCATTTATCTACATACGAGCAAGACGTTCAAGTGAATAAGTTTCTCGTATAGGTAAGAAATGAGCAGACTTGGTAAATCTATCAATAATGACCCAAATTGCATCTATGCGTTGAGAAACCTTGGGAAGACCGGTAAAGAAATCCATGGTAATGTGCTCCCACTTCCATTCTAGAATTTCAAGTGGTGGTAATGGACTTTTTGGCACTTGATGCTCTGCCTTAACTCATTGACAAGTTAGACACCTTGAGATAAACTCCGTGATCTCTATCTTCGTATTTATCCACCAAAATGTATGTTGAAGATCATGATAAATTTTGGTACTCCTAGGATGGATTGCAAACGGTGTGTTTTGCGCCTGCATCATGATTTTATACTTTAAATTATAGTCATTAGGAACACAAAGTCTGGAGTTCACTCGAAGTATTCCTTCTTCATCAATTCTTGCTTCCGGAATAACACTTTCTTGTACTTTCTTCTTCATACGCATCAGCTCCAGTTCTGTAGCTTGATCGACTTTAACTTTATCTATTAAAGTTGATTCTACTCGTATATTTGCCATCATCACATGGGTCCTTAGAGTCTTTATCTCTATCTCCATCCTTTGCAAGTCATACAAAATGGGCCTTTGCGTTAACAATATCGCACTCGCTCCTCAAGATATGATCTTCTACTCAACGCCATCGGCCACGTCGTTTGCCTTACTGTGATGGTATTGAATAGTATGATCATAATCTTTCAACAGTTCAATCCAATATTGTTGCCGCATGTTGAGTTCCTTTTGAGTGAAGAAATATTTGAGGCTTTTATGATCCGTAAAAATCTCCACCTTTGCCCCATACAGGTAATGCCTCCAGATTTTAAGTGCGAAAACGACAGCTGCCAACTCTAGATCATGAGTAGGATAATTCCTCTCATATTCTTTGAGTTGTCGTGAGGCATAGACTATGACTTTCCCAAGTTGCATGAGAACACATCCTAAACCTTTGCCTGAAGCATCACTGTAGATGACAAATCCCTCCGAACCCGATAGTATTATCATAACAAGTGCTGAAATGAGTCTCCGCTTGAGTTCTTGAAAACACATTATGTTAAGCATGGAGTTTACTTCGTGTCTTTTTATTGCTTTATTTACATTTTGTCCCACCTGGATTTTACTTCGTGGTGGTTGATCGCTTTTACAGCTTTGTTTACATTTTTTTCAATCCCCATGGAGGTGCTTCATGGTGGTTAATTGTCTATACACACACATGTGTGTGTGTGTATATATATATATATATTTACAACTTTTATATATATAACTATTTACAACTTTCATACAAATTGCTATATCATGTGAGCCTAAGAATCATGTGATCACTGATTCAGTCTTCTGAATCTAGCTGTACACGGTTTGTAAATAATTCACGGTGTTGAATTTCCTTAGATGACTTTCATGCCCACAAGGAGTTCGGTACTGCTATATATATTTTATTTTCTCGAAGATGCTCCACATCTCGAAAATAAAAGCAACCAAGCCGAACATTTAATAAAATGGAAGTATTAAAGGCCTCAATTACTATTGAGCCTAAGGGTTTGAAAAACCTCTTTTTTAAAAGGTCATTGCTATATCTTGTTAAAACTGAACTTTTATAAAAAATTCAAACCCTTTGTATATAGGTGCGAACGAGGCATAACACTACTTCCAGAAAATAGCACATTGATCCACACACACACACATTCATATAACAGTTTAATTAAAAAGTGGCTGACCACTGTAACACTTGATGTCTAAAAGTGCGTAATACCTTCCCTCCGCATAACCAAGTCCCAGGAGCCTAATGAATCTAGGATGCACATACCCATTAAGCAGTGTCACAACACTTGGGCAATGTGCAAACCTTTTCTCGGTTCTGTTGGTACAACCATTTAAAAAACCAACTGGCGATTCTTATAGTCCAATCGTCGACATATATGTAGACACTCGAAATTTTCTGTACACCTGTCACTAACATTACAGGAGGACAAATTCGTCTTTTAAGAGGGAACCCTGAAAGACAAATCCATATCCATACCGGATACTATCAGAAGTTCAGCATCAACCCCAGATTACTCTGGGGGTAACAAATCCAACCTCGGAGATAACCCCGAGGCATGCAGATACAATACCAGAACATACATCGGAGAAGACCGATTAATCTCATAGATAACCTCGAGGTATCAAGTCTCAGTCCCAACCATTGGAATAGCCACCAACCTTGGTGATAACCCCAAGGAATGCAGTTTCGGCGATAACCCCAAAAATTCTTGTTTCAAATGCGACCAGCTTCAATATCGGTGCTCACAATGAGATACACTGTACCAACCCGATGATAACATCGGGAAGATAGGCACACCTCAAAGATGACAATGAGGACCTTCAACAAATTGCAGCAGTCCAATCTTAGCGAAGCCTGAGCAACGTCTACTTTATCAGCGCAATCTGGTGATAACACCGGTGAGGGGAAACATCGTCATCTCGCCAACACGATGCCACGCCACGTTGTCTCAACATCTCTACGCAATGGTGTCCCACAAGACTAATCAATCCCGAGTGAATATTGTGCGAGGTAATGGATGAAAGTTGAAGCTTGAAGAACGGAGGGCATCGTCCCATCTTCAATGACTTCGTAAAAACATTAATCCCATGCCATTATACAACTCTCGACAACGGCGGTCCGAAATAGGTCTTGTATACCTCAAACAGATGCCCGCATTGCACTTCTTAAAGTTCAAGTGGACATTACAGTGCCTGAGTGTACGTACTTCGAGACGATCTGACCCGAAAAAACCCGGGACCACCCTGGTTGCCTCTGGTACACCTGCGGCTCAGCCGCAGGTACACTTGCGACTAAATCGTTTATAAATAGAGGGCTTGGGCTGCCCATTTTGCAAGAGAAAAAGACGAGGAAACCCTGCCCAATTTGCTCTGCACTCACCCCATGAATTGTACTTTCCCCTTTTAAACACCTGTGAGCTCATATATAGCCTCTTTTGTACCTACAAAAGCCAGTGTTTACCCACTCTAAAGATATAGAAGTCTTCTTTGGCAGTCAGCTGTAAGCCTTCTCACACCCTTTAGAGTCTTTCTCTTCATCTCTACACACACCCTTTTACACGTTGAGAGTCGTGTTGCTTGATTTTGCCCGGACTTCGGTCCGTGGTTTTATTTTAGTCTTTATATATACATATATTATATATATATTTATATATATTGACTAACATTATTGAGTTATGCCTCGATTGAGCCTAGATATTAACTGTGTGTTGAACTTTGTTCGATGAGCCTGAACTTGATGCGAGCGTTTATTTGCTTTAATAAATATATATATATATATATATATATATATATATATATATTTATATATATATATTAACGTGTGTCGAACTTTGTTCGATGAGCCTGAGACTTGATGCAAAATGCGTTTATTGCTTTAATATATATTTATATATACATTTATATATATTAACTGTAGGTTTGGACTTTCTTCAATGAGCATGGATTTTATTGCTTTAATATATATATATATATATATATATATATATATATATATATATATATTTCAGTCCCACACTGAGTTTACTTACGTGGTGGTTGATCGCTTATATGCCTTTCTTTACGCTTTCGTTCCGCCTTTGAGTTTACTTAAGTGGCGCTTGATCGCTTTAATACAATTTTATTTATATTTTGTCCCGCCTAGAGTTTCCTTCGTGGCGGTTGACCGTATTTACAACTTTATTTATGTTTCGTCCCGCCTGGAGTTTCCTCCGTGGCGGTTGATAGCTTTTAACAGCTTTATTTACATTTCTGATCCCCCATCAAGGTGCTTCGTGGTTGGTGATCATGTTTGTATATATATATTTATAGCTTTGATATATATACCTGCTTACTGCTTTCGTACAAATTGCAATATTCTGTTCGCCTAGGAATCATGTGATCACAGATTCATCCCATTGAATCTAGATTCGGTTCCCGTGATGGACATTTTCAGTTGTAAGTAGCTTGTAAATTATTATGTGTTGTCTGAATTTCCTCAGATGGTTTCCATACCCATGAGGAAGTCGGCATTATTTTGTATATTATTTTCGTACGGATGCCTCGCATCTTTCAAATAAAATCAATCAAGCCGAGCACTTAATAAAATGGGAGTGTAAAAGGTCTCAATTACTATTGAGTATCAGAGTTTGAAAAACCTCTTTTATAAGACATCACTGCCATATCTTGCTTAAAATTAAATTTTTACATAAATTCAAACCCTGTGTATATAGGCGCGAACGAGGCCTCGCACTACTTCCATATAACAGCACATGGACCCACACACACACACATTCAGATAATAGTTTCTTGAAAAGAGGCGGTCACCATGGCAACACGAATGTCAGGGGGTGCCTAACACCTTCCCCCTCGCATAACCAAGTCCCTAGACCCTAATGAATCTCGGTTTCACCGACCCGTATAGAAGTGTCATATCATTGGGTCAATGTGCAAACCTTTTCTCGGTTGTGTTGGTACAACCATTTAAAAAACCAACTGGCGACTCTTAATAGTCTATCGTCGACATTATAAATGTCGGACCTTTTTTACTTGTTTTTTCAAACAAATCTCACCTAAAATGAGAACACCAAAGAACAAGTAACATAAAGGGACATCCAAAATTTCCCGATGTCGACAGGTGGCGACTCTGCTGGGGACTCCAGTAAGAGGACGTAAGCCGTTATTACAATCATTTCAAAATTGTTATCTGCTTATGTGTGGATGTTGCATTTACATTTGATAAATGTGTACGAATGCATTTCCTTATTGCACTTAGTGCTTCGCACCATAACTGCTTGTGATATTAGTGCTTCGCACCATATCTCGCCATGATATTAGTGCTTCGCACATGTCATCATTTTCATAAGTTGAGACGCCGATGTATGTGAATGTATGTTGTGTAGTCCTCCACCAGAGGCTATCCCGCCAAAGATGTTTGATTGTTTGGACTCGTGAGAAGACTAATTCTCCGAGGCTCAGGAAAGGCACCACCCAAATTCGCTCCAGTTGAAAGACCGAATTAACTTCCCGTCAAATAGATTGCGATGATGTGGGAACCTTCATGCCAAAAAGCCGCGAGAGTAACCTAAGATAGGTCAGCCTCTGATAAACACAATTACTTATAATTACATTCCATATATATCTCCATGTAATGAGAAATATGAAGAAATGTGTACACATACATATTTTAATTAACATGCTATAAATAGCTGACATCCGCTTTGCAGGATAAAACTCCTAAAATTTACACATTATATAGAATGTTATTATACACATTCCCTAAAGACTAAACTATGCAAGCCTTTCGCAGGGAATCAATCGGACCCACTACCCTTTAAAGTCCAAAAGGCAACAGCTCACAAATAATCAATCATGTCGTTATCCCACGGTCAACTTAATCCAGCCGCATAAAGAGTTCGACGGATTAAGCAAACAAATTCCAGATTTGGCTCTTCTACTCAAAGAATTACACCAATCTAATCAAGGTCCAAAAATACCCGTACATGCTGAATCCTCCACATAAGAAGGAATCTCGGTCATTACAATACCTGAACTACAGTTGGATACGACCAACAAAACTCATGATGCTGCCCATCCCACTAGAGACCCAGACACTGGTGACATCAAAAAGAAAGTCCTCCAAATGGAAGAGACCCTTCGTGCTATCAAAGGAATTGGAACACACGAGAGTGTTTCATAGGCTGATCTTTGTATTTTCCCTAGTGTTCATTATCCAGAAAAATTTAAGACTCCTGACTTCAAGAAATATGACGAGTTAGAAGATCCTTACACACATTTAAAGGTGTTTATTGGAGAACTTGGATCTTATGCAGAGGATGAAAAACTCAGAATGCAATTATTCAAAAAAAGTCTAACTGGAGAAGCCCATTCATGGTACATAAGATTAGACAACTCTAAGATCCATAGCTGGGAGGAACTAGCACATGCTTTCCTCACACAATACAGCTTTCAGTCTCAGATGGCTCCTAATCGGTATCAAATTACTAAGATCAAGAAACAGTCTAACGAGTCTTTCAGAGAGTATGCTCAAAGGTGGAGACGCTGGTACGCCCAAGTTAGTCCTTCCATGAAAGAATCGAGAGATGGTCATGACTTTTATGTACATACAAGAAGCTCCGCTTTATGAAAGAGTTTTAGCCGGCATCGGCAAACCATTTTCTGAAATGGTCAAACATGGGGAGATGACTGAGATGGGATTGAAGTCTGGAAAGATTCAAGACCTAACTGCACTCAAAGCTATTGTTGATCACATCCAATCTGGAAATTATGGGAACAACCCTCGAAGGGTCCATAACAAGAAAGAGGAAGATGTTTCCCTGATACTACAGGGTCAAAAAAGCAATCAAAACATGCCTATTCAAAAGAGAAACTACACTCCCTTTCAAGCACAGTCTGTAAACCCTCAAATACCAAAAGGTGGATAATTCAAACGCCCTCGAGTGTTTACACCCTTAGGGGATACCCTCGAGAACATTCTAAATCTTCTGACAACACAGAAGAAAATTACGCATCTTCTTCCACTAGCCAGCCCTAATTGACGGGGTTTCAATGGTGCTCGGAAATGTGCTTATCATGCCGGGGCACCTGGACATGATACTCAGGATTATTGGGCCTTGAAACACAAGATCCAGGACCTAATAGACAACGATGAGATTGTGGTCACCAAACCAGATCAGCCTCACGTTCAAGACAACCCTCTTCCTCAACACAAAGAAGAAGAGGTTAACATGATTAATTGGAGCAACGGACAGAGTTCCAATTTCAGCTGTGAATCATCCCAAACCCTCAAAGACGGTGATGACCGATAGGATTATGCCAAGTTCCAGTTCACAATAGAACGAAAGATGAAAGCTCTCTGCAAGTAAATTGAGCAATTGGCGGAACTAGTGACTTATCAGCATCAAGTGACACGTCAGTTAATTAGACAAGAGCATGCCAGTCTCCTACCTCTTGTCATGAATATTCCCTCATCACTTTCAGAAAATGAAATGCTGGAAGACAAAGTGACAAAGAAAACAAATGCCAAAGGGCATCGAGATTTTGCCAACAAAAGGGAATTCACCTATTTGGGCCAACCTATGGAGGAAATTATTTATATGTTAATCAATGAAGGAAGGATCATCTCCTTTCTACCTCCAATCAACCGCCGTTTAGGATGGTACAACTCTGCTGGAGTATGTCAATATCATTCCCAGTCTTGCGGTCACAGCACAGAAGAAAGTCCTCAGGACCGGACATTATTGGCTATCTCTTAAAGATGATTGCAATGACCACGTCAAGAGGTGCTATTAGTGCCAGATTCATGGGAATGCCATACACGCCCCTCCTAAAGAACTCCATAATATGAGTTCACCGTGGCCCTTCACAATGTGGGGAATGGACGTTATCAGACCCATTGAGCCTAAAGACAGTAATGGTCACCAATTTATCTTTACCATGATCGACTACTTCACCAAGTGGGTAGAAGCAGCCTCCTTCCCCAGGGTTACTAAAGAAGTCATCATTGTTTTCATCAGAAATAATGTCATTTGTCGATATGGACAACCAGAGGTGATTGTGTCAGACAATGCCAAGAACCTCAACAACAAAATGATGGAGGAATTATGCAGTAAATTCCACATCAAACATCTTAACTCTGTCATCTATCATCCGAAGATGAACGGTGTGGTTGAAGCGGCTAACAAAAACATCAAGAAAATTATGCAAAAGATGTCCGCCAACCACAAAGATTGGCCTGACCTATTGCCTCTAACTCTGTTAGCCTACAGAACCTCAATGCGCACTTCCACTGGGGAAACCCCCTATGCTTTAACCTATGGGATGGAAACAGTGCTCCCCATAGAAGTTGAAATGGAATCCCTTCGAGTGTTGATAGACGCTCAGCTCGATGAAGACCAATGGGTACAAGACAGGTATCACCAATTGTCTCTAATAGACGAAAGGCGACCGCGACTATCTTCCATGGTCAGTTATACCAACAAAGGATCGCCGGATCTTACAACCAAAAAGTTCGGCTACGGCAGTTTAAACAACATGACTTGGTTTTGAAGATAATTCTGGACAACCAAGATCAGGCTAAAGGAAAATTCGCTCCTAACTGGGAAGGCCCATTTATTGTCAAAGAATTATTGACAGGAGGCGCTCTAAAATTGCAAGAAATGGACAGCGATGAATTTCCACAAGTCATCAACTCGGACACCATGAAACGATACTATATACGAAGTAACTCGCAAACACCATGGTATGGAACCCTCATATCACCAGTCATTCCATTTCTTAAACCCTTTACCACATACAACTTTTTTACACTTTGCCCCTCAAGGAAACATACTTTTTCAAGCTAACAGCTTGACTCTCCTTTGCGTTCCTATGACTTAGGTCATCCCACCACGGATCGAACCTTTGGCGTTTGTAGTTTGGCTACCCATACATGGGATTAAACTTCTTATACCTGCAATTTATCCTCAACCTAGGATTAAACTTTCTCCTCCCCGCACTCTGACCTGCACATGGGATTACGTTTTTCTTCTCGCCTGAGGGGCGAACTACGTCGACCTGATCTCCTCCTCAATAGGAGTACGTAGGCAACCATGTTACATGGCCCGGTCGCAATAAAACAAAAACCACAAAAACATTTCAACCCTCTTCTCCTAACAAAAACAACAAAAACATTCCTACACAATTTCTGCCATATACAGCGTTGAACCTCTTACACAACGTTTGAACTACGCAGACTTGATCTCCTCTTCAATAGGAGTACGTAGGCAGCCATTCATGGTGCGGTCTCACCCCTACCAAAACAAAAACCCTTGTCAGTTGGTATTGGGATCAAACTGTAGGGTTTCGACACAGAAACGCACAACGAAAATAGAACAATTTAAACCAAATTCGAAACCCTAAATAGGATCCATGCGAAAAATAGTTAATTCAGTGGTTAGAAATTATACCGATTAAGAAAGCGATTAAAGGATGCGGTCGAATCTCCAACGCAATTTTAATGAACTGCGTCTCTACAGTATCCACAAGAACGCTCCATGAATCGTCCTATGATCTGCAGAAGAAGGAATCGCGATACTAGCCACCAAGGATAAGGATTTTCCAAAATATTTTCTCTAGTCTCTCTCTAAGAGGGGCTAGGGTTTTTGTTTTGATTAACTTTCCAAAGACGCTGATATATCATATATAAAGAAATAAATCGGAATTAATCAAAACCCTAATCTAATTAAAATAAAATCCAAATTTATATATATATATATATATATATATATTATATTAAATTAAGTCTTACTTAATTAATATATATACATATACAAAGATTCCTTTTAATTTAAATTCGTGATTTAAATACTATCAATCATATTGATATATTTAAATCTTTATAATTTAATTTAATTCCCTTTTAATAACGTTCTTTGTGTGTGACCCTATAGGTTATTATTACGTTGGCAATAATTTTAAAATCATATTATAAAATTATAAACAGTGAGCGGCATCTAGTAATGCATCACTGCTACCCAAGTAATAATAAGATCAATGATTCGATGCAACCTTTTCGTGACCAATGTTTCAATGTAATTTAATCCTTTTAACCTTAATATCCTAGATTAAACTCGAGTCATGGAATGTGTCATACTCTTCATAATTTAATTTGAGTTTTCTTGATCAATGAGTAGACTATATGAAACAAATCAATATTTGAGCATGGCCATGCATTTCATAGTCCTACTCAATCAAGAGGCCTATGGATATCACCCCTAATATATAGGATGGTTAAATTATATCTAGATCACTCATATTCCTCACACGATTCATGATGTACCCAATAATCACCTTTATAGTCCACCCTATTAAAGGTGATATTTAATGATATCAAAGTACATAAATTCTCGTGTAGAAATATAGCGATTTTAGGTCAGAGGACCATTACATCATTGTCACTATGAGAATCGCTAATGACACTTCGATGCTCCACATAGAATTCTCATGGTGGGTCTGTCCAGTACATCGTTCTCTAACACATACCTATGCATTGACTTAATATCTCATATATTTATAACTAATGAGATTTGGTCATCAGTCAATCCACATACTAGTCTCAATGCATCATTGTTGTCCTATCAACAATGGTACTCAACTAGGGATATTTAAAAGTAATGAAACTAATTGTAATTATATAATCTCATATTCAAGTCACATACTTGAAACTATATAAATTGTATCACTATTCTAAGGAATTTTATTATGTTAACATTTATATAACGTAGTAAATAAATCCATAATAAAATCATTCATTTATTTAATCAAATATAATATCAAAATGTTAAGCAATTATATCAAATAATTGGCCTATAAGGCATAAACTCTAACAGTCTCCCACTTACACTAGAGCCAATCACTCGTGTATCTAATACCCATGGAACTAGTGTGACCGTCGTGCTTCTGCTGTGACAAAGCCTTGGTCAGTGGATCTGCAACATTATCATCTGTTGGCACTCTTCCTATATTTACATCTCTTCTATCAATGATTTCACGGATGAGATGGTACCGCCTAAGTGTATGCTTGGATCGTTGGTGAGATCTGGGTTCCTTAGCCTGTGCAATGGCTCCATTATTATCACAAGATATAAAAAATCCGGATCAACAATGGTTGGAACAACACCAAGTTCGATGATGAACTTTTTAATCCATACAACCTCCTTGGTTTGAACTAGAAGCAACAATATACTCGATTTCTCACATTGTAGAATCGACCATCGTCTCTTGCTTCAAACTTTTCCAGCTAACAGCACCACCATTAAGGCAAAACACAAAACCTGACTGAGACTTATAGTCATCATTGTTAGTTTGGAAACTAGCATCTGTGTAACCCTTTACTGCCAGTTCGTCTTCACCTCCATATAACAAGAATGAATCCTTAGTCCTTTTCAGGTACTTGAGGATATTCTTGATCATTGCCAGTGACCTCACACGGATTCGACTAGTATCTGTTCATCATGCTCAAAGCATACGAGACATCCGGACGAGTACATATCATTGCATACACGATAGATCCAATTTCCGAAGCATAAGGGATCTTTCTCATACGCTCCTCATCATCTTGTGATTTAGGACATTGGGCCTTAGAGATCTTTACACCATAAGTCACTATAGATCCTGATACCTAAAATGTAGGCAGCATCGCCCAAATCTTTCATGGAGAAACATTTTCCTAACCATGTTTTTACAGCCTGTAAGGAAAGAATGTAATTCCCAATAATTAATATGTCATCAACATATAATACTAGGAATACAATGTGACTCCCACTAACCTTCTTATTTACACAAGGTTCATCTTTATTTTTAATAAAGCCAAATTCTTTGACTGCTTCATCAAATCGAAGATTCCAACTTCGAGAGGCTTGCTTCAATCCATAAATGGATCGCTGTAGCTTAAATACCTTTCCAGCTTCCTTTGGAGTGACAAAACCCTCAGCTTGTGTCATATACACATCCTCAAGGAGATTTCCGTTAAGGAAAGCAGTTTTGACATCCATCTGCCAGATTTCATAATCATAAAAAGCTGCAATAACAAGTAAGATCCTGATAGATTTAACCATTGCCACTGGAGAGAAGGTTTCATCATAGTCAACACCTTGAATTTGTTTGAAACCTTTTGTTACCAGTCGACCTTTATAGGTTTGTACATTACCATCCATGTCGGTTTTCTTCTTGAAAACCCACTTGCACCCGATTGGTTTTACCCTTCTGTGGATCAACCGAGTCCATACTTGGTTAGTATACATGAGTCCATCTCGAGTTTAATTGCTTCAAGCCATTTCTTAGAATCCGGTCCATTAATAGCTTCTTGGTTGGAAGCAGGCTCATCTTAATCTATGAGCATCACATCGCCGTTTTGAGTCACAAGATATCCATAATATCACTCAGGCTCTTGGCGTGTCCTACCAGATCTACAAATGACTTGTGTAATTTGAGCAAGTTTACTTTCCACAATATCTTGTGGTTCCTGCTCACGTTCCAACTCAGGTTCAATGATATTTTGTTGTTCTCGAATTTCTTCGAGTTCTACTTTCCTCCCACTATTTCCTTTAGAGACAAATTCTCTTTCTAAAAAAATACTAGCTCGAGCAACAAACACCTTGTTCTCAGAAGGTTTGTGGAAATAATACCCTTTTGTTTCCTTTGGGTATCCCACAAAATTACATTTGTCAGATTTGGGTCCGAGCTTGTCAGAATCCAGACGTTTTACGAACGCCTCGCAACCCCAAATCTTCATGAACGACATACTAGGACGTTTCCCAGTCCACATCTCATATGGTGTCTTCTGAACCGTTTTTGTAGGAACACGATTAAGTGTGAATGCAGCTGTCTCTAGGGCATGACCCCAAAAGCTTATTGGAAGATCTGCATGACTCATCATTGATTGTACCATGTCCAACAAGGTTCGATTCCTCCTCTCAGATACACCATTCCATTGTGGTGTTCTAGGTGGAGTGAGTTGTGATATAATACCACACTCCTTTAGAAGGTCATCAAAGCCTTGGCTTAAGTATTCACCTCCTCGATCGGATCGAAGGGCTTTTATGCTTTTGCCAAATTGGTTTTGAACTTCACTCTTGAATTCCTTGAACTTTTCAAAGGATTTAGATTTGTGTCTCATAAGATACACATATCCATATCTACTAAAAGTCGTCGAGAAATGAAATGAAGTAATAAAACCTACCTCTTGCTAACGAACTCATGGGTCCACATACATCACTATGTATAAGTCCCAATACATCGCAAAATTGCGTTCAATCGTGTCCAAAGGAAAGGGCTTTAGTCATCTTCCCTAATAAACAAGACTCGTATTTCTCATATGATTCAAAATCAAATGAATCCAAGAACCCATCTTTATGGAGTTTGGATACGCGTTTCTCATTTATATGGCCTAAACGACAAAGTGCCAAAAGATATGTCGGTTTGATGAATCATTTGATTTAAATTATTTTGTATTTATGTTATAGATAGGCATTTCTAAATCAAGAATATAGAGACCAAGTAAACAATTGTGCAACACCATAACAAATATCATTTAAGTAAAACAAACAACGATTGTTCTTTATTATAAATGAAAAACCTTTCATGTCCAAACAAGAAATAGAAATAATGTTTTTGCTTATAGCAGGCACAAAATAACAATCTTCTAATTCTAAAACTAGCCAAGTGGGCAAAGATAAATGATAAGTTCCTACGGCCGGTCAGCATCAACTTTTGCTCCATTCCCAACTCGTGAAGTCGACCTCTCCTTTCGCTAAAGTCCTACTCCTTCTGAGTCCCTCAGACATTAACACAAATATGAGAACCACATCCAGTATCCAATACCCATGATGTAGAAGTAGACAAGTTGACTTCTATAACATATATACCTGAATCAGAAGTCTTACTTCCTTTCCTTTTCTTCACTTCTTCCAAATAAGCATGACACTTCCTCTTCCAATGTCCAGGTTTTCCACAGAAGTGACATTCACCTTCTTTAGCCACCCCACCTTTAGGTTTTAAAGCCTGTTTGGTTTTGGAATTGGGTTTGGCAAAAGATTTAGATTCTATCTTCTTCTTGCCTTTCCAATTTCCCTTAGCATTCCCCTTTTGCACCATCATTATGGGAGCGGGTCCTGCCTTTTTCATGATGTTCTCGGCAGTTCTTAACATGCTCAACAACTCAGTAAGGGGTTTCTCAATTTAATTCATAAGATAGTTCATAACAAATTGAGAGTAGATGCTGTTCAAAGATTGTAAAACAAGATCAGTTTAGGCTTCCGGAGTGATTAGAAAACCCAACCTATCAAGGTACTCAATATACCCAATCATTTTCAGCACATGTGGACCAACTGGATCATGTTCATCCATTTTACAGTGATAGAACGCCTTGTTTGTATCATACCTCTCCTGTCGAGCATGCCCTTTGAATAATTTCTTGAGATGCTCGATCATCTCATAAGCATCCATCAACTCATGTTGCTTCTGAAGCTCAGCGCTTTCATGGTTGCTAGCATGACACAACTCACGTCTAGAGCATCATCTTGATGCTTCTTGTAAGCATTATGCTCTGCACGTGGTGCAGTGACAGCTGGTGCTGTAGGAATGGGCCCATCAAGGACATATAGCTTGCGCTCTTGTTTAAGGACAATCCTTAAGTTCCTATGCCAGTCAAGGAAATTAATTCCACTCAGCTTGTCCTTCTCAAGGACTGATCGTAATGAAAGACTATTTGTGTTGTTGTTGTTTGCCAATGATATCTACAATTTATAAGTGCAAAAATAATAAGTCAAATTACAGAGTTGATATTATGTAATTGATAATAGTACATTCAAAATATACCTCCCACTATTTTATTCAAATTAATAGCCCTCACCATTAATTCGGAAAGCATTTTCTATTAAATCTTTCTAGTGAGCCAAGATCCATATTTCATTATGACTTAAGTTAGCTTTGGCTAATCTCTTAAACACAATTATTTAGGTAGACAACCCTTTTGTCAATTATATCATATATAACTCTTGGATAGTTTGGTAAACAACATTTGTTTCTAGTCCATCTAACGGTACCAACCAAACTCTATGCCTCTAAGTCCACAATCCTATTGAGATAACTTCTTTAAGTCGGGCCCAATGATTTTAACATTTTGGATATCACAATTATCCTATCGCATCTTACCTAGATAAATAAGGTATTTTGCTTTGGCAAACCTACATCTATTTATCAAGGTCTTGATGAGTGTTATTCATTGGAAGGCATCTGATTTAGACTTAATAATTTAATGAGGGATTTTATTAAAAAAAAATTAGATCTCACCAATTTTAATCTTATTAAGCATGCACATTATTTATCATATCATATCGCATACAAGCATAAATAAAGTGCAAAATTAAATGTGTCACAGTTATGGCCCAATCCACTGTCAATCTTTTCAAGCTAATGAAAGATTGAAGGTCAATCTAAGGTGGTAAAAGATCTTAAAATAAATAGCTTACATGGATCTTCATCATGCATGTGTCTCCTCTCCATCATCATCTTTCATCGTATTCTCCATCTTGTCATCTTCATCGATTACAAATTATTACATGACATAAAGAAACCTCGAGTTACATTCGAGGGGATTTAGAATAGAAGAGAATATTACATTAGAATTTATAGAAAGGCACGACATGCAAGCCGTATTTCAAAACCAAAAAACCACTAACTTATGGGTCAAAAGGCCATAACTGTGCACCATGCATATCACAATAAGCACATAACAATTTATATATAATTAAAGAAAACTATATATAACATATTGGGGTCCACGACCATCGTCTTAAACGACGGGAGTCCAAGGGGGGTCTCCCACTGGCGGTGGTCCGGCTGATTGCAGAATTTTTTCCATACGAATCTCTGAAACAGTTTCAGAATCATACATTTTAATCCACCAAAACACCCATAATAACAAATCATATATGTCCAGGTTCGATTTAATCATATTAAAACGAATAACAGTACACCCATAATTTATCATATATATCCAGTTCTGATTAATCATATTAAAACGATTCTTCATGCTTCTAATCCGATTAGAACAGTTATATTGTTATTCCACCGATTAAAGATACGATTAACAGTATCATCATTTATATTAGCAGAATACACATACAACGGAATATCATATATTCTATTTTATATCGGTAAACATGCATCATCATATATCATATATATCGAATACAATTAAAACACGTAATCTAAATTAATCTTTTCTTAAGTAGCTCTGATACCACTGTAGGGTTTCGACACAGAAACGCACGACAAAAATAGAACAATTTAAACCAAATTCGAAACCCTAAACAGGATCCATGCAAAAAATAGTTAATTCAGTGGTTAGAAATTATACCGATTAAGAAAGCGATTAAACGATGCGGTCGAATCTCCAACGCAATTCGAACGAACTGCGTCTCTACGGTATCCACACGAACGCTCCATGAATCGTCCTACGATCTGCAGAAGAAGGAATCGCAGTACTAGCCACCAAGGAAGAGGATTTTTGAAATTGTTTTATCTAGTCTCTCTCTAAGAGCGGCTAGGGTTTTTGTTTTGATTAACTTTCCAAAGACACTGATATATCATATATATAGCAATAAATCAGAAATAATCAAAACCCTAATCTAATTAACATAAAATCCAAATTTATATATATATATATATATATATATATATATATCTTAATTAAGTCTTACTTAATGAATATATATACATATATAAAGCATCCTTTTAATTTAAATTAAATGATTTAAATACTATCAATCATATTGATATATTTAAATCCTTACAATTTAAATTAATTCCCTTTAATAACGTTCTTTGTGTGTGACCCTATAGGTTATTATTACGTTGGCAATAATTTTAAAATCATATTATAAAATTATAAATAGTGAGCTGACATCTAGTAATGCATCACCGCTACCCAAGTAATAATAAGATCAATGATTCGATGCAACCTTTTAAATGACCAATGTTTCAATGTAATTTAATCCTTTTAACCTTAATATCCTATATTAAACTCGAGTCATGGAATGTGTCATAGTCTTTATAATTTAATTTGAGTTTTCTTAATCAATGAGTAGACTATATGAAACAAATCAATATTTGAGCATGGCCATGCATTTCATAGTCCTACTAAATCAAGAGGCCTATGGATATCACCCCTAATATATAGGATGGTTAAATTCCATCTAGATCACTCATATTCCTCACACGATTCATGATGTACCCAATAATCACCTTTATAGTCCACCCTATTAAAGGTGACATTTGATTATATCAAAGTACATAAATTCTCGTTTAGAAATATAGTGATTTCAGGTCGGATGACCATTACATCATTGTCACTATGAGAATCGCTAATGACACTTCGATGCTCTACATAGAATTCTCATGGTGGGTTTGTCCAGTATATCGTTCTCTAACACATACCTATGCATTGACTTAATATCTCATATATTTATGACCAATGAGATTTGGTCATCAGTCAATCCACATACTAGTCTCAATGCATCATTGTTGTCCTATCAACAATGGTACTCGACTAGGGATATTTAAGAGCAACGATACTAATTGTAATTATATAATCTCATGTTCAAGTCACATACTTGAAATTATATAAATTGTATCACTATTCTAAGAAATTTTATTACGTTAACATTTATATAACGCAGTAAATAAAACCATAATAAAATCATTCATTTATTTAATCAAATATAATATCAAAATGTTAAGCAATTATATCAAATAATTGGCCTCTAGGGCATAAACTCTAACACAAACTTCAATCCATTATATCTCATTTGGCTTCAGACCAAAGGGATGGAATTACCTGAACTCCTCCTAAATAGGAGATTCGGCGACCATCTAAGCTGCGGTTAAACCTTGAAGAGCAACACCAATCCATAAGAGGTGGAATTAACTAGGCATCTCCTAAATTGAAATCTCAAGCGACCATCCGTGGTGCGGTCGATCTCTCGTAGAGGAAAGCCACACTCCTCTCCACATTTCCATCAAGAAACCAAATCCCAAGACACCAAAGATGGTAGGGATACACATAGATCGATGATCCATTCTGAACTATCCAAAGACAACTCAATGTCCATCCACCCAGGAGGAATTCAGAATACATCAAGACCACAAGCCCTGAAGCAGCAGGAAAAATATCAAGCAAGTATTCAAGCATATCTAAGAGGGAAGTGATCAAAAATATATTTCCCTGCCATATATATAATGTTGTTTGATATATACAATGTAAACTGTAAATGACAAAATGGCTAAGCTAGTCTGTGCAGGTAAATACAAGCTCATCAACAAGTCAGGGTATATGCGAGCTACCAAGCCCAACATGGCGTCCCTCTTAGAGGATGGAGGTGAAGTTGTGGTCTCCTGTACGATAATATCCACACGACCCAACAGATCTGCAGCCATCTGCATGGTGACCATATGATCATCAATATATGCGCTCATCTCTGCGATCATGCCAGTGGTAACGAACCTCACGGTAGTACTATCTGTGACGGCTACATCCCGGGCAGATATAGCACTATCCCACTCAACTATCACTACATCTCTGGCTGATCTGGCCTCATCCCGCTCAACAACAACGGCATCTCTGGGAGCTAATGCCTCGTCTCTCTCTAATAGAGTTGCGTCCCTCCCATCAAGGGCAGTCAACATCATAGATCGAGCCTGATCTCTCTCAAAGGTCATCAGATGAAAACTCTGCTCTAATTACTGTGTCGAGTGCTGAATCAAAACAGTGCTGGTACTAGGAGAATCCGAAAGAAATGCGGGCAACCCAAGTGCGGGCTCCTCCTCGATGTAGGAATCAATGTCCTCCATGGACTCTATATCATTTGACTCGCTATCCGGTACTGTAGATACTAATGCAGCCGATAAAATCTCTGTCTCCATCCATGTGGAGTACTCTGCAGAATAACCCGGATGACTGACAGAAAAAGCAGCTATCTCATGCCGATCCCAACAAGCATACACATGGGATTGATCCTCTGCTGAGAGATATCGAGAAGCTGAATACTGACCTATCGTGAAAGTAGTATGCACACAAGCCAATCATGTTTGATGATAAAGCATATACTTTGTAACAATCTTATTCATTTATTAATAAAAAGTATTAATTTATTAAAGGCATTTAATTATCTACATGATGCTGTTTTATAATATGTGATAAACCCATAGTTTTAAGCAATGCTTTTAGAATAATGATGATGATCATTCTAATGAGATCTAAATTCTTAGAAAGCTTAAAACTAAAATAGTTCCCAATAATTGGATTACTAAATTGGGGATTAGTGAATCCGGATAGATTGGTACATACGTTGCTTGCTCATTGGATGAGGATGATTGATCTCATGATCATTTGTGTGGAGACACTAAAGCAAGTATGTAGGTGCTTATTAGAGAATAAATTCAATTTGAACGTGGCTCGCTAAGGAATACCTAATGGAGTTTTACTTGCCTGTCAATAGGAATTCCTGTAGTGATAGTAGTACAAGTGATCCTTGGACTTGAGATCATCATAGTATCTTGTGTATGATGAGTTATACTTTGACTTATTCCTTAAGACCCTTAGGGTATATCAAAGGGTATGCTTGGGTATAATAAGTTGTACATGGAGATAATGTATGATCAATAAAGAATCTACCACTTCTAATAAAAGAAGAGAAATGTCCTATGTGATTCGATAAATGACAACCCAGTAGTCCTTGGCCAAGGTAGAATGAAGTTAGAAAGGAGTTTCTAATTTGCATTATTTGGAGTTGTGCATTTAAGAATCGAAATACATATAATTAAATAAAATAAGACTTGACAGTAATTCCATGTCTTATATTTAATTGGGACATTGTATGGTGGAAAGATTGAATTGTACGGTAACTACTTACTCAAAGGTTCTTTTATGATTAATGTTGAAATCTATATTATCTAGAAAGTCGTTGATCGCTAGGGAGGCTTATCCCTATTGTAGAATAAATATTATTTATTTAAATAAATTAATTGTTTAATTTATTTATTTAAATAAGATTAGAATTGTTATAATTGATTTATTCACAACCTATTTAATATGGAGAACCTAAAGGGTCACACCATAAAAAGGAAGAATAATTATTTAAGAAGTTAATGGCATAATCGTAATAATATATTATGTATATTTAATTTAATCTATGGTGATAGAATAAATTAAATAGCTTAATATTATTATTTAATATTTTAGAAATATTAAATATAAATTAATAAGAGGAGTCTTATTAATATTATTACAATTATTATTATCATTTTAATTTCTAAAAGAGTTTAGGAATTAATTTAATATAAGTACTCTCATTTATTCCTAATTAGATTAGGAAGGAAAATTAATTAAAGGAGTTTAATTAATTATCCCTAATAAGATTAGGGAGCTTAATTAATTAAAAGAATTTAATTAATTAAATAAAACCCAATTCCTTAATTGTTAAGGTGGGTTGCCAACATCTATAAATAAGAGGAGTCTTATTATGGGTGAAGGGGTTGTTGACTTTTACAACTACGTAATAATTCCAATTTGTTGGAGAGTACGCCTTTTCTATAGAGATAGAAAACTAGGGTTGAGCCAATACCCCTTCTTCTTGAAAATTCTTTTTCCTTGGTGGATCACCTCTAGAGGCCAAACATTTAGGTGGCTAACGTTGATCAAAGGAAAGAACCAAACCCGGTGGATTCAAGTTGAACGCGAAAAGGATTGGAGGTGAACTTGTACCTGAGGAAGCTCGATCTTCAAGGGTATGATTTTATTCTTTATCTTTTCGTTTAATTAATAATTATGCATAAAGGGTGATCCGGGTATATGGTTTGTAAATTTTTAAACTCTGATTTTTTACACGCTTCCGCATTATTTTTGCAATTTGATTGCGTTCTTGAATATTACAAACCTAACAGTGGCATTAGAGCCAAACCTTTATGCGAATTATTAATTGTTTTAATTTAATATTTATATTGATATGTGTTTAGAACAATTTAATTGGGCATAATTTTATTGTATAAAATTTATAATATAAAAAAAAATACACAAATTAGTGATAATCATTGATCTGCTAGCACATGCATGGAAAACAAACAATAAAAAAAAAAAAAAAAACCGGCAGCGTGTTGGCAGGAGAATCACGTATGGCAGATTTTTTTTTAAAAAAAAAGAAAAAGAAAAGGAGGATATTATATATAAGGTATCCAGGATATCTTGTTATCTTGTTAATATGCACGGAAATCAAGAAAAAAAATTTGACAGGATTCTTTAATAGCCAAAGTTCTATATATATATATATATATATATATATATATATATATATATATATATATATATATATGATATTACGGTTATTATAATATATATATATATATATATATATATATATATATTAATAATTTAATAATTAAAAAAATTATTTTAATTTTAAAATAAAGGTTTATTTTAATTTTAAAATAAAAGGTTTATTTTAATTTTAAAATTATATTTCATGCTAACTACTTAGAGTTGGAATTGGATTCCATGATAACTAATTGGAGTTGAAATTGGATTTTATTTTTTCTAAAATAAAGGAGTTTATTTGTGAATAGGAAGTAAATCTATCTTTCCTTAAATAAAGGAGTTTATTTAGATATGAAATAAGATTTCATATTATTCAAAATAAAAGAGTTTATTTGTGAATAGGAAAGAGAATCCATGTTTCCTTAAATAAAAGAGTTTATTTAAATATGAAATAAGATTTCATATTATTCAAAATAAAGGAGTTTATTTGTGAATAGGAAAAGAATATGTGTTTCCTTTAATATTTTTTTTTACATGGAATTGGATTCCATAATTAATTAAAATTAAAGAGTTTATTTTGATTAAAGATTTTGATTAAAATAAAATAGTTTATTTTATTCAAAATTAGATAAATTAAAATAAAATAGTTTTATTTTGATTTAAATTTGGATTAAAATAAAGGAGTTTATTTTGATTCAAAAATAGATTTTATATAACTAAATTTGCCCATTAAATGATATCAATATATATATTAAATGTTTATTAATCATAAGATGAATGTTATTTATTGATGCATATGATGATGTGTATGATAATAATGGGATTAATTATGGACTATTGACCAATGCGATTGGATTTTATTTTAGTTGGATGCATGAATGTATGTGTTTTATTAAATGGGGTCTGCGTACCTCGTCTTCTCTAATTTTTTTCTTAATGTAAATTCTATCTCTCTTCTATGTACTTCCCCTTGACTGCTGATCAAGGTTTCTATTTATTTTAAATAATTCTGTAATAGGAATAGTTAGAATTAATTTTGAAAAATTGGAGATCAAGGAGCAAGGAGCGCTTGAAGACCCATTTGTAATGGAGCCCGGGTTTAAATGTAATAGTTATATTTAAATATTATTTCTTGCACCCCTTTAGGGTTTGACCTTTTTTCGTTCACTTGGTGGCTCTAGTGAACCAAACTAGAATAAAAGTCCATAATCAATCCGAGTAGAATATAGTATTCTATATGTGCATGCTTATACTATATATATTATATATTATGCAAACATGCTTCAGCGTGTTCATTAATATAACGCGTATTTTATATATATATATATGCGTGCACGCGCTAAACAAGATGAGACAAATTAATAACAAAACCCTCAATTTTTTATATTAAGTCCTAAGCGTTCAAAGATATTTGGAATATCGAGCGTCAGCTTTCTAGCATGATAAAATTAATAGAGTATTAAATATTTAATATGAGTTTGTTGTGTCACCACAAGGCAAGTATTAAGTATTTAAGATGTTAATTTATCACATTTGATGCTTATAAAGAAAATTGAACAATATTGTTTTGTTATGTCACCACAAGGATGATATTTTTCTTTTTGAATATATGGAGTGCTAGGTCGACTTAACTTGGATAATTTTGATTCGGATGTGCCACCACTTGATCAAAATAATCTAAGAGGCAAAATACAAGGAGTTGCATAGTTGATGTAATTGACAAAAGTTGTCTACCTATTTATTTATATATAGTTTGTTGTGTCACCACAAGGCTATATACATTTGAAATGGGATCCTTATTCTCACTAGTAAATCTTTAATTAGATTTTGCCAGAACTATATAAGTGAGGGTAATATAGTTTGAAGAAAATAGTGGGAGTTACCAATTTAAAACAAGACCTAATTTATTTTGGTAATTAATAAAAGAATGTATGTTAAAATGTTGTTAATTACAAATTCATTTACATAATTTTACAATGTCTAAAATTACTATCACTGCGTAGCATATTAGATGCTAAATTAATCGGACCGAATTAAATGGATTGGTTAAGGAATTTGAGAATAGTTCTCATAGCTGAAAAGCTATCTTATGTCCTTAATACGCCTATCCCTGCAATGGTTGCAGACAATACCTCTGAGGAAGATATTGCTACTTTTAGAAAGTGGCAAGATGATGCATAGTTGGCTCAATGCATCATGCTCGCATCCATGAGTAACGAGCTTCAGCGTCAGCATGAAACTATGGATGCTCCTACTATATTCCTGCACATCAAGTAGTTGATGGTGAGAAAAGTAGGACTGATAGATATCAGATATCTAAAGAGCTCTTCCGATCTAGAATGGCCAATGGCACTATAGTGCAGACAAAAAGTTCTTAACATAATCAATTTGATTGATCAATTAGGACAACTGGTTTTGTCATGGATGGAGAGTTGAGCCAAGATTTGATCGTGCACTCACTCCCGGACTCCTTTCACAATTGTTGTGAATTTTTCATATGAACAAGCTAGATACCAGCCTCGCTGATTTGCTTATCATGTTGAAAAATGTTGAGAGTCACTTTCCAACCAAGAAAGACCAAGTCTTACTGGTAGGGGCCAAAGGATCTTCTAAAAAGAAGAACGATTCGAAGAAGGTATAAATAGAAAGGGAAAAAACAAAGGATAATAAAAACAAAACTGATACGGATAGCAAAGGAGTTTGCTTCCACTGCAATATGCTAGGACACTGGAAAGAAACTGCGAGAAGCATCTTGCAGAGGCTAACCAAAGAAGCTTAGTGAAGTTTCGATTACAATACAGTTTTTGTTCATGATTGAAATAAATTTTTTCTTCAAGTCAAGGTTCTACTTGGGTATTGGATACCGACTTTGGTTATCATAAATATAGATTTATGAAGGGACCAAGCAGAAGTAGAAAGCTAAACAAATATAAGTAATCTTATGTGTGGGAAATGAAGCAAAGGTTGCTACATTAGCCATAGAAACTTATAGTTTAGCAATGCCTATGGGAAAATCTATTAAGTCAATAAGTTGTTATTGTATTTCAGTTCTTGTTAGAAATATTATTTCTATTTTGTTGTTGGACAATAAAATTTTTGGTATTATAATTAAGAACAATTGTTGTTCTATTTATAATAATAATGTTTTGTATAGAACTGAAATATTACTTAATGGATTTTGTATACTTGACTTACGTGAAAAATATATTTTGCAAATTGAACAAACTAGTATAAGAAAAGGAGATGATCATTCAAAGAGTTGAATGTGTGTATTTGCTGAAATACAAGTGTGAATTATTTGAAAGGTTCAAAGAATTCAAAGTGAAACAAATTGGCAAAGTATTAGGATTCTTTGATCGGATCAAGGAAGGAATACTTGTGCAATAAGTTTCTAGATCATCTCAAATGGTTTTCTCATAATGGACGCCTCTTGATACATAATAATTGATTGATGTATCTGAAAGGAAAAATCGTACCTATTTGAACATGGTACGGTCCATAATTATTTTACCAACATTCCAGTATCCTTCTAGGATCATGCCCTAGAAATGGCTGCATATCTACGGAAAAGGTAACCTCAAAATCCAGCCCCAAGACTCCATAAAAGTTATGGACAGGGAGGATTCCTAATCTTAAGTTTGTTAAGATAATGGGTTGTCCAACTTATGTGAAAAGGTTTCGAAGGATAAGCTTGGGACAAGATTTGACATGTACAGATTTGTGGGACATCCTAAAGTAAGTTTAGGGTATATGTTCTATAATCCAACTTAGCAAAAAGTGTTTGTTGCGAAAACACGCCGCGCCTTCTAAGATAAAGGTGTTTATCATTGAAGGGCTAGTGGAGGATAATAGATCTTGAAAAGTTCAAGAACCACAAAACACTATAAGTCAAATAAGAGGAACCTATAGATGTACTTTATTGTACCACAACCTATCATAAAACCGAATAGTACCAAGATACCTAGGAGGTGTGGATTCATCATGGATGATGATGATGAGGTACACATCATAGAAGATGATGATCCAAATATTACGATGATGAGGTAAGTGTTGTAGATACTTTCGGAGAAATGGATTGAAGCAAGTTTCTTAAATATGGAACATTCGTTTTGATGAAGCAATCAAAAGAGTTTGATTTTATCAAAAATAAGAATGAACATAGTGTGTACAAAAGGGTCAGTGGGAGCATCGTGAAATTTCTAGTATTATATGTTGATATACTACGGATGAGGAATAACATACCAATGCTACAATCAGTAAAGATAAAGTTGTCTAAACATTCCTCCACGAATGATTTGGGAAGAGTATCTTAATTGGGGATAAAATCTATATAGATAGATTTAAAAGGATGTTCCACTTAACCCAAGGAACGTATATTCATTTGATGCTAAATTTGTTTAGCATGGAAAACTCCAACAGGTGTCTCATGTCGATGAGCTATGGAGTGTATCTCTCTTAATAGTCCCCACAGACTCCTGAAAAGAGAGGTCGCATGAGTGACTATCATGTATGCAATGAAATATACAAGACCTGATGTTGATCAGTCATATTCTGAAGAAGTTCACTATGAGTCAGTGAAAAACATCTTAAAGTGCTTAACCCAAGACTAAGGATGTGATCATATTCATGGTGGGTCTAAATTAAAACTAGAGGGCTTAACAGACTCAAGTTTTTCGAGACGGACCAAGATGACGTAAAAATCCACTTTAAGGTAAAGCGTTATCTTGAGCGGTGGTGCAGTTGAATTGGAAAGGTTCCAAACAAAATGAAAGAGTTCTTTGGTTTAGTGATAAAGACAAAGTATATAGCTATAAATGAAGTCTTGAAGTTGATTGTTTGGATTAAAGTTCATTACGTAACTATGAATAGTTCCAAGTCTCATCTTGGATCTAAACATGTGTTGTGGCACTTTCATTTGATTATAAGAATCATTGAAAGATGGGAAATCACTATAGAGATAGTGGACCCTCATGAACAACATTACATATCCATTAACTAAAGCTTATCCAACAGCAGGATAATCGTCACTTAGAGAAGAAGAGTATGAGTTACCATGACGATTGGTTTTAGTGCAAGTGGGAGATTGAAAGTAGTATGCACACAAGCCAATCATGTTTGATGATAAAGCATATACTTTGTAACAATCTTATCCATTTATTAATAAAAAGTATTAATTTATTAAAGGCTTTTAATTATCTACATGATGCTATTTTATAATATGTGATAAACCCATAGTTTTAAGCAATGCTTTTAGAATAATGATGATGATCATTCTAATGAGATCTAAATTCTTAGAAAGCTTAAAACTAAAATAGTTCCCAATCATTGGATTACTAAATTGGGGATTAGTGAATCCGGATAGATTTGTACATACGTTGCTTGCTCATTGGATGAGGATGATTGATCTCATGATCATTTGTGTGGAGACACTAAAGCAAGTATGTAGGTGCTTATTAGAGAATAAGTTCATTTGAGCGTGGCTCGCTAAGGAATACCTAATGGTGTTTTACTTGCACTGTCAATAGGAATTCTGTAGTGATAGTAGTCTGTGATCCTTGGACTTGAGATCATCATAGTATCTTGTGTATGATGAGTTATACTTTGACTTATTCCTTAAGACCCTTAGGGTATATCAAAGGTATGCTTGGGTATAATAAGTTGTATATGGAGATAATGTATGATCAATAAAGAATCTACCACTTCTAATAAAAGAAGTGAAATGTCCTATGTGATTCGATAAATGACAACCCAGAGAGTACTTGGCGGCGAGAATGAAATTAGAAAGGAGTTTCTAATTTGCATTATTTGAGTTGTGCATTTAAGAGTCGAAATACATATAATTAAATAAAATAAGACATTACAGCAATTCCATGTCTTATATTTAATTGGGACATTGTATGGTGGAAGGATTGAATTGTACGGTAACTACTTACTCAAAGGTTCTTTTATGATTAATGTTGAAATCTATATTATCTGGAAAGTCTTTGATCGCTAGGAGGCTTATCCTATTGTAGAATAAATATTATTTATTTAAATAAATTAATTGTTTAATTTATTTATTTAAATAAGATTAGAATTGTTCTAATTGATTTATTCACAACCCCAGTTTAATATGGAGAACCTAAAGGGTCACACCATAAAAAAGAAGAATAATTATTTAAGAAGTTAATGGCATAATCGTAATAATATATTATGTATATTTAATTTAATCTATGGTGATAGAATAAATTAAATAGCTTAATATTTATTATTTAATATTTTAGAAATATTAAATATAAATTAATAAGAGGAGTCTTATTAATATTATTACAATTATTATTATTATTTTAATTTCTAAAAGAGTTTAGGAATTAATTTAATATAAGTACTCTCATTTATTCCTAATTGGATTAGGAAGGAAAATTAATTAAAGGAGTTTAATTAATTATCCCTAATAAGATTAGGGAGCTTAATTAATTAAATAAAACCCAATTCCTTAATTGTTAAGGTGGGTTGCCAACATCTATAAATAAGAGGATTCTTATTATGGGTGAAGGGGTTGTTGACTTTTACAACTACGTAATAATTCCAATTTGTTGGAGAGTACGCCTTTTCTATAGAGATAGAAAACTAGGGTTGAGCCAATACCCCTTCTTCTTGAAAATTCTTTTTCCTTGGTGGATCACCTCTAGAGGCCAAACATTTGGGTGGCTAACGTTGATCAAAGGAAAGAACCAAACCCGGTGGATTCAAGTTGAACGCGAAAAGGATTGGAGGTGAACTTGTACCTGATGAAGCTCGATCTTTAAGGGTATGATTTTATTCTTTATCTTTTCGTTTAATTAATAATTATGCATAAAGGGTGATCCGGGTATATGGTTTGTAAATTTTTTAAACTCTGATTTTTTACACACTTCCGCATTATTTTTGCAATTTGATTGTGCCCATGAATATTACAAACCTAAAATATCGCCCCCTCGAAAGGATGAAAATCCTGGAACTCGTCGAACTGCGACATCACGGCCAGTGGGTGATAAGTAGTCATGCCCCTCAAACCAGCCAGAGGGAGGAAGTCCATGCCCGAAGCATGAGTAATGAAGTTGTATGGTGAGCAAAGCCCCGAGAACAGCAATATGCTGAATGGATCTCTGATATCTGCCAAAAATGAGGACCAAGACAGAGCATCTATACACTCCGATGGCGGAAAGGAGTATGACATAGCTACATCATGGGTTAACCAATTCCCATGCCGTCTAAGAGTGCCAATCGGTCTCAAGTGTGACATAAACCACACATAAAGCATGACCGAACTCCCAATAAACACTCCTGTCGGATAAATGTAGCAGTAGAATGCTGACCGCAGGGTCTCTGCTACAATCATAGGTACAATGGTATGACCCTCTCTAAGAGCTCTCACAACCATGATGACACCAATGTCTATCTCGTCCATATATCGTGGCATATAAACATATGACAATACGCAGAGCAACAGTACATCAACCCTGGCTAAACACTAATGGTCCTCTGGAGCGGTGAAATCCATGGAATGTCGTGAATAGCTATCCTCTGAGTCAAATCCGGTGCGGTGAAATCCATGGGATATCACGTGGCAGATGCACGCAAGGTCTGTCTAAAGGCAGCATCGTCAACCGTGTATACTCCTCCAGATGCTCTGTCTCCCAAAGCCAGATGCACGCAAAGCCATGTCTCCCAAAGCCAGATGCACGCAAGGTCTGTATCCCAAAGCTAGATGCACGCAAGTTCTGTCTCCCAAAGCCAGATGCACGCAAGGTCTGTCTAATGGCAGCATCGTCAACCGTGCATACTCCTCCAGATTAGGAGTCAACTCATGGGTATCGAATCGGAATACCTGCCTTTCAGGTAGTCAATGCTCTAGCATCCCGTCCACAAACCCTGCGAGAACCTGAAAAGGCAATAAAGTCATGGTGTGCTGCAACAACTGATTTACAGTCACCCTATCTGGTGGTGACATGCTATCATACCACGATCGCATACCCAATACCACCACTAACGGTGGGGTATGATCTATACGGCTAACTGTCGAAGAAGACATCTGTGCGGGCCGTGTCATAAGGCCATCCAGGGGTCAATGCCGAATATCTCTGGACATATATACATATGCATAACATGATACATGCATATCAGATAATAGATGGCAATATGATATAGGGAATGGAAAAACTGTGCATACATTCCTAAGTATATCATCATCTAATACATAATCTCTGTACAGCTACAAATACAGGGAAATAAGGCACAGACGCCCTACTACTAACAGAGGCCAATCAAAAGATATAGCGAGAATGGGGTACAACCACCCAATATCTAACAGAGGCCGATCAAAATATATAACGAGAATACACATCAGAAGAAGACCAAGGTGTCGATGTCCACATCATCAATCCTGTCCACCTGATGTAACTTATCATGAGTCACTGGATCTCTATCAACAGGGATGTTAGGCCTATAAAGAGAAGGATCTATGCCAGTAAAACTGAATGGGTCATTTGAGGGGCCAGCGCCTAAGCTAGAAGGAACAAATAACTCCACCTCTACTGGATCTCTCCCCAAATGCCGAATAAATATATGTGTCTGGTCCAACTGCCGGGTTAAACTATCAATCTGGGTCATATGAGTCAGATCTCGGACACAAGCTATCCAATCCATCATCATCAAGGATTCTGGAACCATATCCCCCATAAACTGTGTGGCGTGGGACTGAGCTCCAATAGTGCGAGGGGACCACCACCGCTGGAACATCTCCTGAGTACACGGACCCTCTGATAATGCAAAACCGTCAACCCCCAACAATGGGATATCAGTGATGGGTGACTGTGATACGGGTCAATGACGCATGGCAGGAGGCAAGATCGGTATACGGATCTCCCCTGTGGTGCTCCTAATAGCACGCTCTCCTAAATAGAGCTCCCAGCCTCCATCTGTGAAGAGAGGAACCCTCCTGGTGGTGATCAACTACTCGACTCCAGTCGGGTGTCCATCCTCAAAGCCGATGGTTAAGTGTTCCCCTGAGTAGGGAATCCATGTAATGGTATCAGCTGTCAGCAACTCCAGCTTCATACGATAGTGAGTGAATCCCTTAGCTATAGGGACCTCCGGCAAAATAGAATGGAGCCATCGTCGTCCTCGTGGATAGGTATCAAAACCTAACACACTCACAGGACGCAAGCATGGGAGCCTTTCATAGGCCCAAAACATCCAACACAATGGCAAAACATCTGCTATCAGTAAACACTCTTCACCTATGAATAGGAAAAGACAAGAGAAATACTCACCAGCAGAAATGAGTAAAATCTTAGCCGAGCCTCGGTCAAACCCTGTGAGCGCATACGCATGCCCTGGAGGAAATAGGCAAAGGTTTAAGAGCCCCAATCATACTCTCCAATACGGTCCACATCACGCGTGGTGCTGATAAAAGCGAAAGATACCGTAGAAGAGTTATCTGCTATGAAGCAGCCTCTAATGTTCATCAGGAACAATCACCGCAAAACGCGATCCCTGATTCTGATATCATCAGGCATGGGCTCACTCAAAAGCCCGCTCATAGCATCTACACTCAAAGGACCTGAATGGACCGTCCTGCCATTGAGCGCCTCCGCCGAAACTCCTAACAAGGATCTGACGGCAGTAGGGGTAATATTCACCATGCAAGGCACTGGTTCCCCTCCAAACTCCATACCTATGAAAAATCGCCAATCCATAGGCGTCATCATCACCTCCAGTCTAGCAGATGGAGTGACTGAGTCTGATGAAAGCATCGCTCAGATAATGCCCTTAGGTAACCCCAAGGACAATGACGGGGAAGGATGGAGAAAAATGCCCCAAATCCCCACTCATACACTACCACTCTATAGTCAGGATGAAGCGCCTGGTACATGGAGTGAATGCTGAACCAGTTCCCTCGAGGCTGTGTAAAACCCGGAACCTGCATGAAATGCAGATCAATATCAAAACCCTTTAATCCTCATCAATAGGAAAGAAGGAAGATCAAAGTCTAACGCCATACCTCGTTAGCATACAAATACATCGATGGATGTCTGATCAAATCACCCAGCAGCTCTGGGCTTGCCACCTGAATACTCGGGAGCTCCCTACAAGGGACATGTGCAGCAGGAGCAGGATTCTCAATCGGAATATCCGCCTCCTCGTCCTCAACGTCTGGCACATCTACCCGAACAGGACGAATCATGGCCTCCACCAACCGACGAGGATGTCTCGATGCAATCTGGGGGAGGCACTTGAAGCCCTCCGCCAGATGCCGTGTGGTCCGTGGGAACTGGTCGACTGATCCGGATCCATGATATCTGGACAACAAGTCTCCAAATCACCTCAGAAAGGGTGTGATATTTCCTTACCTGGAGCTTTCTAAAATGCATTTATGATTATATGCATGCATGCATTTACTTTAACATATAATAGAGTTAAAATGTATGACTACTCAATGCCTACATTTGGAAAAAAAAAATTCATAGTTCCCTTTGAAAATAGGACTATCCACATGCACATAGGCATGTCTAGGTATCCATTCAGTAGCACGCCTGCCCCAAAGTCATATATATAATATATGCATTAAAAATCAAAATCATCATGCATAAGGTCAACCTCAATAGCAGAAAAAGGTGCTAATTTGACTATCTCAAAAGTCAAAAAATTTCACATTATTATGTTCAGCATGGCTTAATACTAACATTTACTAAGTTGGAATATTTTTTATCAAGTCATTTGTGTATACATAATCACTACTATGTGTTTAGATGTATTTCATGCGATAACTTACAATCCAACAGATAAAAACTGGAAAAAATAAATACATACATTACCAGGATAGTGTAGAACACTTGTACGGTGACAGAATTTGTAGAAAATAACCCGAACTCACCAGATCTGAAAGTGACTCACGAATTTTCCTTCTCGCGACAAGATGAAAATGACTTATGGGACCAACCTGCTGGAATTTATCATCCGCGATTGGCATGAGCTCACACTGCATGGTACGGCAGTGCACCTCCACGGCCAGCGGCAGAGGTGCACTGCGGCACTTTATATAAGGTCCCACCCCTCCCATTTCGGTCCAATTCAAGTTGCAAAGGAGTTCTTGCAGACTAGAAAAGTCAAATCGGGAATAAAAATGCCACACGATTGAGCAAAACAACATACAATCCTGGTCTTCTCAGATGAAACTTTGAGTCTGTACATCATTCATTGAGCAGTCACCCGAACACAAGGTATACCTACCGATGATCTCAGTTGTTACAAATCACATACGACAATACCTTATACAGGTCCGATGCCGCCAACTCCGGGTCGTTACCCTAAGTATATCCCCGATGGGGGTTATAACGTGAATCCCCGACGGGGGTTACAATGTATATCCCCGACGGGGGTTACAACGTGAATCCCTGATGAGGGTTGTAACGTATATCCCCGGCGAGGGTTACAACACATGTTTATCCGTTGACAGACAAATCAGCGAAGGTCAATCAGCCTTGACATCATGATAACCGGGGGAAGCAAACCCAACAGAGCATCGGAAGCCATCCGATGACCAGCCGCTGCTACACACATCAGCGATGGTTACAACCTGAAGCCCCGGCAGGGGATTACAAAATACATTCAAGCCGTTGACACACATATCAAAGAAGGTCAAGCAACCTTGACGTTATTCCAATCGATAGCGATTAAACGTATCAGAGCTCTAGAGCTATTTGAGGATTTCATGCTCGATTGCTCTTATTCCCCAGCGGTACCCCCGCGGGGGTCAGAACGCAATGTTCCATTGATTCACAAGTAAGCGAAGGTCAAGCAACCTTTACAATCTACTCACAGAGTCTCAGCCGTTGATTCACACGTTAGCGAAGGCCAAGCAACCTTGACAGTATATCCCACACGATTATTTTTCAGCCGTTGATTCACACGTCAGCGAAGTTCAAGCAACCTTGACAGTATATCCCACAGGATTTTTCAGCCATTGATTCACATGTCGGTGAAGTACACGTCAACAAAAGTCAGGCATCCCTGACAACATTTGTTGTTTGCAGTGAATCCAACAAAATCGTGACATATTCTGGCGATACTAACCAGGAGAGGTCAATGTTATCAAAGAGGATAGATGATGGAATATGTTATACACATCCTCAAACAGATCAAGCTTTATCCCCATAGATCTCTTACACATAAGAGGTACATCTTCAGGATTAAGTTATTATCAAGAACACATGAATTTGGTGATAACTCCAACATCAACATCCTAACAGATTCGGCTTATACATCATATCTATTCAGCATTGCGAATCCCCAGTTAAAGCAATAGGGAGCAAAAGTCATCCCCAGCATGGCGGGCTACAACCCCATACAAATATATCAAACATTGGCATCATATTGCTACATATAGTACCATATTATCTTGTTGCGTTTCAAGTGTCTAGGATTCTTTATCCTACCCATGCATCACCATGCATGAGTATGATAAAGAGGGGCATCTGTAGACACTCAAAATTTTCTTTACATCTGTCACTAACATTACAGGAGGACAGATTCATCTTTTAAGAGGGAACCCTGAAAGACAAATCCATATCCATATCGGATACTATCGGAAGTTCAGCATCAACCCCAGATTACTTTGGGGGTAACAAATCCAACCTCGGAGATAACCCCGAGGCATGCAGATACAATACTGGAACACACACCGGAGAAGATCGATTAATCTCGGAGATAACCTCGAAGTATCTAGTGTCAGTCCCGACCATGGGAATAGCCACCAACCTTGGTGATAACCCCAAGGAATGCAGTTTCGGCGATAACCCCAAAAATGCTTGTTCCAAATTCGACCAGCTTCAATATCGGCGGTCACAATGAGATACATTGTGCCAATCTGGCGATAACATCGGGAAGACAGGCACACCTTAAAGATGACAATGAGGACCTTCAACAATTGTAGCAGTCCAATCTCAGTGAAGCCTGAGCAACGTCTGCTTTATCAGCACAATCCGACGATAACACCGGTGAGGGGCAACATCGTCATCTCGCCAACACGATGCCACACCACGTCGTCTCAACATCTCTACGCAATGGTGTCCCACAAGACTAATCAATCCCGAGTGAATATTATGCGGGGTAACGGATGAAAGTTAAAGCTTGAAGACCGGAGGACATCGTCCCATCTTCAATGACTTCGTACAAACTCTAATCCCATGCCATCGTACAACTCTCGACAACGGTGGTTCGAAATAGGTCCTGTATACCTCAAACGGATGCCCGGATTACACTTCTTAAGGTTCGAGTGGACATTACGATTGCACGAGTACACGTATTGAGATGACCCGACCAGACTTCGAAAAACCCTGCCCCACCTTAAGTTGCCTCTCAGCACACCTGCGCTAAATCATCTATAAATAGAGGACTTGGGCTGCCCATTTTGCAAGAGAAAAAAGGCGAGGAAGCCCTCCTTGATTTGCTTTGCACTCACCCCATGCAAAGGTACTTTCCCTTTTAAACACACAGAGCTCATATATAGCCTCTTTTGTACCTACAAAAGCCGGTGTTCACCCACTCTAAAGATATAGAAGTCTTCTTTGGCGGTCGGATGTAAGCCTTCTCACACACTTTAGAGTCTTTCTCTTCTCTCACAACACACCTTCTACACGCTGAGAGTCGTGTTTGCTTGCTTTGCGGGACTTGATGCGTGGTTTTATTTCATCAGATATATATATATATATATATATATATATATATATATATATATTTATATATATATTGACTAACATTATCGATTTATGCCTCGATTGAGCCTGAGACTTGATGCTCGAGCGTTTATTTGCTTTAATATATATATATATATACATTTATATATATTAATCGTAGTGTTTCTAACTTTGTTCGATGAGCCTGACTTCATCCCGATGCATTTATTACTTTAATATATATATATATATATATATATATATATATATATATATATATATGTGTGTTGAACTTTGTTCGATGAGCCTAGACTTTGGTCTAGTGCGTTTATTGCTTTAATATATATATATATATATATATATATATATATATATATATATATATATATATATACATTTATATATATTAACTATGTGTCGAACTTTGTTCACGAGCCTGACTTGATGCCCGTGCATTTATTGCTTTAATATATATATATATATATACATTTATATATATTAACTGTGTGTTGGACTTTGTTCGATGAGCCTGGATTTTATATCCGGTGCGTTTACTCGCTTTTATATATATATATATATATATATATATATATATATATATATATATATATATATATATACTACTGTGGTCGAACTCATTCATGAGCTTGCATTTTACATCCTAAGTGCATTTATTGCTTTTATATATATATATACATATATATATATATATATATATATATATATATATATTTCATCCCCACAGGAGTTTACTTCGTGGTGGTTGATCGCTTTTATAGCTTTCTTTACGTTTCGTCCTGCCTGGAGTTTATTTCATGGCAGTTGATCGCTTTGTACTACTTTATTTGTCACACGCCCAATTTGTCTCTCTTGTGTGTGCTTAGTATGCGTATACAACTTATCTAATATATCATTTATTAATGTTAAGCATCATTATACTTCATAATATTCATTTTCTATAACTTAGAAAAACATCTATTATCGTCGACATCACTAGGACTACTTGTGTATGTGCATGTCCGACGCCCTCCGATTGCCTCCGAATACGCATCTGTCACAAAGATGACCATTTTGACTACTGTTACCGACCTCAAATTGAAAACCTTAAAGAATAAAAGTTGTAGGTCTATTCGTTCTCGTTCTGGATCATCTTGAATCACCTCAATCGGAGTTTGTATGAAAATGTTATGCCTATTTTACTAAAATAGGTCAAAATAGTCACACTTGATACAGTTTGGGCGCAGCTGCACCCCAAATGACTTAGGGCATAACGCAGCAGTGCTCGTTAGCAGAAACAAGACCTGAAGCTACTGTTCTCGCGATTTTTGACCCTTTTTCTTCTACTAATCTATATAACTTGAGTTATATACATTCAAATTAGTTCGTTTTTGATTCTATGGATTCGTATTTCATAGAACTACAACATACTAGAATTCTAACAATTTATAAAAACATTAACCAACCTAAAATTTGACCCAAAACACATGTTCATACTCTATTTTCATGTTTTAACATCTTTAGCGAATTCGATCGCCACGACTTCGTTTCTTAATCAATTGACACGATTGAAACTATTTTATTTTCGTTTCTTCACATACTAACATAATCCAACATTAATTTATAGATTATAACACATATTAAACATGAAATTTTATACTTTCTAAAGCCATAACATACATGTTTCATTAAGAACACAAGTTCTTCATCTTTAGCATAGTTTCATGAGTTCAATTACCTAAAACTTTCTTATAGATGATATATAACATAATATATATACCCATAAACATATACAAATTGTACTTCAACAAAAACCTAATTACAAAGACTTTAGAAAACAAAAAACCAAAAACTAGAAACTTTGGAATTTACCTTTGATTCCTCTAAGCTCTAGTTAGATAATTTAAAGTCCTTGTTTAATCCTCTTTTTCCTTTTGATTCTCAGAGTGTCTCCTCCCTCTTCTCATTTTCTTTCTAAGCTCCATCTTTCTCTCTGTGTTTTCTCTCTTTCCCTCTATTTTGCTACACCACGTAAACAAAATAAGATGATGCCTTAATGTGGGTGTTACAACTAATGGCTTAATGTGGGTGTTACAAAGGCAAAAGGTCACAAAGCCATGTTTGGCTAGAACCATTAATGTCCTTCTAATTTATTTTAATAATTCTCCTTATCATATGGTATATCTTCTTTTCTCTAAATGTCACACTTTAACTATGTTGATAAATTATTTAGCTAACTGCAATGAATAATGCAATTATAATATGTATAACTATTACTCCATATATTACGAAATTATATTCATAACATCTCAACTTAAAATAAACCTTTCCATTAAAATAATTAATATTTATTCCATTAATTATTTTAATTAACTCAAATGATTCATACAATCATAATATATAATTATTTAATTCCTTTCCTCGCATAAATTGTGTCAATACAATTTATTTAATCCATACATCTAATCGGTACTTAAATATTAACTCAATTTATTAATCTCTAACCAAAAATTATTTATAGGTATTTTGGTTTTTCATCTCTCACCATCAATTTATATTTTATTAACATCATTCAAGGTACTAAACCTTTTCATATATTACCATGACATGTAATATATATTAAGAATACCAAATTTAATTAGCAAAATTCATATATTAACTCACTATTTAATTAATGAATTAACTCTTTTATCCACTTTACTACAACACCACAACCAAGTAAGGTTTTAATATTCAAACAATATTATTCCATAATATAGTTTCAACTTAATTTAAATTACCCAATATTTATAGGGTTAATTTCCCTTGCCACCAAATTCCTTGTCGTGTCTAATTTCTTTTATTTCCTTTAATAGTTTAATCAACTATTAAATCCCATAAAAATTTCATTTTTTTCACACCAAGACACATAATTCAAAATATATACATCTCATAATAAGAATTTTTAATTATTAAATTCTTACTTTAATAACTTTTAAAAATTCTGGTTGTCACACTTGCTCAATGTACAAAGATATGTTTAGAAACTTGCCACGGGTGTAAGCTATAATATTAACTCACGTTCACCTACATATAGGTTTAGAACCATCATCTATTAGATATATTAACATTCACGTTCCAACACAACACACATTTCTAGTTAGACTTACTATTTTAGCACAAGTCTTAATATACCATGCAAATATCAGAAATTACAAGTGTTAACCTTCACAACACATGTTACTATTCATCATGCTCACTAAGACCTAATATACCACGTTCATCACTTACTAATCATTCAAACTTTGAATCTACTAACCACATAGCACGATTCTGTTTTAGCTATATTAGTACATGTTTATTATACTAACACATCACTAGACCAACGTACGTCGTTATCCCAAAACTGCAGCAGCAATAGCAGACGCTTCTACTTTATATCGATTATTAAGGCATGCAATTGCTAATTTTAACCTTGGCACCGGCCTAGCAATTTAATATTGGTGTACATAAACAGAGGCGAACTTCGGCGTGAACAAGTTTATCGCTTTTTAGCCTAACTGACACGAATTTCACCCACCAAACAGTGATATTCACATGTAAGATAACTATAACAATATCACAAACATGATTGCTAACATTTTCCATCAATTAGAACAATTTAACAACACTTCTAACTATTCTAATTTCTCAAAATTCATATTTTTATATTAAAACTCCATTTTTGAGTTTCTTCACCAAAATCATCTCTATAATCTCTATACTTGGCCAAATTGCTTCGTTCAAATTGTGTTATGTTCATTTCTTAATGAACTAGAATAAACAAGCTTTAATTTTTAGTTTAGCATACGAATTGAGCATCAAAAATTGATACATATACAAGCCATATGACAAATATGTATAAAACATACACTGTCGTTAATTTTTCATACTGTTAACCGAAATTAGCATGTAATTCTTGTTTAAGCATAATCTCTAATCATCATAAACACATGTAATCATCATAATTGGATTATATAGCAATAATTCTACACCTATAAAATTCACAGAGTATGAAACTTCATGCCGTAAAACTCATATATATATATATAATGTTAAAGTTATGAACAATACCTTCAATTAGCTTGATAATCTCTACTAACACCACTGGAATTGCTATGAAATCCTCAGGTTTCATCTCAACTCTCTCTCAATTCTCTCTGAATGTTCTTCTCTCTTTTCTCAGTAGCTAGAATGCGTAAAAAGAAAACAACTGATAGCTATAATGCGTAAAAAAATAAAACTGTTAATCCTTAATACGCCAAACTTAATAACATATCAATTACCAAACTGACATATATATTATAACTATATTATATTTAATTTAATTTATTTATTTTATTTAAAATTAAAAAGGAAATCAAAAAGCCATAGGGCTTTGTTTGGAAAATCATTTAAAATTAAAGAGTTTATAACCTTGAGCATTGTTTGGGTAAAACTAAATTAAATTACTTTAATTTATTTTAATACTCCTTATAATATAGTTATTTGTCACACTATATTTAATCAAGCTTTCATACTTTATTTAATTTAAATAACAATTAATTAAATAAATTATTTAGTCACATAACTCACTACAAATAATTAACCATCAAATTGAAATATCAATATAATAATAATTTCCTTAACTTATTAATTATTTATTTAACAAATAATTAACCAAACAAAATCAAATCAATTAAAAAAATATTTATTCAATGATAAACACATCCATTAAATATTTATATATAATTCAATAAATATTTAATACAATTAAAAATCTGGAATGTTACATCATTCCCTCCTTAAAAGGATTCTGTCCTCAGAATCACAATTAAAACAATCAAATCGTTACATTCTTCCCTTTTTACAAGGATTCTGTCCCCAGAATCAAAGACACGGATTAAACAAATAACTCAGGGTAATTCTTCATCATTTCAGCTTCGAGTTCCCACGTTGCCTCTTCGACATTGTGGTTTCTCTATATCACCTTCACAGAAGGTATCACTTTATTTCTGAGCACTTGTTCTTTCCTGTCGACTATCTGGATAGGAATCTCTTCATAAGACAAATATTTATCGAATTGCAATGGTTCGTACTCGATTACGTGCTTGTAATCGGGTTTATACGGTCGTAACATTGAAATGTGAAAAATATTATGAATGTTTTCTAACTCTGGAAGTAGAGATACCTCATAAGCCACTTCCCCCACTCTTTGTAGTATCTCAAAATGTCCAATAAATCTTGGGCTGAGCTTTTCTTTCTTCCTAAAACAAATTTTCCCCTTCCAAGGAGAAACTTTTAGGAAAACGAAAGTTCCTACTTCAAATTCACGATTCCGCCTGTGTTGATCGGCATACTATTTTTGTCTGTCTTGGGCTGTTACCAATCTCGTCTTGATGAGTTTGACAACCTCAGCAGTTTGTTGTACTAGTTCTAGTCCTAACAGTTTGCATTCACCGACTTCATCCTAGTATAGTGGAGTTCTGCATTTTATGTCGTATAATGCCTCGTAAGGCGGCATGCTGATGCTCGCGTGGTAACTGTTGTTGTAGGAGAATTCCACCAATGGTAAATGTTCTTCCCAGCTTCCTTTGAAATCCATGATGCATGCTCTCAGCATATCTTCCAACGTTTGGATTATTCGTTCGCTTTGCCCATCGGTTTGCGAATGGTATGATGTACTCATTTGAAATTGTGTTCCCAAACCTTCTTGTAGTCTCTTCCAGAAATTTGACGTAAATCATTGGTCTCTATCTGACACAATTGACACTAGCACTCCATGTCTCGAAATTATCTCTTTAACGTACAACATTGCCAACTGATCAAGATTGAACCTAATCTTTATTGGTAAAAAGTGCGCTGATTTTGTTAGTCTATCCACTATCACCCAGATCGCATCGCATCCTCTTTGAGTAGTTGGAAGGCCCACCACAAAATCCATTGTGATGTGTTCCCACTTCCATTCCAGTTTTTCTAACGGTTGAAGTAATCTGCTTGGTCTTTGATGCTCGCCCTTGACTCTTTGACATGTTAATCATTTCGCGACACATTCTGCAACATCTCTTTTCATGTTCAGCCACCAAAAATGTTGCCGTAAATCTTGATACATCTTCGTACTTCCTGGATGAATCGAATATCTTGTGTTGTGTGCTTCGGTCAAGATTTTGTCTTTAAGCTCTAGTACTGCTGGAATCCAAATTCTTTCCTCGAACCGTAGTAGTCCTTCGGTATCGATCTTGTATTTTACATCACTACCCTCAACCACTTTCTCTTTGATCGTTTCACATTCTTTATCTTGTAGTTGAGCGTTCTTCACTTTGTCCACCAAAGTTGGACTAGCTTCTATCTGGTATAATTCTTCATCGATTTCTTTTGGAAATTTAATTTCCAACTCTAGCCTTGCCATCTCTGAAATAAGCTCTTCCTGGTTGGTTAACAACATCAATTTTTCCTGACCTTTTCTACTTAAAGCATCTGCAACCACATACACAATAACTTTGTCATTCTGCATAAGAACACAACCCAACCCTTGATGTGAGGCATCACTAAACACCACAAAGTTTCCTGTACTATCTGGTAACGACAACACAAGTGCCACACTTAATTTTTTTCTCCAAATCTTGAAAACCCTCTTCACACTTCTCCGTCCAAACAAATTTTACCGCTTTCCTTGTCAAATTTGTTAGCGGAGTGGCTATCTTAGAAAAATCTTGAATAAATCTTCTATAATAACCGGCCAGTCCCAAGAAATTCCTCACCTCCGACGGTATTCTTGGGTGTTCCCAATTGATTACAACTTCCACTTTTGATGGATCCACTGAAATCCTATCTTTGTCAATCACGTGCCCAAGAAATTGCACACGATCTAGCCAAAATTCGCACTTAGAGAATTTTGCGTACAATTTTTCCTTTTTAAGTATTTCCAACGTCAAACGTAAGTGTTCCACTTGTTCTTCTTGAGTTTTGGAATACACCAGAATGTCGTCAATGAATACCACTACAAACCTGTCTAAGAATGGTTTAAACACCCTGTTCATCAAATCCATGAATGCAGCAGGGGTATTGGTCAAACCAAAAGACATCACCAGAAACTCATAATGTCCATACCGAGTTCTAAATGTCGTTCTAGGTATATCCTCCTTCCTCACTTTCAATTGGTGATACCCACTTCTCAAATCTATTTTGAGAAGTATTTAGCACCCTTCAACTAATCAAACAAGTCATCTATTCTTGGCAACGGGTGTTTGTTTTTAATAGTGACTTTGTTTAATTCTCTATAATCAATGCAAAGATGCATCGACCCATCCTTCTTCTTCATGAATAACACTTGCGCTCCCCACGGTGATACTCTTGGTTGAATATACTTCTTTTCTAGCAGTCCTTGCAATTGTACCATCAGTTCCTTCATTTCTACCGGAGCCATTCTGTATGGGGCCTTCGATATTGGTGTTGTTCCCGACGCTAAGTCGATCACAAACTAAATTTCTCTATCAGGCGGAAGTCCTGGAAAATCGTCTGGAAACACGTCCTCAAATTCTCTCACCACTGGTATCTCTTCTAGTTTCACATTCTTCTTTTGAGTATCAACTATGTAAGCTAAATAGCGCACACAGCCTTAACTCAACAATTTCTTAGCCTGCATAATCGTCAGACATTTCATTTGTCTAGGCGACTTTCTACCATAGAATACTACCTTTGACGGGGTCATAAGGTTTACACACTTCTTTTGGCAATTAATTACCGCTCTATATTTGAATAGTCAATCAATTCCCAAAATAACGTCAAACTCTCTGAGTCTAATCGGAATCAAATCTACCATCAAGATATTCTCCTTAATGTTCACCCTACAGTTCTTGTATACGAATCTAACAGGGATTACTTAATTTTTTGCAATTTCTATGTTCAAAGGGAAATTCAGTTCTTCACTAGGCAATCCTAACCTCTTAGCAAATTCATCAGATATAAACAAGCAAGTAGCACCCGAATCAAATAATACATAAGCATTTATATCATTGACTAGGATAGTACTTGACACCACATCTTTTGATTGCACAACATCTTGTACAGTCATGTTGAAGGTTCTGGCTGTGGGTTTGTTTAATGTTGTAGTTCCAGCAATGGCCCATGTACCTCCACTGTTACCTCCATTGCTCCTGGTTGTCTCTCCACCCTTTTTCTTAGGGCATTCACGAGCAAAGTGATCCTTGGATCCGCACGTGAAGCATACGTTCTTCTTAGGTTGAGTGCAATTTGGGGCGATGTTACCCTCCTGGCCACAACTGAAGCATACTCATTTCCCCATCAAGTACGCACCCTTATGAAACTTCCCGCATGTAACACATGCTTCAAACTTCTTGTTTTGCTGGTTACCCTGCTGGTTTCCAGTACCCACGCTTCCATTCCACTTCCTCTTCAAATTATTGTTGTTGTTTCCACCACTACCACCTCCATTCTTAATCTTCACCTCATTTTTCTTCTTCTTCTGTTCCTGTTTGAACTTTGTCACTGCCTCGCCTCCACCTTCAGCGAGTATTGCTTTCTCCATCAATGCTGCGAAAGTCTTCAACTGGAACAAGGAAACCCTACTAAACAACTAGGGCTTCAGTCCCTGTTTAAACCTCTTCGCCTTGCGTTCGTTCATACTGACTTGATATGGCTCAAACCTCACTAACTCGTTGAATTTAGCGGCATACTCAGATACCGTCATCGTTCCCTGCTTTAGTTCAAAAAACTGCACTTCTAGCTTACTCTTCGAACTCTCTGGGAAATAGGTCTCGAAGAATATTTCATTAAACCTATCCCAGGTCATCACCCTTGGCCCTTCACGAGTTTTTTTGGCCTGCCACCTATAACTAGCTTCTGCTTTCAACATGAATGTTGCAAAAGCAGTCTTTTGATCATCCCCTACCCTAGCGACATCGAACACCTTTTTTATCTTCATAATCCAGGTTTGTGCTTCGGCTGGATTCATGGACCCACGTAATTCAGGTGGTCCAACCGCCTTGAAATCCTTAAACGTTGTTCCTTGGTTCTTTGGTTGATTCTGCAACGCTCATGTCAGTAGCGTCACTAGTTGTTGAACCGGGTTAGCATCAACATTGTCGTTATTGGTTCCTTCAGTTGTTCTCTGTTGTGGTGGTTGACATCTGGGAGGCATTTTATGTTTAAAAATACACTCATTAGATTATTATTCAATTCTTTTAAGTAATTTCTACTTAACTTGCCTCCACAAAAGAAATAACCACATAACACATAACACTTTGAATGAAATACTACCTCCGTCCCATAATAAGTGATTTTTTAGCTTAAATCACACATACCAATACACAAGCTAAAATGGGAAAAATACCCTTAATATATTTTCTTTGAAGTTGAAGAGTTAATGAGTGTCATTTAATTATAGTGATTGCAAGATGCAATAAATACCATTGAATGCATAAGGGCATATATGAGAAAATATTGTAAAAATTGTATTGGAGTTCTAACACATCACTTATTTTGGGAAAAAATATTAAGCCTAAAAAATCACTTATTGTGGGATGGAGGTAGTAATAACTTTTATTTATTCATAATCTCTTTAAAAGGATAGCATCTCTGCTATTTACATTAACCTTCCTGAACTAGAAAAGTTTTAGGACAACATCATCATCATATCCCATAGGTTACATAACACTTGGGATTTACAATCTATTCAACATGTATTAATCTTATAAGAACTATGTTGTTCTACTAAGATACTACTTAACCTTACTACGTTCTTCCTCTATGATCCGAAACATTGTTCTGCGATCTAATACGTATGATGGCAGCGTCTCGAATTGAATAGGATATCCCATGAGCCGATCCTGAGCGTGATTAACCACGGTGTTGAATACCCTATTCATCTCTTCCATCTTCATTCTCTTTGCTTGTGCGTCTTTCACTGCTATCCCGGCTCGTTGAAACACTTCCTCATATGCGTCCTCAGCTCTTGCTCTCTTAGTAGCTTATTCTCTCAGCTTGTTCTTCAATTCTGCGACCTCCTCGATCAGTTGTTCTTTCTCTCCTTCAGTGTGTACTAGCTTCTCCTCAACATTAGTCAGTCGTTCCTCACGATCCTGGATCTCGCCGTCTTTCTATGTCATTGCAGTCTGTTCTTCAGCTACTATCTCTTGCAACTCCTCAACTATATCCTAAAGTTCCACATTACGGTCGTAGACTTCATCGTACATACGAGCAGCTATCGAGGTTAATGGAGTCTCTTCCTCCTCATCCTCGTCATCCTCATCCTCCTGTGGCAACTCAACGGGATCCTCCTCATCCGTCTCCACGTCATCATCCTCATCTTCAAGTACTGTGACCAACGGGGCTGACTCCCGTGGCAGTAGTTGTTCCCAAACAACCTGAATATCGCGATGCACCTCCTCTATAGGCATCTGAGGTCCCTCCTCCCTAGCCTGACTGGATTCTCCGACATTAGTCATCCTGACAACAAAATTTTAAGTTTTAATTATTACTCATTACTATTCGACACTCACGAGCACATAAATTATAAACATATAAACACATAAGTGTTTTATTACTTCTTCCTTAAAACTCGATAAGAGTTAATCACCACTATCTTTTCAAAGGTTACTTCCTAAGGCTTTTCCCTACCTAAGGTTCATAACCTAAGGCTTTGATACCAACTGGTGACACCCCCAAATCCCGGTACTTCATTACCTCAAGATTTGGTGTTCACTTAATCAAAACATTCATATCTAACTAACCAATCATAATACAATTGAATAACAAAACCTGCCCATATAGAATTACATTAATAAAATGTTATCTTCCCAGGTTATCTAACCTTTAATTACAATCATTCAAATGCAGAAATTAAATAAATACTTCATTACATCAATCAAATTAAAGTCTGATAAATAACTGTCAACATATTACAAGTCTTCAATACTTGTTCATCTTCCCTTATCCCTTACTGGTGCTAGGTACATCTACCTTCTCATCCTTAGTTGTAATAGTTATAAAAGAAAGAGTGAGCAAACAAAGCTCACTTGAAATAAGAATGAATAAACTTTACAACATTCGCCAAATAATAGGCTCAATAGAACTGAATGATATGTTCTATTAACATTCTGAAATATACTACTGAGGATCTAATGATCACGAACCATGTCCAAGTTATAAGTAATCTTTCAACTTTAACTTTAACAGTCATATGACTATAAGGACTCCACGTACTTAGGTGGATCAACCCTTCGTACAATATATTGTGCACAAACATTTCAACGCTAAGCGTAAACCCCTAAAAATAAGGTTGTTCATCTCAGTATTTAGATTACAAGTTCGCACCAAAGTAAGTTTGGTTTGGATACATTTCAAGGTAATTTGGAGTTCAACGAACATCAACTAAGGAATAGTTGAATAAAAATGAAATCACAGTATGCTACGAATAAATCATTGTGTATTAAAGTTACACTTTAGGAATAATCTAATAGCATAAATGTTGAATAACTATCATTACCTTGCTTGAATGATATTAAGCCAAGGTTATTTAGAATTGAATACTAAGCATGCACAACGAATAGCAATTTAAACAATAACAACTATTCAACAACAGTATATTAGATTATATAAACTTGCATGTTATTTGACAAGTTAAAGACAAGGATAACTTGCTTAACATCAAAATAAGGTTTAGAAAACTTGTATCATTATGAACAACTAGATACAAAAGCTTGCGAAATTACAGTTGAAATAGGACAAGTAAACTTTCCTAACAATAAACAAACTAGCTCAACAAAAGTGTAGAGTTAGAGAACTTGCTCAATTATAAAAGTAGAATTAGAGAACTTGCTCAATGTACAAAGATAGGTTTAGAAACTTGCCTCGAGTGTAAGCTATAATATTAACTCACGTTCACCTACATACAGGTTTAGAACCATCATCTATTAGATATACTAACATTCACGTTCCAACACAACACACATTTCTAGTTAGAGTTACTATTTTAGCACGAGTCTTAAGATACCATGCAAATATCAGAAATTACAAGTGTTAACATTCACAACACATGTTTACTATTCATCATGCTCACTAAGTCCTAATATACCACGTTCATCACTTACTAATCATTCAAACTTTGAATCTACTAACCACATAGTATGATTCTGTTTTAGCTATATTAGTACATGTTTATTATACTAACACATCACTGGACCAACACACGTCGCTATCTCGAAACTGCGGTAGCAGCAGATCGCTTCTGCTTATATCACAGGTATGTAATGGTTACTTACATAATAAACCATCAAGCAAACAAGCGCCATATTACCATACACAATAATCAAGCTAAGCTTTTTAGCCTTAGACTACCGGTAGCGACTTAATTGGTGCACAAACAGAAAGCGGACTTCGGTATGAATAAATTGTTGTTTTTCTAGCCCAACTGACACGAATTTCACCCACCAAACAGTGAAATTAATATGTAAGATAAATATAATAATATCATAAACATGATTGCTAACATTTTCCATCAATTAGAATAATTTAACAACACTTCTAACTATTTTAATTTCTTAAAATTCATATTTTTATATTAAAACTCCATTTTTGAGTTTTTTCACCAAAATCATCACTGTAATCTCTATACTTGGCCAAATTTCTTCGTTCAAATTGAGTTATGTTTGTTTCTTAATGAACTAGCATAAACAAGCTTCAATTTTCAGTTTAACATACGAATTGACCATCAAAAATTGATACATATACAAGCCATATGATAAATATGCATAAAACATACACTCTCGTTAATTTTTCCTACTGTTAACCGAAATTAGTATGTAATTCTTGTTTAAACATAATCTCTAATCATCATAAACACATGTAATCATCATAATTGGATTATATAGCAATAATTCTACACCTATGAAATTCACAAAGTATGCAACTTCATGCCGTAAAACTCACATATATATATATATATATATATATATATATATATATATAATGTTAAAGCTATGAACAATAACTTCAATTAGCTTGATAATCTCTAATAACACAACTGGAATTGCTATGAAATCCTCAGGTTTCATCTCAACTCTCTCTCAATTCTCTCTGAATGTTCTTCTCTCTTTTCTAAGTAGCTAGAATGCGTAAAAAGAAAACAACTGATAGCTATAATGCGTAAAAAAATAAAACTGTTAATCCTTAATACACCAAACTTAATAACATATCAGTTACCAAACTAACGTATATATTATAACTATATTATATTTTATTTATTTTATTTAAAATTAAAAAGGAAATCCAAAAGCCATAGGGCTTTGTTTGGAAAATCATTTAAAATTAAAGAGTTTATATCCTTAAGCATTGTTTGGGTAAAACTAAATTAAATTACTTTAATTTATTTTAATACTCCTTATAATATAGTTATTTGTCACACTATATTTAATCAAGCTTTCATACTTTATTTAATTTAAATAACAATTAATTAAATAAATCATTTGGTCACATAACTCACTACAAATAATTAACCATCAAATTGAAATATCAATATAATAATAATTTTCTTAACTCATTAATTATTTATTTAACAAATAATTAACCAAACAAAATCAAATCAATTAAACAAATATTTATTCAACGATAAACACATCCATTAAATATTTATATATAATTCAATAAATGTTTAATATTACAATTAAAATTTTGGAATGTTACAACAACATTACCTTCATGGTCACACAACCCATCTCATATCCCGCGTGGATCCTCTCATGTACGTGTTCAGTAAACCCATGTTAAATTGTAGGCTGTTGATAAGTAGGTTTTATACCTACTTATCCGATATCTGTTAATTGAATTATTTGCTTAATCTTATGTTTCTTAGTTACTTTTCATGCATTTTGTGTTCGTTTTGTAGATTATATGCTTGGGAGTTGAAATCGCAAAGAATTGGTATAAAAATGCAAAGAAAAGCAATCTGGACATCGTTTGGGCTTTTATGCTTATTTTATGTTCTTGGTTTGGAACTTGGATTACATTGTAGATCTTCTTCTTAGCTTTCCGGAACATCTTGAATCATTCCAATCGGAGTTCGGATGCAAGAGATATGACATTTGTACCAACGGACATCGAACGTCACTGTTTTGGATGGCCATTTGCACAGCTGTCACTTCCATCCTAATTTCGACCTTCATCCGTTCGTTATTTCTCAATTCTAAAAGAATGAAAGTTGTATATCTTGTCGATATCTTTGATTTGATAGGTGGAAAGCCTCGTAACTCTTCCCGGATCAAAGGTTATGGTCGGTTTTCCAAATGACGTCAGAGTAGAAAATTTTCCTTCACAAAACCGCTGCTGGGGTGGGCATGCAAGTCACAAGACAGGCCCCTAGCCCACCGGGGTGGGCCCAAAACAAGCATAGACCCCCGCCGGGGTGGGGGTAGCCCAGAAAATGCGCGAAAAATGCGAATTTTGGTCCAATTTGAGTCTGTAAATGATTGTTTTGATCCGATTGACACAAGGACTTCCAAGAGAACTTCCAAGAGGACTTAAAGACATATGAATAGACTTATAAAAGGAGGAGAATCACAAGGATTGAGGGAGATTAGAGACTAGATAGAGGATTCAATAGATTAGATTAGAGTAAATTCCAACAAAGTCTGGTTCATTGTGTGCCGAAGAAAGGGGGAATGACGGTGATACAGAATGAGGACAACGAGTTAATTCCAACAAGGACAGTGACAGGTTGGACGGTGTCCATCGATTATAGGAGATTGAATAAGGCAACCCGAAAGGATCATTTCCCGCTACCTTTTATCGATCAAATGTTTGATAGGTTAGCGGGACATGAGTTTTACTGTTTACTGGATGGATAGTCGGGATATAATCAGATCGCCATCGCTCTTGAGGATCAAGAAAAGACTACATTTACATGCCCTTACGACACATTTGCATTCAGGAGGATGTCATTCGGGCTATGCATTGCACCCACAACTTTCCAACGGTGTATGATGGATATTTTTTCATATATGGTGGAGAAGAATGTTGAAGTCTTCATGGACGATTTCTCGGTCTATGGAGATAATTTTGATACTTGCCTAGAGAATAGAGTCATGGTGTTGCAGCGATGTAAGGATACAAAACCTCATACTCAATTGGGAAAAAGGCCACTTCATGGTTAAAGAGGACATAATTTTGGGGCATAAGGTGTCGGCTCAAGGATTGGAGATGGACAAAGCAAAGCTGGATACAATCGAGAAATTACCTCCACCAAGCTTAGTTAAGGGTATTAGAAGTTTTCTGGGGCATGCTGGGTTCTACAGGAAGTTAATAAAAGACTTCTTTAAGATTGCAAAACCTCTATGCAGTCTTTTAGAGAAGGATGTTACTTTCTGCTTTACTGCGGAATGCAAGTCCGTGTTTGAATTGTTGAAGAAGAAATTAACTACAACCCCCGTAATAGTCGCATCAGACTGGAAAATACCATTCGAGCTTTTGTGTGATGCAAGCGATTATGCGGCTTGGGCTATTTTGGGACAAAGAAGAGACAAGGTGTTTCACGCCATATACTATGCAAGGAAAACACTAACAGAGACTCAAATGAACTACACTACCATGGAAAAGAAATTCCTTACAGTGGTGTATGCGTTCGACAAATTTCGGGCATATTTGATCGGGACTAAGGTATAGTCTACACGGACCATTCGGTGATTCGGTACCTAATAGCGAAAAAGATGCTAAGCCATGCCTTATCCGATGGATTCTCCTACTCCAAGAGTTTGATTTAGAAATTAAAGATAGAAAGGGGACGGATAATCAAGTTGCCGACCATTTATCAAGGCTGGAAAATCCAGAGAAAAAGGATGAAGATAGATGCGCGATCAACGAGTCATTCCCGGATGAGCAACTATTTGGGTAAAATGCAAAATTTCCATGGTACGCAAATTTCGTGAATTTTGTGGTAAGCAAAATGCTTCCCTCGGATCTTACACGACAACAGAAAAAGAAGTTTCTTCATGACATCAAGTGGTACATTTAGGATGAGCCATATCTATTCAAGCAGTGCGCCGACAAGATGATTCAACGATGTATCTCCTACAGTGAAGTCCACAACATACTGCAAGAATGTCACTCATCGGCATATGGTGGACATTATGGGAGTGAGCGCACCGCGGAAAAAGTGCTTCAATCCGGGTTTTATTGGCCTACATTATTCAAAGACGCCCACCAATTTCTGAAAACATGTTATAGATGCCAAAGGGTGGGAAACATATCGAAACGGAATGAGATTCCCCTACAAACAATTCTTGAAGTGGAAATTTTTGATGTATGGGGCATCGATTTCATTGGACCATTCCCTTCGTCTTTGAGCAATCAGTATATTCTACTCGCGGTTGATTACGTCTCGAAATGGGTCGAAGCTGCAGCACTACCATCTAACGATGCGAAGGTAGTCCTCAAATTACTACAGAAAAACATTTTCATGAGGTTTGGTACACCAAGAGAAATAATCAGTGATGAAGGTAGTCACTTCTGCAATAAGTCGTTTACAGCTCTTTTGGCTAAGTATGGGGTCAACCATAAAGTGGCTACAACATATCACCCTCAAACAAATGGACAGACTGAGGTTTCGAACAGAGAAGTTAAGAAAATTTTGGAGAAAGTTGTAAATCCGAGTTAGAAAGATTGGTCACTTCGGTTGGACGACGCGTTATGGGCATACCGGACTGCATACAAAACACCAATCAGGATGTCACCTTATCAACTCTTGTATGGAAAAGCATGTCATTTATCGGTGGAGCTACAACACAAGGCTTACTGGGCCATACAGAAATTGAATTTTGATCAAGCCGCTGTAGGAGAAAAGAGGCTACTCTAACTAAATGAGCTCAACGAATTCCGACTCCAAGCCTACGAGAATGCCAAGCTATATAAAGAAAAGGTTAAAAGATGGCACGACCATAAACTGGTTCAACGAACATTCGAGCTAGGTCAATCAGTCCTCTTGTTCAACTCACGATTACGATTGTTCCCAGTAAAGCTTAAGTCGAGATGGTCGGGACCATTCACTATAAAACGAGTATTTCCTCATGGCGCCGTTGAACTCTACAGTCGTAATCCGTTAGAAACGTTGAAGGTCAATGGTCAACGTATAAAGCATTACTGGGGTGGCAAGTCGAACTGGGACGCCGATGACATTACCCTCGCCGATACACAGTAAAACAGGGAATAGTCAGGCTAAACGACTTAAAATCAAGCGCTTATTGGGAGGCCACCCAACTTTTCTTTATTTTTAATAGTTCATGTTTAATTGTTAGGATGTAGTTTCTTATTACGCAATAGTTAGATCTTATCAAGTACAAGTTTTTCTAAAAATCTCAATGAAACTCCAAGTCATGATTAATCTAATATATTGCATGTTTGTGGTTGTAGGAGGGGTCTAAAGTGAGTAAGAGCAACAACGGGCAAGAAAACAAGCAAAATTGGAAAATTTTGATCTTCACTTTTTGAAGCACAAAAGTTGAAGTCATAGGCACCTTTGGGAAGGTTATTTTTCAGTTGTGCACCCCTCACAAGGGGGGGGTCCTGAATCTCAAGTGACACGCTTATTTGAAACGCACGCCCCAGCCATATCTCCCTCACACACAAACCTGGTGCCATCTTTGTTTCATCTCCTACATAACCCACGATCTCCATCTCCTATTAACTTCTTCATCCCATTACCTACATCAAAATTACTCACTACTAAACACAACCCACGATCTCCACTACCCAAACGTCTCACTCACACATTACTCCCAACCTCACCACCTCTATATATATCACTCCATCTCATCTCTACTTCTTCCCACATCATTTTCGAATTAGGGTATTTTGAGAGGTTGTTTTTGAGAGCAAATTCTAGTGCTTACTTGGGGCTACAACTAATCCCTTCCACATATACCAATTTCCAAGTTCAGATTTCAAATTGGGTAACCTACCCCAACTGCACACCAAGTGTTTGATAAATTTATTGAACCACGTTTTAGGGGAAGGTAGGGTTTGCTAGCAAGAGTTCACTGCTGAAATTCAATGGCTTCTCAACCGACACCTAAATGTGAATGGGGGGGCGTGTTCAAGCGCTGCTCCACTGCCATCAACTTATGATTGACGAAAATTTGTGAGTGCCGCCGCCGCCGATCAGTATGAGTACATGCTAACCAAGGCACTTACGCCAGAGCGGGGATTGGCCCCCGAGGGGAATGATGGGGAGATGATGTCTCAGATTTACCAAAAGGGGTGGCTTCACTTCACTGAACATCCGCTACCCGCCGTTGTTAACATTGTCAAGGAATTCAATGCAAACGCCGAAGATAAAGCTCCTTTCAAAGCGTTTGTGCGGGGTCACATAGTTCCGATCAGTGACGATGCCATTAATGCTTACTATCAGTTGCGGGCGCCACAACATTGTCAGTATGCCCAATTGAGGGATTTTGACCCGGACTTTGAAAAGGTTATTAAAAACATGACAAATCCAGGCACATCGTGGATCAAAGGTAGAAAGGGAGGAACGGTGTTCAATAACAAGGACCTTAGCCGGTATAGTAAGATATGGTACACATTCTTATGCGCAAAATTGCTTCTGTCCCAACACACTTCGGACGTCACAAAATATAAGGCGTTACTATTATACGCCATTGTGCAAGATTTCATTATTGACGTCGGGGCCATTATCAATTTCTCAATCCGCCGGTGCTTACGTGGAAATTTTACGAGCGGTTTGCCTCACCCATCACTTATATGTGCGTTGTGCCGCAACGCTGGGGTGAGATATTCTGACGATGATCCCACTCAAGTACCACTCGTTTTGCTTGATTCCAGAATTATTGCGTTGTATTCAGTTTGGGCAGGAGGAGAGTCCCATCCACGAGGTTTGGGTTTTATTTTTCCATCAGCGTCGAAAGACGAGGTCGATGCCGAAGATACCTCGGGGGATGAAGATGAAACGATGGGAGATGAAGGAACCAAGCAGGTACCGTAGACCGAGGCAATATCTAGTCCTTAGTTCATTGAGTTCCAAAATCAGATGAATGCGCACAATAGGGCAGGACGTCGGGAAATGCGGCGATTGGCGATGCGCCAAGATCACATGTTTGATGCCATGAACGCATCTTTCGCCTCCCTCAACACAACACTCCAAAGTTTAAACCCGGTGGCTCAATTTCCATATCAACATCCCGAACCATTTCTTCGATTTCCTCCTAGTGATTCCGATGAAGAAGAGCACCAACCACCTCCCCAGACTTAGACGATTCCAGGGAAGTCCTCATGCACTTAATTTTTATCCAATGAGGGCATTGTCTTATTTAAGATTGGGGGATTTATTTGTTAGTTGCATGAATGCATTTTGTTATTTTTATTTTCATAGCTAGTTTTGCATTATAGTTTAGGTATTTGCTTAGTAGTTAGGATTTTGCAGTTTAAAAAAAAAAGTTAAATAGAGTGTTTGCATATTTCCAATGGTGTCGCATTTTACAGTTTATTTTGGCCAATGATGAGATTGTGAACAAGTTAACCAATATAGTATGGATTATTAGAACTGTAATATAATTTCTGTTATGAATTGAGTCTTAGACTTCTTTGAAACTGTTATAAAAAGGTTAGCACTAAAAACATCTTGGTTGACCGGTCATTCAAATTGATACATAAATAGTGTCTAAAGGATAATGCTAGGGTGAACCAGAAAACGACAAGGATAGGCAGTGAAGGCTTAAATTAGGCAAGACCCTAAGTTTGGGGGAATATATGTGGGGTATATAAGCTTTGAAAAAAAGATAGGATATACATGGTGACTAGTCTTGTTTCGGGGCCTTTGTTACTTGAGCAAGTACGCCCGAGGGGATTGTCTTTACACCAAGGCCCTAAGGTCTTTTATGATCTGGGAGTTGTTGGTCGAAAGCTCGCTAAGGGGTAACATTGTTAGCCTAATGGGATGAGACATTGCACAGTCAGTTATGTATATTTTAAAAAAATAAGAATAAAACAGAAAAAGTGCAAATAGCCCTCGTGTTGAAAAAAAAATAGAAGAGAAAAAGAAGAAAACATAAGTATCCTGCATGTACCCTTGAATTTGGTTTTGTTTAATTTTAGTTGAGTTGTGCCTATCTTTGAATTTTTTAAGTTTGCACTGTATGATTCCTTCTAAGATGTAGCTTATGTATTGAATTTGGGTCCGTATCAGTTATCTTAGATGGTGATCACACACGCACGCTATACCAGTGATAAGTGTTCAAGATTTGAGTATTAATACGTAAGTGTGGATTGGTTTTGATAATTTGTATTGTAAAGTTGCTTGTTTTCTCTAAGATCGATGGGATAAGTTAGTGTATGCGATGTTGTTGGATTTTTAGGCATTTAGAATGTTATTACATTTCATTGCATTGCATAGCATGTAGTTTGTTTTGTGCTCGAGGACTAGCACGATTTAAGTTTGGGGAATTTTGATAAGTGGATTTTATATACACGAATCGATATTCATTTCAAGTTTAAATTAGTAGTTATCTTCATGTTTTGTGTTCGTTTTTACTCGGTTTATGTCATTTTATGTGTAAGGTAGTCATGGATGCAAGTGGTGAGGAAAGGCGGTCTTTGTGGCTAAAAAAAGTGGAAAATGTTGAAGAAGACAAAATTGAAGTCAATAGCACCTTCACGGGGAAAGGATTTATTAGGTCTTGTACCCCACCGAGGCGGGGTCCCAATCTGGAGTGACCTGCTCTCATTTTGATGTCTCTGCCGGTGCTCGGATTTTGGGACTTTGTAAGGCGCTTGGACTCTAATAAAAAAAGATTTCTGGTCGAGAGAAGAAGAGCTTGCTATGACTTGAAAAAAAAACAATCTTACACACACGGAGCATAATTCAAGAGCGATTTCCAGGGATTCAAGAGAAAACTTGGAGGAGTAATTTTCAGAGATTGTCACGACGGTTGCGAATCAAGGCTACGTGAAGGGGTTTTCATTATTCTTCTTCTCTTTAGTCTTATTTGTAATTGGAAGGATGTTTTCAACAAATTATTCAGTTTTAATTCATTCAATTTATGAACTAATTTACTTATTAGACTTGTGATGGATCTTTGGGTGAAACGATGATTCTATAGCTTTGATTTCCAATTCAATAATATATTTTCAGTTTATCTATGTTAATTTGAGCGTGAATTTATGAATTGCCTGATCAACAGTTCTTTGTGGATTTGAAAGGAATCGAGAGAGGAGATTTAAATCTAGACCTAGTTAATATAGCATGTGTCAGGAATTTTGTCATTAACAGATTTTTGATTATTGTTAAGGTAGAGATATGCTTGACATCACATGTAATCGTATAGAGAGCTTAAACTTCAACCTTCTTTAATTGCAGTTCACATAGAGATATAGTGAGTTGGTTAACTTAGATGTTTAACGGATTTCTATCTTAATTGTGGATTGATGTTAATACGGTATTAGTGCATCAAGAGGTGGCTCTTACTATGTTCGTGTTCTTGATTAATAAACTTGGATATTAAATTGAGTTGGAATAAAGGTTTGAAAATCAGAGTGAAGCTCAGGGTGAAATCATAAGTCTAATTCTCCATTAATTGTTTGAAATTCCGGATTTTGATATTGGTGACTGTTTTGTGATAGTTTACTTATTTATTAATTTAGTTTTTTTAAATAGATATAAAACCATTGAATTGTTTAGTTTATTAAAACTAGGATTAATAGAAAATTGATAATTGTGAAGTTAGAATTTTTGCTAAATTGTCTTCGTGGGAACGATACTCTATTCACTACTATATTACTTGTTGACCACGTACACTTGCGTGTTTTTGCGCGTATTGATTTTACCCAACAAGTTCTAGTATCCGTTATGGGGGAGCAGTTCTAGTATCCGTTACGGGGGAACAGTATCCCGTCGCCGTCAAATTGCAGTTTTCCAACACCAACAATACAACTGAGTATGAATGCTATATTATGGGGCAAACACTCTCTCAATCAATCGTCATCAGACGGTTAACTGTCTTTGGAGATTCAGAGTTAGTAATCAGACAAACCACATGAATCTATCACACTAAAGGTCTACACTTGCTACCTTACCATCGTCAGGTTCTACATATGACCTCAGAGTTTGAAAAAATATCCTTCCTCCACATTCCTTGGAATAGGAATGATTTTGCGGATGCGCTAGCAACCTTGGCCTCCTTGATTAGTATACTAGACAAGGAAAGCATGCCAACCATCCCATTTGCCAAACAAAAGGCTCCAGCCTATGGGAATTATGTTGGAGAAGTATCGGATGAGCTGCCTCCCATCCAACACCCTTGGTATCAGCATATCAAGGAGTACTTACAATAAGGATCTACACCTACTGAGGCGAGCCTGACCGAAAGAAGGCGGATTCATCGACTGGCTATGAAGTTCTACCTGAGCGGAGATGCACTCTACAAAAGAGATACAGGACTAGGCCTCCTCATATGTCTGGACAAGGACCGAGCTCAGAGACTCATGGATGAAATCCATGGTGGAGTATGTGGCCCACATATGAGCGGCCCTCTATTTGTAAAGAAGATCCTCAGAACAGGGCATTACTGTCTGTCTCAAAGCTGATTGTGAGGATCACGTTAAGAGATGTTATCAGTGCCAAATTCATGGGAATGCTATCCACGCCCCTCTGAGGGAGCTCCACAATATGAGTTCGCCTTAGCCCTTCTCAATGTGGGGAATGGACGTGATCGGGCCCATCGAGCCCAAAGCTAGTAATGGGCATCGGTTTATCTTCACCATGATCGACTACTTCACCAAATGGGTAGAAGTAGCCTCCTTCCCTAGGGTTACCAAAGAAGTCATCATTGTTTTCATCAAAAATAATGTCATTTGTCAATATGGACAACCAGAGGTAATTGTATCAGACAATGCTAAGAACCTCAATAACAAAATGATGGAGGAATTGTGCAGTAAATTCCACATCAACCATCTCAACTTTGTCATCTACTGTCCAAAAATGAATGGTGTTGTTGAAGCGGCTAACAAAAACATCAAGAAGATCATGCAAAAGATGTCCGCCAACTACAAAGGATGGCCTGACTTATTGCCTCTGACTCTGTTAGCCTGAGATCATCCATAAAGACTTCCACCGGGCAACGCCTCACGATTAACCTATGGGATGGAAGCAGTGCTCCCCATAAAAGTGGAAATGGAATCCCTTAGAGTATTGATAGACGCTCAGATGGATGATGACCGATGGGTATAAGATAGGTATCACCAATTGTCTCTAATAGACGAAGGGTGAAGTGATCTTATTTTCCATGGTCAGTTATACCAACAAGGGATTGCCAGATCCTATATCAAAAAAGTCTGGCTATGACAATTCAAATAACATGACTTGGTTTTGAAGAAGATTATTGACAACCAAGATCAGTCCAAGGGAAAATTCGCTCCGAACAGAGAAAGCCCATTTATTGTCAATGAGGTATTGACCGGAGGTTCTCTCATATTATAGGAAATAGATGGCGGTGAATTTCCACAGCTTATCAACTAGGACATCGTGAAATGGTACTATATCTGAGGTCACAATCAAACGAACATCTTGGTGTTGGATCATCAGACCCCAGTTATTTCAGGTTTTCTAACCCTTCACAATATACAACTTTTCTTCACACTCATCTACCCCATCAGGGACAAACACACTTTTCTAACCAGCAGCCTGGTTTTGGATCGCCAAATCCTTCTTTCAACTTGGGTTTGAACCCTTACTCAACTCCAATTATCCCACCAGAGATTGAACCTTTCACACCCATAGTTTTACCCCACTGGGGATAAGACTTTTCACACCCGCAATTTATCCTGTACACGGATTAAACTTTCTCCCCTGCAGTTTGTCTTGAATATGGGATCAAACTTTTCATTGGCTGCAAACCGTCCTGAACATGGGGCGAACTACGCTGACCTAATCTCTTTGATACACGGGAGTATGTAAGTAGCCATATTTTATATGGTCCGATCGAAATAAAATAAAAACAACAAAAAACATTTCTACACCATTCTCACTACAAAAACAAAAAACAAACACATCTCTACACCCCTTTGCCACCATACATCGTTGAACCTTCACACCAGGTTCGAACTACGCAGACCTGATCTCCTCTTCAGCATGAGTACATATGCAACCATTCATGGTTCGGTCTAAACCCTACTGATAAGTAGGTTTTATACCTACTTATTGGGTGCTAACTCACTAGAATTATGCCCATCTCAAGTAGTTTATATTATATTTTATTTTCATTTTATGTTTATTTTGTAGTATTTGTAGCAGGAACCCCTATGGCAAGGAAAGGCATGGAAAATCATGAAATGGCATGGAATGTCATCAACATGGCATGGTGGCATTAAACTAGCAAGAACATGAGCAGGTGAAGAACTGGAGCTGTGGAGGAATGAAGTGCAGAAGAGAAGAAATAGCAGAAAACAACAACAACAAAAAAGCGTGAGAAGACACAAGGCAAAGAATAAATGCTGGCTTGCTACCGCTTATTCAAAACTTTTATGGCGGCGCTACCACGCCAAGACCTCGGACATGCGATAGCGCTACCATACGCTAGACAGATGTTGCATTATAAACTTCATGCCACCACATGAGTCTTCTTTAATTAATTTTGTTGACTTTTTGTAATTTGAATTTGAGTGCATTTGGCTCAACTGAAATGATATGGTTGGCACCAGAGACATGTTTTGGGTTCAGTTTTTATCAGTTTTCATATTATCATTAGGGTTCTTAGGTGTTAGCTATTCTAGAGAGGGTTTTTAACATTTGATTGTTACATTTTGTGACAACCTGAGAATTTGGATATTTATTAAAATCTTAAAATATTGAATTAAGGTTTAGTAATAAATTTAGACAAAAAATAAGTGAATGGATTCAATATTTCAGGATGAAATTTTATATATTTTTAAAAAAAATTTAGAGAATTATTCAGGATTATGGGTTTAAGTGTAAATGTTCTGTGTATATGATTTTATATGTGTACAATATGTGGTTAAGGGTCAAGGGTTGACCAGATAAGCTATATCAGTGGCAAACCCTAATATTTTATTAACAACGTCAATGTTCACTTAGAAAATTCTTATGATTTATAAGAAACCCTAAAACCGGTCCTAGAAACCATAATTTTCAGTTCCGGGAATCTGAAACCCTAGTTCGGAATATGAAACCCATAATTGGGAATTTAAAGGTACGTATTTGTGATTATAAACCTAATTAGAGATAACCCCAATTGACTTGTTAGAAAAAATCCTAATTTCTGGATTAGAAACCCTAATCTATAATTAGGAAAAAAACCTAATTGTTAATTTAGTAATTTTAATACTAATAGGAAATATTAATCCTAATGTTCAAGTCTAAGTAATTAGGAAACCCTAATCTACTTAGAAAATCCTAATTATAATCCCTAATTCTTGGATTGTAAACCCTAATGTACAATTATGACCTTAATTGCTAAATTGACAATTTTAATTAGGATATATTAATCCTAATTAGCATGATTGAATTTATGATTAGGAAATCTTAATATAATTATAAAATCCTAATTATAATTTAGAAATATTAATTTTTTATTTTGAAAACCTCAATTGGAAATCCTAAAAATTTAAATTTCAAAAATCTAAGGGTTAAACCTTAAACCCTAAGGGTTAAACCCTAAACCCTAAGGGTCAAGTTAGCCATTTAAATTAAATGCTAAATGACATTAATGTCCATTTTGTATTTTTAATAGGTTGGAGTATAAATCTTGCCAAAATCTTGGTGACTCACCCCATTTGATATTGCCATGTGATAAAATCTATCCCATATCAGATATATGTGCCACCTTGCAAGATTTGGTTCATAAATCAAAAGATTAAACTTAAAACTTAAGAAAAGTAACTTAATTTACTTTTCATATTATCCAAGACCTTTCTCTCTATAGATTTTCAGGACTTCGAGTGAGAACAAGTGATAAACTAAACCATGATCAGTTCTTAGCCTTCCAACAACAGAATCCAAGGTCAGAATCTAGATTAAAGCAAGAACAGGATGTTATGTTATATGATGTAATTTGTTATATTTTAGAAAACACGTGATCTTATGTTATATGTTGTATTTTGTTGGTTAAAGTTGTGTAATAGGATGTCATTTAGTGATCTGGGTTGTTAACTCCCAGATCCATAACATCAATGTGCTCGGAATTGAAGTTTTTTAGAAATCTAGAAAATTGGAAAAAATGTGTCTGACAGTCAAATCTCTGGTCTTCTAGATCTGTCTCTGTTAATGTTTTTAGTGTTTTAAATGTTTGAACTTGTAGTATGTTATGTGGGCTTTGATCTGGAACTTGAATCAAGCCCAGATCATGTGTAGATTGAAAGTTATAAACAGTCAAACTGCGTTGACCGAGCACGGAATCCATTTTTGGGAACCCAGATTGCCCATAAATTTCTAACAGTGTTTTTATAGGTCACGGATCTTGTTGTGTTTAAGTTTTTATGACATGTTAGTGTTTGATTTATGTAGACTGATATCTAGACTATCGATCCATGCCTCTAGAATCTTTAGATCCTTCACAGAATCAAAGGAATCAGTGGTCAAAGTTGTGTTGACGCAACTGCCGGATGAAGTTTCTGGGTAACCGAGATATCTTCAAAGGGAGTTCCGGACCACCACTTTGACTGGTCCATTTCTCTTAGATTCGTTGTTATTATAATGATATGTTGTTATAACATTGTACATTGACATCAATACTACATGACTGAACTCCTAAAACACTTTATGTAAGATCAGAATGCATAGATTCGAAGCTTCATAGTAGGGCCTAACAACTATTCTTCATTTCTGGAAAACCCAGAAATGAAGAACAACTCTTACATGATTTTTGAAGGCTTTGATCTCACTGATATCATGTTGTTTAGCCATGATGATTATTTAGAATGGTAGTATTGCATTAATACTATAATCTTGATACCATTGCAAGCCCAGAAACCAACTGGAACACGAAAGTAATTGTGGTCAAACCTAGTACCTTATGACTGCCTATGCATTTCTGGGGCAGGCTCAAGAACAACTCAATAACACCTATAGAGACAGTTTCGTCGCTATAGGGCCCTTTAGCGATAGTTTTTTTTCTAAAATGAATTATTTTATTAAATAAATAGAAAAAAATGGGTTTTAATCATTAAAAATCAATATTAAATTTCTAAAAATTATTTTAAAGCCTAAAAATTAGTTTTTAATAATTACGAATATATTTCATTAATATTTCATAATTTTGAATATATTTTATTAATATTTAATATTTTTGGAATAGTAATGTTATTTAATTTTTTTAATTATAATATTAAATTAATTATTTAAAAATAATTTTAATTCATAAAAATCATGAAAAATTATATTATGGCATAAGAAATTATTTTAAGTTATTTTTAGTGACTTTTAATATTTTGTGAGGAATTTCATTAATAAATTAATATTAATGATAATTAATTTATTTACCAAATGTATTAAATAAATTATGGAAAAATAGAATTAATGATTTATAAATCATATAAAATGATTTAAGTGTTATAAAAATATTTTAAGTTATAAAATTTAACTTTGGATATTTTCTCATGAAAATATTAATATTTTAATATTAATAGCAATTATCGATAATGGATTTATATCGTTTAAAAATCATATAAATATGATTTTAAAGTAGTAAAAATACTTTGATATACTATAAATATATTATAATATTATGTTATGATTTTCAATAATATTTAGTATTAAATAAATACTAATGATAATGGAATGTTATGGTATTTAATTCTTAGAAATACGATATTAATGATTGAAAATTTATGATAAATGGTAATAATTATCTAAAAATTATTACGAGCTTATGAAAAATATTTTAACTGATAATATAATTATCTAAGATAATTATTAAGTGTTTAGGCAGAGTTTAATTGAACTTAAACTCGATATTTGTCCGATTAGTTAATCAGGATTTCAGAATTGTACCGAACTCAACTCAGACTGTAAAAGTTTGACTTGAGGTTAGGTCTTATGTACTGTATAGACAGATAGGATTATGTGATAATGTGTTTAGGTTATTTTAAATATTGTGATGATATTATTCTAATTTGTAGATCGATATTATTTATATTAGGTTTTCAGACAAAGCTAAATAGAATGCGTAACGATAAACATCGGATCAAGCAAGTTTTTCTTAACTCGACTTCGAGTTGTTTCATTCAAATATACTGGTGGTTAATCATTGCTGATTATCATGTCTAAGAATTATTAAATCACACTTTATGCATACTGCATGTATTCATCAGGTATGAAAGGCTGATCACCTTCATTACCATTCGGTCCAGATATATATATGTTCATGTTCAATGTTCGTTCAGCTATGTAAAATTTGTTCATGCTAGTTCACAATTATATTATAGAACTTTAGCCAGCTTATTGTTCAATTCTTTCAATCATGATATATCCTTAATTTATTGAACTTAAACTTGCTGGGCAAACTTATTGCTCACCCATGCTATATCATGATAAACATTGCATATAAGGAGAATACGTTCGGATACAGGAAAGGATAAAGCCAAGTTCAGCTTGGGATTATATGTGCAGCTAAATTGTAATAGTATAGTATGATAATAATGTTATATGTTAGACATGTTGTGAATTATGTATAAGTTAAGGTTACTCGACCTTGGGGAATAGTATGTAAAGTTTATTGTATAAACAATTTATGTTTATATCTTCCGCAATAGTGACAGAATGATTATACAGGATCCGCGGTTATTTGGGACCCGAATTTGGGGCTCTCACACATTTTTCTCTACTCTTAATCTAGATTACTAAATAAAATCTAGTTTTCATTTCAGGAGACTATAGGTGAATTAGACAAGACTGGAAAAGAACTTGCAGCAAGATTGTAGATTTGATTCTCTCATTTCTTCATAACCTTTTGTTTGCATTTTTATTTTAATGGTTTTCTTTAATCCCATATTGGCTTTAGGTTCAGAAATGAACTAAAATCCATTATGGAATTCTAATTGATTTTGATGCATAGTTTAAATAGGTATATCTGATTGTAAGGTTGTATATTTATCATTGGATTACCGATTATGATTGAACTTAATGAATGAATGTTTGATCACCATTCACACTTTGTGCTTGTATGGATTTGAAAAATGAAATAGAAGTATAGATTAGATCATAATGGCATATGTTCATACAGCTTATGGATGTTAGGGTTTGTGATTCATGAACCGGATAGGCACATACCGTTTCATCATGTGTAGTCATTAAAAGAGCTTGCGTTTAAATCATATTTGCTTTAAACTCACAAAGAAATATAGTAGATTTGGTAACTATGATGCTTATATGATTTCTATCAAACATGGAGGTTATGTGAATTGGTCATAGTTCATTGAAAAATGATTATGTCCACTTTTGTGCTCTTGACTAGTTTTCCATGATAAATATTTAACCATTACATGAGGGTTGCAGTTTAGATGAAACATTAAATGAAATTAGAATCTCATTCTTCTCCAATTTGATTACATCACTTCAATAATTATAATTTTTATTTCATAAATTAATTTAGAATTAAATTTAATTGTGAGTTGATCGTTTAAGCATATAAAAATAGTGATATAGTTGTTGCATGATAATTTAGATTTAACACCTTTCTCCGTGGATCGATACTTTTCTTACTCTGTACTACTCATTGACCCATGTATACTTGCATGAGTTACAGTCCTTTTTGTTAGACTAGAAAGGAGGCAACAAGTTTTTGGTGCCGTTGCCGGTGAAAGGCGTTTATTTTTAATATTGTCATCATCAACTAAAGCTAGATTTGTGTGACTTAGACAATTCTATTCTTATTCGTATTTCTATTTTTTTATTGTTTGAATTTCAGGTACTTGTGCATAGTATATGCGCACTCGATCGTTATATCCTGAGTTGATTCCTGTATAGGAAAATATCAACGGTAGTGCTTGGAGATCGAGAACACGTAGAAATATACAAGTAGATTTTGAGACATCAACATCCAGTATGACAGGTGAAGAGCAAAGAGAAGAGCAACATCGAGCCCTAAGGGATTATTCAATGCTGAATATTAATGGGTTACAATCGAGCATTGTGAGGCCAACTATAGCAGCCAACACCTTTGAGATCAAGTCGGGAACTATTAAAATGGTTCAAAATATTGCCCAGTTTGGGGGTGCTACTACAGATTACCCGAATGAACATCTATTAAGCTCCATAGAGATATTTGACACCTTCAGGTACAATGGAGTGATAGAAGATGCAATCAGGCTCAGGCTGTTTCCATTTTCATTAAGGGACAAGGCTAGAAGTTGGCTTCACTCTTTGTCATCAGGATCAATTACAATATGGGAGGACTTAGCACAAATGTTCTTAGCAAAAATTTTCCCAATGGCTAAGAATGCTAAAATGAGGACATTAGTTTCCCAGTTTGAACAACAACAGGGTGAATCATTATATGAAGCATGGGAAAGGTATAAAGAGATGCTAAGGAAATATCCCCATCATGGCATGCCAGATTGAATGGTGATAAATAAATTTTATAATGGATTGGGATGGAAATCAAGGCCAATTGTAGATGTTGCAGCAGGAGGAGCCTTATGGGCTAAGAGCTATAAATAGGCTTACAATCTCATCGAGACTATGGCAGCAAATGATTTCCAAAATCCTACAGACAGGATGCCACAACCCAAAGTTGCGGGAGTGTTAGAGGTAGATGCTATCACACAGTTGTCAGCTTAGATGGCATCTATGGAAAAAAAGATTGATTCATTGGCTGACAGTAATGTGAAGGCAATTGCTTTTGTATGTGAGATTTATGCAGGGTCGCATTCAACTGATTAATGTGCAATTACTTCATAATCGGTGCAGTATGTGAGCAATTACCAGAAGAATCAGAATCAGTTCCAGAATTCCTATAACCCCAAAAATGGCAACCATTCAAATTTTAGTTGGTCAAATAATCAAAATCAACAAAGTCAACCGTTTAAACCACAACATAAGTTTCAGTTACAATCATCTCAACAATAGTATGCTCCAAAACCATCTTACCCTCCAGGATTTCAACAGTAGCCACAACATCACCTACCACCTGTACCTCAGCAAGAGAAGAAGTCAGAGATGGAGGAGATGATGATGAAGTACATGGAAAATATTGTGGTAATGATCAAGAGCCAAGCAGTGGCTATTAAAAATTTGGAGACGCAGATGGGTCAGATGGCTAGTGTGCTCAACAACATACCACAAGGAACTTTGCCTAGTACAACAGAAGATAATCCAAGAAGGGAGGGTAAAAGAACAATGTCAGATAATTACCTTAAGATCGTGGAGCGCATCTACGTAATCACAAAGATGGTGCGCGCCACGCCCACTTTTGCAAAAGAGAGGACGCCATGGAAGAAAAAATGGGCTTGATGAGGTTTTGTGTAAAGAAGGTTCTGAGCAAGGGGAAGTAGAAAAGAAGAGTAAAAAGTCGACTGAGAAACTAGTGACCAAGACATCAATTGTTCATCCCTATGTTCCTTATCCTCAAAGATTACAGAAGCAAAGGGAAGACAAGCAAATTAGCAAGTTTTTGGAGGTGTTTAAAAAGCTACAGATAAATATACATTTCGCTGAGGCATTGGAGCATAAGTCAAGTTATGCAAAGTTTATGAAGGGTATCTTGTCAAGGAAGAGAAGGCTAGAAGATTTTGAGACAGTAGCCTTAACTGAAGAATGTAGCGTAGTGCTTCAACGTAAATTACCTCCAAAGCTGAAAGACCCAGGCAATTTCACGATACCTTGCACGATTGGAAAGATGAGTTTTGATAAATGCTTGTGTGATTTAGGGGCGAGCATCAATTTGATGCCATTTTCAGTGTTTAATCAGTTGGGATTGCCGGCTCCAAGGCCGACAAACATTTCATTACAGCTTGCTGACAGGTCCATTATATATCCACGGGGTGTTGTAGAAGATGTGCTAGTTAAAGTGGATAAATTCATCTTCCCGACTAATTTCATCATCTTAGACTATGAAGAAGATAGAAGTATACCGATCATTCTTGGAAGACCAATCTTAGCCACAGGACGGACCTTGATAGATGTTCGGAAAGGTGAATTGATAATGAGAGTTAATGATCAAGAAATCACCTTCAACGTGTTCAAGGCTATGAAGTTTCCAACAGAAGAAGAAGAATGTTTTAGGATTGATATGGTGGATATGGTGTTAACTGATGAATTAGGGCATTTAGTGGATAATGAACCCTTACAGAGTGCTATTCTGGGTAATTCTGAGATTGAAGATGAGGAGATTATTGAGCTGGATCAAATTCTTGACACAACTCCACGCTTTAGAAAATTCAAGACTCCTGTTGAGCCACTAAAGAATGTTGGAGAGACATTAGTGAAACTTAAGCCATCACTTGAGATGCCTCCAGAACTTGAGTTGAAACCACTTCCAGACCATTTGAGGTATGCATTTTTAAATGATAATTCAAAATTACCTGTGATTATTTCTTCTGTACTAACATCTTTTTAGGAAGAAAAACTACCAAGAGTTCTTAGAGAGTTCAAGTCAGCTATTGGATGGACTATAACAGATATCAAAGGAGACTTAATCCAATTATGAAGGAAGTGGTCAATAAAGAAGTTCTGAAATGGCTAGACGCAAAAATTATATATCCGATCTCAGATAGCTCGTGGGTGAGTCTGGTGCAGTGTGTGCCGAAGAAGGGGGGAGTGACTGCAGTTCCAACAAGAACAATGAACTGATACTGACGAGGACACTAACGGGGTGGATAGTCTACATAGACTATCACAGACTTAATAAAGCTATAAGGAAAGATCACTTCCACCTGCCGTTTATTGATCAGATGTTGGACAGACTAGAAGGTCATGGATTTTATTGCCTTCTGGATGGGTATTCCGGCTACAATCAGATTTAGATAGCTCCAGAAGACCAAGAAAAGACAACTTTCACATGCCCATATAGTACATTCTCCTTCAGAAGGATGTCTTTTGGTTTGTGTAATGTGTAACACCCCGAAATCTGGTCTATCTTCACACCCGGATTATGTACGTCACGAGTACATCCTTCATCCAACATACATCATTATATACCGAAATATAACAACATACACTCTCAAATCCCAGGTTCTGGAAACATTATAACCTTTTTCATTACAAATAATAATAAATACATTATTCATTTCATCTTATAAGAGTGACTTTTATCTGCCACCAAGGATACATAACAGTTCCTTAAACTAGTCTAGAGTTCAATTAATCTTTCTAAATTACAAGTCTTCACTTGATCTTCTCGCTACTTTCACACTCTGGATGACAATTCATCTAGAGACCGTCATCTTGATCTTTACGGGATCCTTAAGTTCCTCTAACTTTGTTCGCTGAAAATTGTTTTTCATTTAAAGCAAGTGTGAGCATTCAATTGCCCAACAAGTCATAACAGTTGAACAAACAACTTCAGAATTAAAACATTTCTTTAAAACTTCTATAACCGAACAAAGGTTATGAAGCAGCTTGAATAATAGGAATAGTCTCGATTCCTATCATCTTAAAACATTAGTCATTTTCACTTTAAAATACTTTCATGCTTCTACCTTTTTCATACATATTCTATCTGGCTAGAATCATTAGCACAGACTTAACAATAATGGTTCATGTATAAACAGAACATACTTGTATTGAACAGCTCAATTACAGAACAATGCATATCATAGAAACACCGAAGTGTTCAAATTGTGGCTCAAGGCCTTATACATTCTACCACCTTGTACATACATTGCACATATGAACATAGACAAGACTTCTCAAGTACAACATCTGAGAAGTTTAAGAAACTATCATTCATGTAATATGAATGAAGTTAAGAAACTTGCCTTACGCCCAGCTAAAGTTTACGCCGAACTGTTCATTTCAATTCCAATTAACACATAAGGAGAAAACATAAACATCAATTAGTCATATATTGAACTTATGCATTAATTTACTTAGCTTTACTTCTTAGGGTTCGCGTTCTTGTAATATAAGTTTACGCGACTAACTTCCTTTACCAGTTTACGGTTTTATGACATACGGAGATGTCTTACTCAAAACTTTCATCATCTTGGATGATTTATTTTCTTATCTTATCTGAACCATTAAACTTAATGTTCGTTAAAGTCAATTTCTTATTTCTTACGGCTTTCTGACAACTAAATGTCATACCTTAGGATTCATTCCTTATCGACTCACATTCGACTTTCATTAATCTTATTACCGTTTGTTACGGCTTTCATGATAATTTCTATTTTATTGATACTTTCATTATCCATTATACGCACCCCATGTTCATTACCCTCGTCACTCAACATCTAAGGAATCACAACCATAGCAATCCCTCACGTTCGTTCATCGCGACTACGGTTCCCGCACATCGGTTACGTATCCTGCGTTTAAATTCTTTATCAATTAATCTCACTTAATTTTTACGTTCAACCTTTAATAAAGGTTTACATTACTTGATAAAGTGTTACATTAGTTGAATATTATATTCTTTATCTTCCCTTACATTTCCCCCAAGAGCTGAGTAGTTAAAAGCTCATCTCTGGCTTTTTCCCAACATTGGCACTGTGACGCCACTCCCTTCTTTATCTCTCGTGTTGCGGCGCCACTCTCCTGAAGTTTATAGCCAAACTCGTGCTGCGGCACCACCTCCCAAGGCTCAGCTGGTGCTGCAATGCCGAGCCTAAACCCTAGAAAAATTCTCTAAGTGTTAAATCCAATTTGAGATACTTACTTCCCGATCTCATAAGTCCTTCGTTATAACTCAGAACGAGGTCGTTCCAAAGCCATTCTCTTCCTTATCTTACATACTTGAATACCCATCAATCAGAAATTCATTCTATATCTGCTAGCATACCATTCGATTGGCTTGATTTTCACCCTTTGTTTATTTTACGTTTTTAACGATCTTCGTTCGTTCGTCCGTAATTCGGTCATCCGAACTCGGAACTCGCTCATTCTTGAGTCCACGACTCACGTTTTCTATATTCTCTTACTCTCTTATGAAACCCTACACACTCGGGTTCATTTACTAACTTTCTAATTCTCATTTGACTTTTGCGAAATTTTTTCCATAACTTCGTTATAGCTAAGTTTTAATCCGTTCTTCATGAACGTTTCTACTGTTCCTAACCAAGCGATATGCAACTAACTTATACGCGATAGTTTTAAACTTGTCCATTGACAACAATTATCGTACGATGGTTTTAAATTTATCCATCAATAACATTCTTCGTGTTCATCGTGTTCTTCGTTCGTTCTTCATTTTAATTGATATTTTGGATTATGATTCCACTTTTTATTGGAATTTGATGTTATAGAACATCATTCCTTACTTAATTCACCTACTTATTCGTATAATCCACTCGGATCGCTCAAATTCACTACGAATCTTATACTTCCTTAAGAAATTTATAAACTAAATTTCTAAGTTCTTATTTCTTCTGTTCTCATTATTTCAACCATATGAACTCATCTCTAACCTTATCTACTTCTTATCTTCATTAATTTCTGTTTTAAACATATTAAACTTAAAGAAAATATTAGAAGAAACTAAGTTTTAGATTACCTCTTCTTCTTATTTTTCTCCCGCTAGACAAAGCCTGTGATTTGCATGCTTTTCTATTTCACGAACACTTTCGATCCGATCATTCATGCTCATGTTCTTCCTTCTCCCTCTTCATCCGAACCCTCTCTCTCTCTCTCTAGGGTGTAGGATTTTTAAAATCCAAAAAAAAAATGAAATTTAGCTTCCTATTTATAGATTTTCAAAGCTAGGGGCAAAATAGTTATTTTGCACCTAAAGTTACTATTCACACCTCCTCCAACACTTAGCCACCAAGTAAACTTGGCCTCCACCCTTACATGGTGGCCAAGTGGCCGCCCCTCTTGCCCCATGGGTCACCCCATGGGTTGCCCCATTGGTTATTACCCATCAGTTTACCCATCGGTTCGATCCGCGGTTTCTTTTCTTGGTTTGGGCCTTAACCCTAATTCTTATCGGGCCTATCTTGGGCTTGATTTCATAAAGCGTTGGGCTTTTCATAATCCAAGTCCAATTAGATTCCACAAAGTCCATGAACTCAAAGTCCATTAAGACTAATAGTATTCCACGCATCTCATTCTTGTATTCTCGTATTTTCTTCGTATATAGCTCGTACGATATTCGTACTATATGTCGTACTAATCTTCTTACTACACTCATATAATAACTAGTATTATCCTCGTATTTCTCACGCATAACAACCCTAATGATTATACGTGATCATAAAATTCTCGGAACTCACTTTTCCTTACCCTTAGGTTTTGAGTCCGCAGGCGAAACTTCATTTTTGCCATAACTAAAATATTATTGAATATTCCATCACGTCTCAGAATTAAACATAGTCTATAACTTCTCGGAATTTCAAAATAAATCTCCGAGCAGAAACGGATGAATAGTGCCTATTTCGTCTTTTTCCCCAAAAATATTTTGTTCCCGGAAAACTTCTATTTTCGTCTTGAAAATTCTTACTCGCTCAGACTAGCTCGTAGCCAGAATACTCCCGACTTATAATCATCCTAGGTTATAGAACGATTAATAAACACATAGCACATAATAATATTAATAAAAATTCCTTTTATTAATAACTAATTCTTTAAACCTAATTCTGGACAACACGAATTTCTGGGTTGTCACATAATGCCCCAACCACATTTCAGAGGTGTATGATGGCAATCTTTTAGAATATGGTGGAGCACAATATGGAGGTGTTCATGGATGATTTTTTTAGTATTTTGAGATTCTTTTGATTTGTGTCTGGAAAATCTGGTGATGGTATTGAGGAGATGTGCTGAAACAAATTTGGTTTAGAATTAGGAAAAGTGCCATTTTATGGTACGGGAAGGAATAATATTAGGACATAAGGTGTCGAAGAATGGGTTAGAGGTGGACAGGGCAAAGCTAGAGACAATTGAGAATTTTCCTCCACCAACTTCTTTTAAAGGTGTGAGAAGTTTTTTAGGGCATGCATGCTTCTACAGGAGGTTTATTAAAGACTTCTCCAAGATCACAAAGCCACTTTGCAGCTTATTGGAGAAGGATGCACAGTTCAAGTTCGATATAGATTTCCTGTCTGCATTTGAGCATTTAAAGCGGAAGTTAACTACAGCACCAATGATTACAACACCGGATTGGGACCTACCATTTGAGTTGATGTGTGATGCCAATGACTATGTTGTAGGGGCTGTTTTGGGCTAGCGAAAGGAAAAGATCTTTAATGTGATATGCTATGCGAGCAAGACCCTTACTAATGCTCGGTTGAATTATACCACCACAGAGAAGGAACTGTTGGCAGGTGTATATGCTTTTGACAAATTTCGAGCCTATTTGATTGGGACTAAGGTGATAGTGTACACAGATCATGCGGTAATTCGGTATTTGGTGGCAAAGAAAGATACAAAACCTTGTTTAATCAGGTGGATACTTCCGTTGCAAGAATTTGATTTGGAGATCAAGGACAGGAAAGGTACTGAGAATCAAGTGGCGGACTACTTATCTAGACTGGAAAATCCAAGAAGGGATGTAGATGACAAGATTTTAATTAATGAATCCTTACCAGATGAACAGTTATTTATGGTGCAAGGTGAAGTGCCATGGTTCACAGATTTTGCTAACTACTTCATGAGCAAGATCATTCCTGCAGACTTGATTGGCTATCAAAGGAAGAAGTTTATGCATGATGTGAAGTGGTTCATATGGGATGAACCGTACTTGTTCAAACAGTGTTCTGATCAGATGTTAAGGAAATGTATCCCATATAGCGAGATAGAGAGTATTTTGCAGGATTGCCACGCGTCATTATATGGAGGTCACTACGATGGTGAAAGGACATCGACTAGAGTGTTGCAAGTAGGATTCTACTGGCCGACAATTTTTAAAGATGCTTACAGTTTTGTCCAGAGGTGTGGTAAATGTCAGAGAGTTGGGAATATTTCCAAGAGAATTGAGATGCCCTTGAACACAATCCTTGAGGTTAAATTTTTTTATGTGTGGGGGATAGACTTCATGGGGCCTTGAATTTCCTCATGTGGGAATTTATATATCTTATTGGCAGTTGACTATGTTTCTACGTGGGTGGAAGTGGCAGCTCTTCCAACAAATGATGCTAAGGTGGTCTTAAGATTTTTACAAAGAAGTATTTTTACAAGATTTGGGACTCCACGAGCCATTATTAGTGATGAGTGAAGCCATTTCTGTAATCGACAATTCACAGCTCTGCTAGCTAAGTATAGGGTGAATCATCGTATTGCTACAGCTTATCATCCCCAGACTTATGGCTAAGCAGAGGTTTCGAATCGTGAAGTTAAGAGAATTTTGGAGAAGATAGTGAACCCCACAAGGAAGGACTGGTCATTGAAGTTAGATGATGTTGTATGGGCCTACCTAACTGCCTATAAGACACCATTGGGAATGTCACCATTTCAGTTGGTTTATGGAAAGGCTTGTCACCTTCTTATGGAGCTCGAGCACAAGGCGTATTGGGCAATTAGGAAGCTCAACTTTGACTTGAAGGTTGTGGGAGAAAAACGTTTACTTCAACTCAATGAGTTGGATGAATTCAGATTACAAGCCTATGAAAACTCCAAGCTATACAAGGAAAAGGTGAAGAGATTGCATGATCGTAAGATCTTGGAGAGAGTGTTTGAGTCTGGACAAAGAGTTTTATTGTTTAATTCTAGACTTAAACTCTTTCCTGGGAAGCTCAAATCAAGGTGGTCAGGGCCATTTACTGTGAAGACAGTTTATCCACATGGTGCGGTTGAGGTATTCGACAAATTCCCAGACAAGCCATTCAAAGTGAATGGACAACGTCTTAAGCATTATTTTAGTGGTGAAGTTGACAGGCAAAAGGTCACCTCCATTCTTTCTTCAACATGATTGAATCAAAGATAGTCAAGCTAATTGACTATAACTTAGCGCTCGATGGGAGACACCCCATTATTTCTATCCTTACCTCTTGTTTAATTCTGTTAGGATCATATTTATTTCTCATTTTCATATTAGTTTTTTATAGTATAACAAGTGTTGGTATAAGTTTTGTTGAAGCTAAATATGCATATTATGATGATTAGGAGTAACATATAGAGCATTATTTTGTGATATTCATTCATGCATGTTAATTACTTTATTTTAACTTGGAGAATTTGTATCTCATACTGGTACTTTTTTGTATGTGAAGGTGAATTGCTAACTATTAGTAGCTACTTTGTTATACTTAAAGATTCAGCTCAGTTTGTTTTGTCAGGGTATAGGGTCGTACGACCACGCTCTTCAGTAAGTCAAATTCAGCGTGCCCGCGCTATACTTCTTTGCAAACTGGTGAACCGCGCGCCCGTGCCATTAGCTAGTACAAAATCCGCGCGGCCACACTCGAGACCGGAGTTAGAAATGTTTTTTAGTTTTTAAACCGTGTCTCATCACATCTCTTATATCAGTTACAACTTTTAGTGTGCGTATCAATCTCTCCCTACAAAACAGACGCACGACTCTTCTCTTCTCCAAACCGTTCTAATTTCAAATTCATAACACCTCACCCCCACTATATACGCATTCCATTCTCCAATCCACATTCAAACTCTTCTCCTTGTCGTCTATTCAGTCACAGAGAAACTAGGATTTGAGAGAGTTATCAGTACAACAAGTTTGGGGGAGGGAATCTACAGAGCGTATATTTCTCAGTCAAATTCTTCTCTTCCATTAAGGTTATTCTTCATCAAGTGTAATGGTGCCAAAACAAGCTCATTCTCGCACTCCAGAGTCGTCTTCCTCAAGTAGCCAAAGTAAAGACACTGTTGATTTTTCCAAATTCGTCAGTCTTGAGGGAATCGTGGTGAAGACTTTTGTGAGGGAACGTGGTTTCAAGCCGGAGGCACAAGATGGGAAACTAAAAGAAATGATCAGAGAAAGATGTTGGCATGGAGTCTGTTCTACACCCATTGTTGCACCCATGGCCATTGTTGGGAATTTTTATGCAAATGCAAAGGAGACCATGAGTGGATTTTCATATGTTAGAGGTGTTCAAGTAGACTATCGCCCAAAGGCGATTTATGGTGTGTTAAATTTACCCTATCCTCCTACTGGACGAATAAATTGGGTCGAGGATGTTAGGTTTGACACTGACCTCGACATAGTAATCACTGACTTATGCATACCAGGGACACAGTGGAGTTACAAGCCTGATACGAATTAGCATAGGACTTTTCAGGCTTCAACTCTCAACCATCATGCCAAGGCTTGGAATCTATTTGTCTATGCAAAACTCATGTCATCATCCCATCAGCATGAGATTACAACTGAGATGGCTATTATTCTGTGGAGTATAATTATATGGAGTATACCACATGCCTCGATTGTTACTCATTTATGTGCTCTAGCAGGAGTCACGTGGGCTGATCAACAGTTGCAATACCCAAGTCAGGATATCACTCACGCCACGATAGTCAAGTTCGAGGACTGGGCAAGAGGTAACCCGCACCCAAGGGGTAAGGGTTTCATACTTCCACCCGCATCATCCATGCAATCACCACAGCCATCGCGAACAACTGAAGCAGGCACTTCCACTCAGGCTACTGTTGTAAATGATGATCGTCATCTTCGAAGGTTGGAGCGAAAGGTCGACGCAATGTATGATAACTTTTCAGCATTTGCCAATGGATTGATGAGGTCCCTAGCCGAGGATTTCGCGTAGCAGGGAACTATGATCGAGTTGCCACAATTTGGGCCAGTAATGCCATTTCCACCGATAGATTCACCACCCGAAGAGGGTGGTACAGCTGATAATTAGGGGAGTTTCTTTAAACCCTTTACCTTCATTCATTGAGAAAATGAATAGTTTAAGTTTGGCGGTATTGGGTAGTAGTGTAGTTGCATGTAGTTAAGTTGCATCATTTTTGCTTGTTTAGTTTAATTTGTGCTTGTTTATGTTTTTAGTTAATAATTGCATAATTTTTTTACATTTTTAGTGATTATTATATGTTTTAGTTATGTGTTTAGTTGCATATCCGAATTATCTAGCTTTATGGAATTTTAATTTAGTCAATGATGAATATGAATTTGAAGGATTTTTGAATTTAGTGGATAACATGAGCTTAGCTATAATGTTTTACATGATGTAATTCATGCTTGTTGTTTAGATGCTTTCGGTTAGCACGTAGTTGTTCATATATGCTTGTTGGTATAAGAATAACATGTTTTGCCTGCTTAGTAGAAAATGTTGTTTTTAACAATAGAATTGTGTAGAAAGTGGATTTAGGCTATGAAAACATTGATAATTAAACTTTGGGAACACATGGGTATGCTTGCTATATATATAAAAAAAATAAAAAAGAAAAAGAAAAATCCATCTTGGAACCTTCCTGAGTTGAATTATTGAATCTTGTGAAGGGGCGAGATGGAGCATAAAACACACTCGCTGTATAAAAAAATAGCAATAAACACCGCGGAAAAGTGCAAATATCACCCTCGTGAGTAAAAATAAAGCAGATTAAACCCATTGTTGAACCTTAGTTTGTATTGATGTGTTGGAGTAGTTTTTGTTGCATTAGTCTACATGATTCATAACTTAGACTTTAATTTTATGTCTTTAGCAGTATAACATGTGTAGTCTTGGCCTTAATCAAGTTTATTTATGAACACAACACACACAGCTTGTCAACGGTACTGGGATCAACCTTCAATCCACCACATTTCATTGGCTTCAGACCAAAGGGATGGAACTACCTAACCTCCCCATGTAAACGGGAGAATCGGCGACCATCTAAGCTACGATTGACTCCTCAAAGAGAAACACCAATCCATAAGTGATGGAACTAACTGGGTTGCCCCATATAAAGGAGTATTGGCGACCATCTGTGGTGTGGTCATCCTCAGAGAGGAAAGCCACATTCCTCTCCAGATCTACATACAAAAACTAATCACAAGACACCAAAGAAGGTAGGGCATACACACAGATCAACGATTCATTCTGAAAGATCCTGAGACATTTCAATGTCTATCCATCAAGGAGGAGTTCAGAATACATCAAGATCACAAGCTCTGAAGAAACAGATAAATATCAAGCAAGCAACAAAGTGCAACTAAAAGGGAAGTGAATCAAAAAACATTTCCCTGCCATATATAATGTTGTTTGATATATACAATATGAACTGTACATGGCAAAATGGCTAAGCTACTCTGTGAAGGAAAATACAAGCCCATCTACTATGACAACCTGAGAATTTAGATTATATTTTTTTTTATTAATTGATTTAAGGTTTAATATTAGAACCTAGACAAAATAAGTGTATGCGTTTGATATTTTTGAGAAGAGATTTTGAGGATTTCAAAGTTCTGTGAAGGATTTAGGTGAATTATTCAGGATTAAGGAAATAAGTGAATACGTTCTGTGTATATGTGTAGAGTATGTGGTTAAGGGTCGAAAATTGACCAGACAAACGATATATGTGACAAATCTTAGGTATATATTAAGAATGTCAACGTTCTGTTAGAAAACCATAATGTCTGATAAGAAACCCTAGAAACCGGTTCTGAAACCCTAATTTCAGTTCTGGGAATTCGAAACCCTAATTCGGATATTGAAAACCCTAATTCAGGAATTTAAATACTATAAATAAGTTTAAACCTCATTAATTAGGGAAAACCCTAAAGATTTACTGGAAACCCTAATTAATTTAGAAAACCCTAATTTCCGGTTAAGAAACCCTAAATTATAATTAGGGAAAACCTAATTGTTAATTAAATAATTTTAATGTTAATTAAGAAATATTAATCCTAATTTTCAAGTTATAAGTAATTAGAAAACCATAATCTAATTACGAAATCTAATTTCTAAATTAGAAATATTATTTTTCTATTTAAAACCCTAATTTTTTGGTTGTAAACCCTAATGCGTGATTTTAACCCTAATTGCTAAATTAGCAAATTTTAATTAGAAAATACTAATCCTAATTAGCTAGATTTAAATTATGATTAGAAAATTTTAATATAATTAAAAAATTCTAATTATAATTTAGAAATATTAATTTTATTTTTTTTTGAAAACCTAATTTGGAAATTCTAGAATTTATTTTTTAAAACCTAAGGGTTCAAACCCTAAACCCTACATGTTCAAACCCTAAACCCCAAGGGTTAGGGCAATTTAAAAAATTCCATTAAAATTAAATGACAAATGTCCATTTTGCCCTTATTGCATTATTGTGAGATAACTTGCAATCTTGCCATATATTGGTTGGTGAGCAACCCTAACCAACCCCATGTGACTGAAATCAGTCCCTCTTGACAGCCAACATACATTGCATTATTACATATAGATTAAAGAGAGAAAAAGGGCACTTACTTCTCATTTTCTCCAAGTCATTCTCTCTCCACCATCTTCGAAATTTAGAGTGAGATGAGATAAGTCATTATCAAGCCATAGCTTAACAAGATCAGACTCCATAGATCAGAATCAAGAATCAAAGCTTAAAAGGTATAAAAATCCTAAATTTCAAAATCCTTAGATTTGATGTTAGATGTTATGATTTATTATTTTAAGTTGTGTATTTGGGTGTCACTTGATGATCTAGGTTGCTATATAGTGAATCCATAACATCAAAGTGCACAAAATAGCAATTTTTGAAATCTGGGAAAATTTGGAAATATGATCTGACAAGCTAATGTCAATGACCATAAATCTCTCTCTGTTTTTGATATTAGTTGTTTTATGTTATAAATGTGTTCTATGTCATGAGGACTTTGATCTGAAACTAGAAACATGGCCAGATCTTGATTAGATTGAGAGATATGAGCAATCAAACACCGTTGACCAGTCATGGAGACTGAGTTTTTGGGCAACCCAAAAACCCAGATCTCGCCTGACAACGTTTTCTAAGCCTTTGATCTTGCAGTATAGTAGTGTTTTAGTTATGTTGTTGTTTGATCCTTGTTTTATGGTATAATGAGTACATAATTAAGCCTTTAGTTCACCCAGAATGCACATAGAATCAAAGATATTGTTGGTCAAAGTACCGTTGATCATCTGTTTGGTTGCATTTCTGGAAAACCCAGAAACCTTCAAGACCCGTATTTCTGACAAGGTTTGACTAGCTTCAATCTTGTGAATTAGTTGTTGTTATGATGTTCGGTTGCTATAAATTTGTACCCTGACATGTGTTTTACAGTATGGAACCAATAGTTCACCTAAACAAGTTACATGATACAAGTAATGAGGATCGAAAACTAGTACCCTCGACTGTTCTTCATTTTCTGGAAAACCCAGAAATGAAGAACAGTGTTGTTAGAATATTTGGAGGCTTTGATCTCATTGAGGTGTTGTTCTATGAACCTGAAATCAGTTTTTAATTATAGTATTGCATCAATACTACATGTGTAACACATACAACCTCCCAGAAACATAAACAACAAATTGTTAGGCTTGGTCAAACTAGGGACCCGGTTAACTGACATGAACATTCTGGGCAGCTCAAGAACAGTCAAGAACACCTATAGCGACGAGTCTGTCACTATATGAATTTTTTGTAATTAATATTTTCTGAAAATCATTTATTTTAATAAATAAATCGAAATAAATGGTTTTTAATTATTAAAAATACAAAATAAATTCTTAAAAATTATTTTAAAGTCTGAAAAATAGTTTTTAATTATTTTGAGTATATTTCATAAATATTTAATATTTTTGAATATAATTGGTATTTAATTTATTTAATTATAATATTAAATAAATTATTTAAAAATGATTTTACTACATGAAAATTAATGAAAAATAATACTATGGTAAAAGAAAATATTTTAAGTTATTTTCAATGAATTTTAATATTTTGTGAGGAATTTCATTAATTAATTAATATTAATGATAATTAGTTTATTTAATGAATATATTAAATAAATTAAGGAAAAATAGGATTAATGATTTAAAAATCATATAAAATGATTTAAGGGTTATAAGAATATTTTAAGTTATAAAATATAACTTTTGATATTTTGTCATGAAAATGTTAATATTTTAATATTAAAAGAGAATTATCGGATAATTAATTTAAGCTGCTTAAAAAACATATAAATGTGATTTTAAAGTATTAAAAATACTTTGTGATATTAGAAATATATTATAATATTATGGCATGTATTTCATTAATATTTAATTAATAAATAAATATTAATGATATTAGAATATTAATAGTATTTAAATTAGATAAATACCATTTTAATGATTGAAAAATTATGATAAATAGTAATAATTATTTGAAAATTATTATGAGCTTCGAAAAATATTTTAATCATTAACAAATTGTTAACAAATTATTTTAGATAATGGTTAAGCGTTTAGAGAGAGTTTAATTGAACTTAAACTCGAAAAATTGTCCGACTAGACCGTCGGGATGTTAGAATTAATATTAGGGTTCAATTCAGATTTGAAATAGTTTGACCCATCTTGAGTCTTATGTGTTATATAACCTAGGGTTATGTGTTATGTGTTTAGGTTATTCTATAGGGTTATATATATATATATATATATATATATATATATATATATATATATATATATATATATATATATATATATATAGTATTGTATTGTGATGATATTATTCTAATATTGGAGATCTATATTACTAATATTAGGTCTTCGGATAAAGCGATATAAATTGAGTAGCTGTAATTGTTGGTTGATTTCACAATCAAAGCGAACGTGCAAGTATACACGATCAACAAGTAATATAGTGATAAATTAGAGTGTCGATCCCTCAGACAATTCCAATTAATAAACTTCAACTACTAGTACGGTATCAATTCAATTTTATTTAAACAACTAAAAATTGTGATTTTTAAAACTAAGAAAATTAATTTTAATAAAGCAAGAAATTATTCTAAAAGAAAACAAAGAACAAATTAAGAATTATTTGAATACAGAAAAATGACAATTAAGACTCCAATTTCCCCAATTATGATTATTAAATCAATTATTTAATTATCCCAATTATTATATCTACTGAATTGTTAATAGGAATTCTCAAATGCCAAAAGCCCTCTCTCGAGTGATCAATTGCCTTATATTTAACCCAGATTAATTTTGCTATATCTCTATGCAAAGCAATTGAATTAAACTCGTTACAAACCCAATTCCTTTTATGTTACATGCGGCAAATAGATATTCTCATTCTATTCATAAATCTAATTATTCACTGTGCAAATAACTAAGTCACATGTCACCCTGCCCAGTTCTAACTTTAGAATTCCTCTCTCGATTCCTTCTAGAGTAACACGGTAATTATTGGCCAGATAATTAATCAATAAATACAAAGCATGATGAACAATTCACTTCAACATAAATAATTGGAATAAATTAGATAATCAATTCATAACCATAAAAGGTTCCATTGGAATCTTAATAAAAGGAATTAGTTCATGACGGAAATAAAAACCACAAATAATTGATAAATCTTCCTTAATGAGTTACACAATTTAAAAGAATAAAGAAGAAGAAGAACTCCAAGTTTTAAGACTTCAGATCTGCTCTTGCTCCTTGACCAACCTCCCAAACATGCAGCATCCTCCCCTAATTCAATAAAAAAAATCAATTTATATTTACTTGCCCAATTCCACAAATCCTAATCCAAATAGACTTCCCATAAACTCCTAAATCAAAGTCAAACAACAAGTCAAGTCCCGACGCCACCTCTTGGATCATCCTCCTCGTCCTTGTCGGGTCATCAAAGACCAAATACCGGTCTTTATATTTTGCTTTTTGAGGCAATACGCCCGTATTTAAGGTGCGAAAAACCACTTCTCTTGCCTTTTCCAATCCCATAGCTTCCAAACGTCCCAACAGCACACAATCCTGCCACAACACAACTTAAACAAGTAAAATGATTCTAAAACGCTTCGGACACACAACAAATTAAGGTCAAACATAATCAATTCTTAGGTATATTACCCAATCATCAAATACCCCCAAACTTAAATCGTTGAATGTCCTCAAGCAACAAAACACAACCAACACAAATAACTAGACATCATGCAAATGCAAACTAACTAAATGACCTTAATTACAGCAATTCAATAGTTGACGAATATTAATAGGATTCAGAAAAATCACAAGAACATACTAATACCTCATGATAAAGCAGATCAATAATATCCCAACAATCAATCAATCAAAATCTGTTATTACTGTTATTGTGAGTGTGTGTTCAACAACCATGCTAACCTATGAAAGGCAAAAATATGAAAGATAATAAATTTCTTAGTAAGCATCATATAGTGTAAACTTGAGAACTCATCAAATATACCTGTTTCAACTGAAATCAAATAATTACCCGAATTCAAGAGTCAAAATGGAATACTTATGCTTTTCTTTTCTTTTCTTTTCTTTTTTTGAATAATGGGGGCTCTTTGCACTTTTCCCGCTTTATTTACATTTTTTTTTAATTTTTTTTTGGAATATATATAAATGACTGTGCAATGTCTCATCCCATTAGGCTAACAATGTTACCCCTTAGCGAGCTTTCAACCAACGACTCCTAGACCATGAAAGACCTTAGGGCGCTAGGTGTAAAGACAATCCCCTTGGGCGTACATGCTCAAGTAACAAAGGCCCCAAAACAAGACTAATCACCATGTATACTTTTTTATTTTTTATTTTTTATTTTTTTGCTTATATATACCAAATATTTTTCCCCCAAACTCGAGTTTATGTATAAATTCAGTCTTCTCTAGCTATTCAAATTGTCCTTTCATTTCACTAGCAATCATCCTTTAGAACTCTATTATCTAACCATTTAAACTATCATAGCCAACATGGCCGTTTTTTAAAGTGCTTTCCTATAATATCAATGTCAAATAGATAAAGATTCAATTCATGTCAAGAAAATTATACTACTGACTCAACAATCCTTACTAGACTTGTTCATGCAATTTTAAGTTCATCATTAGCCTTCAAATATACTCACTATCAAAAGCTGGAATTAACATGCAATCCTAAACGCAACATTTATAAAAATTAAAACAACCACAACTATTAACAAACACAGTTTACTCATGCAAATAAAAATTAAACTAAACAACTACCCCCAAACTTATCTAGAGCAATGTCCTCATGCGAAAAATAAGGAAAAATAAAACAGAGGACTTCCCTGACGAGCTTATTCCTCGGGTGGAGTATCCTCATCCTCGCTCATCTCTTGATCTCTTGATCGGAAGGAAATCTTGCGCGTAATCGGAGCAATTGGGAAATGGTTAAGTTGAACGTCCAGATGTGATTGGACGGTCAGTGCATTCTATACAGCAAATTGGTCAACTAAAAATTTGAAAATCACGTCTTGACGTTCTGACAAGCCCACATTCTGGGATTCCATGTTGTAAAACCAGCCATCTATCTCCCGCTGGACATCTTCGGGGACCACACCACGATGAGCTGCTGTAGATGGGCCATAAGTAGGTGGAGCCTGAGGTGGTGGGGCTAGTGTAGGTGTAACTTGGGGAATTATGAAACCCAATCCCCTAGGGTGATTTACCCCACCTGTCCACACTTTGTATCTGCTTATCAACTTGTGGTCCAGCACTGGCATAGGCTTTTGAATCATCTCATCTGACTTCCATTTGACGCCGAACTTAGCACATAATACGCAGATGAGAGACGGATCTGGTAACCCTCCAGTGGTACTTCCACGAGATGCTCGGAGGACAGATTGCAAAATGAGATGGCCTACATCAATTTTAAATCCTTTGATGATTGAGTATAGAAGGACTGCACGTTCCCTGGTAACATGACTCACATGGGTGCATGGCATGAGTTTTGCACAAATGAATGCATACCATGCCTTCCAATATAAGCTGAGATTCGATAGTGGGAAAGTCATGTTTCCGTGTTCATATATTGTCCATGTGGTGCCCGGCTGACAAAGTTCACGAATTATCTACTCATAATTCGGCCCATCACTAACAAGACTAGCATACTCATCATGAAAACCCTCCACTGGTAGTTGATAACAGTCATTGAAGTCCTCTTCGCCAATTTCCACTATTTTGCCCCTTACAAATACCGTATAGTGATCATGTTCAGGCACGTTGGCGTAAAAGTCTTTCACCACTTCAATTACTACTGGATCGGGTTGCTCGATAAGTGTGAATCAGTTCCTCTCGGCTATCATGATTGCCATGTCGCCATCCTTTGATTGATCCGGTCTCAACCCACGCTCCGGAATCAATGACCGAGTAGCCATGCGGTTGTATCTTTCCTGAGCCGCAAGACTGACAAAACGGCGGCTGTCAAATCTCGGAGGTGGAGTTGAGGCGGTCCCTGACCCTTCACCACGCTGGCGTTTGGATGCCATATCAAAAATTCTTGGTAGATGATCGTGTGAGAGATGAGAATTATGGAACTATTGAAGGACTTAATCCTAGAATTTGATGAGCAAGGCTTACAATTTTTGGTGTATCCAATTGAGAGATTAAGAGTCGTGATTGAGATGGATGGGTGGAATCGTGATACTTAAAAGAAGTAAATTAGGGAACCGTTCAGCAGTTATAAAAACGTGTAGCACTCTTGGAATGCCCACACGTCACGGGCAACTTTTGAGATATAATGTGGGACAAGCGCCGGTCTTTGGGCATCGATGAGTTCATGTGTAGGATAGCACCGGGGCGCTATGATATATGCTTCATCGAGTGCCGAGGCGCTGTAGGTTAGTAGCTCATGGATGGGGCTAGCGTCGGGGCGCTGTGACACAAGCTTTGTGCAGCACCGGAGCGCTGGGCTGCCGTGGCTCATGTTGCCTGCAACGTATAAGTTCAAGAATCTGTATGACGAGAGATAATTCAGACTGCGTTCCCCAAAACGTTGAAATCAATACTCACAAGAACTAAAATAAGATAATATTAGACAACTAAGTAGAATGAAAATAAAATAAATAACCAAAATAAAATAAAATTAAAAAGGAAAATGATTGGGTTGCCTCCCAATAAGCGCTTGGTTTATTGTCGTCGACCCGACTTTGCTGGTATGTTCAATTTTCCACTGAGTCAGAGAGGTTCATGACCGTAGTTTGACGTTCAATGGGTCCACTCCAGTAATGTTTGAGTCTTTGACCGTTAACCTTGAATGGGAAATTTGAATTTGGTTTTTCGATCTCGATGTTACCATGTGGTGCAACGAACCACGGTGTAAAAGCGACGACCAACGTGATTTCAGTTTTCCAGGAAATAAATGCAATCTCGAGTTAAAAACCAAGACTTGTTGGCTTGGTTCAAATGTTTTATCGAGAATTTTCTTATCATGCCAAGCTTTGACTTTCTCCTTATAGAGTTTTGCGTTTTCATAAGCGTTGAAGCAAAATTCATCCATCTCGTGCAACTGCAGTAACCTTTTCTCACCTGCTGCTTGCTCAGCAAAATTGAGCTTCCGAATGGCCTAGTGTGCACTATGCTCAAGCTCGACTGGGAGGTGGCACGCCTTTCTGTAAACCATTCGATAAGGTGACATGCCGATCGGATTCTTGTATGATGTACGATATACCCATAAAGCATCGTCAAGACGTAAAGACCAATCTTTTCGTGATGGATTGACCATTTTTCCCAGAATTCTCTTGACCTCCCTATTCGTGACCTCAGCTTGGCCATTAGTTTGGGGATGATACGCAGCTGCGATTTTATGACGAACCCCATACTTCACCAATAATTTTGTGAACTGCTTGTTACAGAAATGTGTTCCCTCATCACTTATTATTGCCCGCGGAGTCCCAAATCGCGTGAAGATATTTTTCTTTAAGAATTGAAGGATGACGTTAGCATCATTGGTGGGCAAAGCTGTGGCTTCAACCCATTTGGAAATATAATCCACTGCCAACAAAATATACTAATTATTAAAAGATGAGGGGAACGGTCCCATGAAATCGATTCCCCAAACGTCAAACAGTTCTACCCCCAATATAGTGTTGAGTGGCATTTCATTTCGCTTGGAGATATTACCTACGCGTTGGCATTGATCACACTTTAGTGCATAGAGATATGCATCCTTGAATAACGAAGGCTAGTAAAATCCTGATTGTAACACCTTGGTCGTAGTTCGATCACCAGAATAATGTCCTCCATAATCCGATGAGTGGCAATGACCCAATATACTGTCCATCTCTTCATGTGGCACATAACGTCTAATCATTTGATCTGCACAGGCTTTAAACAAGAATGGTTCATCCCAATAGTACTGCTTCACGTCAAGGAGGAATTTCTTTCGTTGTTGCGAGTTCAAATCTGGTGGTAGTACTTTAGCAACCACATAGTTCACATAATCAGCATACCAAGGAAGTATTTTGGTCACTCGTAGAAGTTGTTCGTCCGAAAATTTTTTGTTAATCAATGCATTGTCCTTCATTTGCACCTCATCATTTTCCAACCGCGAAAGATGATCCGCTACTTGATTTTATGTACCCTTTCTATCCCGAATCTCCAAATCAAATTCTTACAGCAATAACACCCACCATATTAACCTCGGTTTGGCATCCTTCTTCTTGATCAAATATTTGATTGCAGAATGATCCGTGTAGACAATGACCTTCGTTCCGATGAGGTATGCTCTGAATTTGTTGAAGGCGAACACAACTGCAAGTAGTTCTTTTTCGGTGGTTGTGTAGTTCAACAGAGCATCTGTCAACGTCTTGCTTGATTAATAGATTGTATGGAAAATTTTGTCGTGACGTTGACCCAAAACTGCTCCCACTGCATAGTCGTTGGCGTCGCACATCAATTCGAATGGTAAAGACCAATCGAGCGCCACAATGATTGGAGCAGATACTAACTTCTTTTTTAAAATCTCGAATGCCTCGATACATGACTGATCTATTTTGAAGGGAACATCTTTCTCTAATAGGGAACACAAGGGTTTTGAAATTTTTGAAAAATCTTTGATGAAACGTCTGTAGAAACCCGCATGTCCCAAGAAGCTTCGTATTCCTTTCACAGATGATGGAGGTGGTAATTTCTCAATAGTCTCAATCTTTGCTTTATCCACCTCTAATCCTGCTGCAGAAACCCTATGCCCGAGAATAATCCCTTCCTTCACCATAAAGTGGCATTTTTCCCAATTAAGAACCAGATTAGTCTCCACGCACCGTTTCAACACTAAAATCAGATTTTTCAGGCAATGATCAAAGCTATCACCGAACACAGAAAAATCGTCCATAAATACCTCCAAATTTTTCTCGACCATATCGGAGAAGATTACCATCATGCACCATTAAAAGGTTGCTGGTGCATTGCATAAACCAAAAGACATACGCCGAAATGCAAACGTACCGTATGGGCATGTGAATGTCATTTTCTCTTGATCCTCCAGTGCTATAGCAATTTGATTATATCCAGAATAACCATCCAAGAGACAATAGAACTGATGTCCATTAGCTTTATCTGACATCGATCAATGAATAGCAAGGGAAGTGATCCTTGCGTGTGGCTTTATTTAGCTTACGATGAGTCCATGCATACTCTCTATCTTGTAAATCGTTTACGAGTAGGGATGAGCTCATTAGCTTCATTTTTCACCACTGTCATACCCCTTTCTTTGGTACGCATTGTACTGGACTTACCCATGAACTATCTGAGATTGGGTAAATAATGCTAGCATCCAACCACTTTATAATTTTCATTTTCACCACCTCCTTCATGATGGGGTTTAGCCTCCTTTGCATCTCGATGGTTGGTTTTGCCCCCTCTTCCATTAAGATTTTATGCATACAGAATGATGGGCTAATACCTCGAATGTCCGCTATAGTCCACCCAATTGCTGTTTTGAATTCTTGCAAGACCCGTAGTAGTTTCTCCTTTTGCGTGTCAGTCAAATCTGTCGAAACAATAACTGGTAGGGTATCATCTTTTCCCAGGTAAGCATATTGCAGATGGGATGGAATGACTTTAATTCTAGCACAGGTGGCTCTTCTATTGATGGTTTGAACTTTTTACCTTCCGCTTCGGGCCTCTCTATGGTGTCGAAGGATTGAGTGCTTTTTCGAAAAACTGATGGTGTGTCTAGCCATTTGACGTATTCGATATCCTCTTCAATACCATATTTGTCTGCCCCGAGCAAAATAGATTCAAGTGGGCCCTCCGAAAAAGTTGTGCTAAATTTATGATTCACCAATTCCTCCATGATATCAACCCGCATACATTCACCTTTTTCTTTTGGGTACGACATTGACTTGAAAACGTTAAAGGTGACCTGTTGATCTTCAACTCGCATTGCCAATTCACCTTTTTGAACATCAATCAATGTTCTGCCTGTCGTCAAAAATGGACGCCCAAGAATGATCGGGATTTCACTGTCAACTTTACAATCCAGAATAAAGAAATCCACAGGGAAGATGAATTTATCCACTTTTACTAACACATCTTCAACTATACCTCGTGGATATGTAACCGATCTATCCTCTAACTATAAACTAATATTTGTTGGGCGTGGAGCCTGAAGTCCGAACTGGCTGTAGACGGATAATGACATTAGATTTATACTGGCCCCCAAATCACATAATGCTCGTCCCGAAAATTGATTTCCAATCTCACACGGTATATTAAAGCTACCTAGATCCTTGAGCTTCGGCGGTAACTTATTCTAAATGATGGCACTACATTCTTCGGTTAATGCTACTGTTTCGAATTCACCCAATTTCCTCTTCTTTGACAAAACCTCCTTCATAAACTTCGCGTAACTCGGCATCTGTTACAAGGCTTCAGCGAAGGTGATGTTGATATGCAACTTCTTGAAGATATCCAAAAATCATGAGAACTGCTTATCCAACTTGGATTTCTGAAATCTCTGCGGATACGGTATGGGAGGCATTGTACTGGTTGGTTTCGAATTTTTCTGTTGTAAGGTCTCATCTTGACGCTTTTCGATTTCCACCACTTCCTCTGTTTCAATTGATGCCTTGTCCTCCTTTTCCCTATCCGTGACTGACTCTTGTAGTTCTTTTCCACTTCATAGATTTACCGCCTTACAATGCTCATCTCTGCCCGGGTTTTTCTCGGTGTCGCTCGGAAGTGTTCCAAGTGGTCGGTTATTCAATGCATGTACCATTTGCCATATTTGATTTTGCAAATTTTTGATTGATGCATGCTAACTTTGTATACTTAGCTCCATTTGATTAAATCTCTTATCACTCTCCTCACTCCTTTTCTCAGTTGCTTTAACAAATCATTCCAAGGCTTCTTCCCAACTTGCTTTCTGCACAGGTTGTTGTGTCTGGTTTTGAAACCTGGAATTGTTTTGTTGTCTCGACACTTGTTCTGCAGCTTGGTTGTTACTCCATGAAAACCCCGGATGATTTCTCCACCCCAGATTATATGTATTTTGATTCAGATAAGGCTGAGTAGACCGACTATAACTTCCCACATACTGTGTTGCTTCAGCATTTATGGCACATTGATCCGTAGTATGACCCACAGCACATATTTCACAAACCATCGCTACATGCTGAGTGGATTGTGGACGCAATAATTCTATCTGCTTAGCCATTGCAGTCATTTGCACTTCTAATGATGTTATCACATCCACATCATACTTTCCCGCTATTTTCGGAGGATTAGCCCTTGTCATGGGCCACTGATAGTTGTTGGTGGCCATCGTTTCTAACAACTGATATGCCTCGTCAAAATTCTTAGACATAATTGCTCCTCCTGCTGTTGCATCAATACTTACCCTCGTGGATGCTTGTAAACCATCACAAAATATCCCCAATTGCATCCACTGTGGAATTCCATGGTGTGGGCACTTGCGGAGCATATCCTTAAACCTTTCCCATGCCTCATACAATGATTCTGAATCAAACTGTACGAAGGTATGTATATCATTCCATAGTTTTGCTGGTGGAAAAAACTTAGCTAGAAATTTTTGAGCTAAGTTGTCCCAAGTGAGGATTGAGTCCGAAGGCTGAGAGTGTAACCAACTTCGTGCTTTATCTTTCAAGGTAAATGGGAACATTCTCAACCTTATAGCATCTTCTGACACGTTGTTGAATTTGAAGGTGTCGCAAACTTGTAAGAAACTTAAGATGTGCTCATTCGGATCATCTAATGAACTACCCCCAAACTGACATTGATTCTGAAGCATTTGAATGGTTGCTGGTTTGATCTCAAAGGTGTTAACATTGATTGTCGGCCTCCTAATACTCGACTGAATATCCGAGACATTCGGCATGGCATAGTCCCAAAGTGATTTCTGATCGTTCCCTGCCATGTTCACTGGAATTTCTTGTTCTGCCAGTTTTTCTTCCTCGGGTGGTGCCGCACTAGTCGATTGCGCTTTCCGAAACTTCCTTTCAATCTCGTCTGTATAAGGTAAAAGTTCCCTTCTTGCCCTTGATCTAGTGTGCATACACTCGCAAAGAATTCTTGCGAAAACAAGAAGAAAAATAAGTAACGTTTAAATTAAGACTGAATTGATTATAACTAATATGGAATTAATATTAACAATGAAATCCCCGGCAGCGGCGCCAAAAACTTATTGGTTGATTTCACAATCAAAGCAAATGTGCAAGTATACATGATCAACAAGTAATATAGTGATAAATTAAAGTGTCGATCCCTCAGAGAATTCCAATTAATAAACTCCAACTACTAGTACGGTATCAATTCAATTTTATTTAAACAACCAAAAATTGTGATTTTTAAAACTAAGAAAACTAATTTTAATAAAGCAAGAAATTATTCTAAAATAAAACAAAGAACAAATTAAGAATTATTTGAATACAGAAAAATGACAATTAAGACTCCAATTTCCCCAATTATGATTATTAAATTAATTATTCAATTATCACAATTATTATATCTACTGAATTGTTAACAGGAATTCTCAAATGCCAAAAGCCCTCTCTCGAGTGATCAATTGCATTCTATTTAAACTAGATTAATTTTGCTATATCTCTATGCAAAACAATTGAATTAAACTCATTACAAACCCAATTCCTTTTATGTTACATGCGGCAAATAGATATTCTCATTCTATTCACAAACCAAATTATTCACTGTGCAAATAACTAAGTCACATGTCACCGCTTGCGATTCTAACTCTAGAATTCCTCTCTCGATTCCTTCTAGAGTAACACGGTAATTATTGGCCAGATAATTAATCAATAAATACAAAGCATGATGAACAATTCACTTCAACATAAATAATTGGAATAAATTAGATAATCAATTCATAACCATAAAAGGTTCCATTGGAATCTTAATAAAAGGAATTAGTTCATGACGGAAATAAAAACCACAAATAATTGATAAATCATCCATAATGAGTTACACAATTTAAAAGAATAAAGAAGAAGAACTCCAAGTTTCAAGCCTTCAGATCTGCTCTTACTCCTTGACCAACCTCCCAAACGTGTAGCATCCTCCCCCAATTCAATAAAAAGAATCAATTTATATTTACTTGCCTAATTCCACAAATCCTAATCCAAATAGACTTCCCATAAACTCCTAAAACAAAGTCAAACAGCAAGTCAAACCAGCCCACGCCAGATCCACGCGTGCGCGCCCTTGTCCGGGTCAACCGAAGACCCGCGCCCCGACGCTATATTTTGCCTTTGAGGCAGCGCCCCGGCGCTAAGGTGCAGAAACCACTTCTCTTGCCTTTTTCAATCCCACAGCTTCCAAACGTCCCAACAGCACATAATCCTGCCACAACACAACTTAAACAAGTAAAATTATTCATAAACGCTTCGGACACACAACAAATTAAGGTCAAACATAATCAATTCATAGGTATATTACCCAATCATCAATAATCAACAGTTCAGGCAAGTTTTACTTAACTCTACTAAGAGTTATTTCATTCAGATATGTTTATGGTTAATCATTGCTGATTGCCATTGTAGAATTGTACTCTGTACATATTGCATGTATAAGTCAGGTATGAAAGGCTGATCAACTTCATTACCCTTTGGTCCAGATATATTTGTTCATGTTATATACTTGTTCAGTCAAAAGTTTGTTCTTGCTAGTTCACAATTATATTGTTGAATTATAGCCATCTTATTATTCAGATTCTTTCAATCATGATATATCGTTATATTATTGAACTTAAACTTGTTGGGTAATCTTATGTTCACCCTTTATATATCATGATAAACATTGCAGATTAAGACGAATGCGTCGGATATAAGGAAAGGTTAAAGACAGTTCCAGCTCAAAGTTAATGTGTGTGATTAGATTTGTATAAGTATTGTATATTAATGTTATTGTAAGTCAAATAAGTTATGAATTGTGTATTAAGTTAAGGTTACTCGACCTTGGGGAAAATTGTGTAAGTTTAATGTATAAACAATTTATGTTTATATCTTCCGTAAATATAGTAATAGTGATAGAATGATTGTACTGAATCCGCGGTGATTTGGAATCCGGATTTGGGGCCCTCACATTTGGTATCAAAGTTGTTGGTTATGAAACTTAGGTAGGAATACCTGAGACCAATAACCACAGTGATTAGGATAAGATCTAACTCACATAGAGTTAGTTGGTCGGTAAGATTCAAAGACGGATCTCGGCAAGTTGTAAAGATACTGAGTTCCCTAACTCTGATAATAAAGTTGAACAGTAGTGATGTATAGATAGAGACTAAAAGACTAAAAGTATAGTGATAGGAGATCGTAAAACAAAATAATCAAGATTAGAAATGAATCGTAACGTATATGATGAGATCACATTGTGATCGGATAAGGTTATAGTATGGAGAAGGATCAAGCAATTGATTGAAAAGTTTACAGCAAAGATTGATGTGTGTCTATGAATTGGTACAGATTCAGGAAATAATTAAGAATACGGATTAAATGAAATTCGTATTGAGAAGGGAGTTAAAATTAAGTGGGGATTTCAATTCAGGATTCAGGTCGGCAGCTAAGTTGTATGATTCTTCGTATGGGAACTGAATTGTACTTGGTGTAAAAACCACTTAGTTTTTGGCAATGATAATCATTGAATTGTTTGTGTCACGCTATTTTTTATATGCATGTTAAGAGGGTGATTCCTTTCTCATGTGTATAACAGATAGATAGGTTATAGGTAGAGAATATAAGGTTAAGTACGAGTTCTTAAAACTCATACTTATGTTACATTCTTGATTCATAGTTATATGAAATGTTTATGAACCCCTCAGCGAATGGACGCCAAAGGTCTGACTAGGAAAAGTTTTTAAACTCATATGATTGTGGCGAGTTAATGAACTCACAAGTGTGGATTGACAAACTAGGTATAGTTGTGTGTAAATGGAGTATTAAGGATAATAAGAATAGATATACTGTATAAGCAAATGATTATTAGTGAAGAAATAAATTTTCCAAGAGTCCTAGCTATGCTAGACTTTGAAATTTTGACATCAAGCTAAATACGTACTATGTGCTTTTAAAAAAAATAAAAAAAATGTAGACTCGTAATCATTTTTGAAACGGTTTAAAGTATAGTCTATGTGATGCCCCCAAATTCTGACCTCCACTTGGTCACCCGTATTCAGTTCATCACTTTCTCAAAATATTACCATAATAGCTAAAATCATACATTTGCGTGAAAAGATCTAATTTAGAATAATATACAGCGATTTATTGTAATTATTCACCCAAGTCTCATGAACCTCTATGACTTAATGGATTACATAATAATATCGAATAAAGACTTATTACATAATCCTACTTAAGTTTAAACTTAGTCTTAATACATTAACATAATAATTTAAACATAAAAGGGATAAGCTAGTCGGTAGCCTTGCCTTTGCCCTTGTCTTTCCCAGATACATCTCCCTGTTCCGCCTTAACTGACAGGCTTTAAATAAGCAAGGATGAGCACAAATTGCCCATCAAGTAATATACAACAAGGGTATAGGATATATATATCACAAGGTTTGAAATATCGAAGGTTATTTCTAGGATAGTTTAAAGTGTCAGAATAACATCATGAATGAGAAATATCAACAATTCTTGGAATAAGAACGACAATTCAATATAAATCAACAGAAATATATATGAATTCAATGATTATCAAGGTGTCCAACTGGATAAACAATTTATACTGAGTAGTCACTAAGGACTATTGAACATCTACTAGAATCATCAATATTAAACTGATAACCCAAAAGAACAAGTATTATAGAGGATCAGTCTACAATACTCCACGTTATGCATACCACTACAATAATAATATACTCATGTGTTGGGGTTTCCAACAACATACAATCCCCTTACCATAACGGTTGTTCAACTCAGTTTTCATATTTTCGCACCAATCAATTAGTCTGGACAGTTTTTTAAACATACATATAATCTAGCCGAATCAAATGGCATAGATACTTTCACAATATTCAAGGACAATACTAAGTTCACATGGATAATAGTTTTCACAAGGGTTTAAGCATAATGGCTTATTTGAACGAGAAAGCAATATAACTTGTAAAAGAGATAAGCTCACGGTATTCGCCGAATAAGGAATGCAAAGATGCTTGCACAATGTAATAAGATAGGTTTAGAAAAACTTGCCTTAAGCGTAGTTTATCCACCTTAATAACTCAACCTTTCGAATCCTATTTATAACGTATTATATGTATACAAGGTTCATTAGCTAACACAGTCCTAAATCAAGCTTGACATGACTCAAGTACTCATATGTAGTACAAAATCGATTTATACATCATCATAAGTTCAACGCACGTAACTTGTTTTGATATCATGTAAACATTCGAAAGTTATGAACAACCTTTATTTTTATCATATGGCATGTTCCTTAACACATTACATAGCATGTTGATCATATAATACAAGTTAAAGTCATCACATAGGCATGCGTCAAACATCAGACCCAAAAATAGAATCGACACGTGAATCTTTTGACGGCCTTATTGCATACTATCTGTTTAACTTAGGGACACATAGAACAATGCTGGCCATCCCCCAGCTAGACTAGGAGGCCGGTATGGCCTTGCGCTTTACATCGACTTGACCAAAATTCTCACACATGGTATACATGTTATGTTAAAGGTCTTTTCATGCTTCTCAAGTACATCTAAGTTCCCTTTTATAACATATTTCTAAACTAGTTATTTCAACAATTTGGGGTCATTCAAGATCATGAATTCACAAGGTCTAGCATGCTTTCTTTCTAAACATACAAGGTAGTTATAACACTTATATTGAGCACGTGTACGAGTATTCATAACCTATATGTGAAACTAATACCGCTTACATTGAAAATATACTTTGTTTACGTTTTTCTCGCACATAATACATTAGCATGGCATATACATGTTTATACTACATGAGTAGGTCTAAGGGTGTCATCAATCATGATAACAAATGTCAGATTCTAGTTCTTATGGTATCATGACAATATTCACATTTAAAGCTTACTAGTTAGTTCAATATACTCATGTTTCCTTTCTAATCACATAAACACAATCTAAAAGTTTGATCATGAAATTCTAAGGCATGCTAATATGCTTCCAAAGTCAGAATATGTACATGGCATATATACACAATATGTTCATTTCTTAGGTCCTTAAATCCATTTTGAGCTATATACTTTCTTTGATCATGCTAATGCTAGTCTAACATGCTCACTTTAGGTCCATATAGCTATATATACTCTTAAAACAGGTTTTCATGCTAGTACACTACATATTACATCAACCTTCTGCAAATGTAAGCTCAACTGATTTCAGAGGCCATGTGCAATTGCATCTTTTTGTAGTGTAAATCGGTAGCAATTGCTAGGATGTCCAGTTCGTACCAAGAGTCGTCGCTTGACGGTTTGCTAGCCCAACCAGAGAATTCACTCAAGAAAACATTCTTATAACAATCTAAACATGTTCATATGGACATATAACAATCATATGAACATTATCCAACCTTTTTAACATCCAATTCTACAAAAATCAATAATTTGGATTTCAAGAACTAAAACTCCATTTTTCTACTAAGAATGAAATTGAAGCAAGGAAAGAACCTATACCTTTACAACTTAGCTTGATCTTAATGAACTTCCAATGTACTAGAATGCTCTCAATCTCTTAGGAATTCTCAGCTAACTCAAGAAACACAAGAATGAAGAGAAGACTTCCATTTATAGAACACTCAATAACCATGTCAAGCCATTGCCCAAGAATTCAAACTCATGGATTAAGAGATTGCATGAAGTATAAGAAAGAGCTGGTAATTAGTTGTTAGATTTCATCATGAGTACCACTCCCCCCCCCATGATCATGCCTAGCAAGCTTGGAAGAAATATGAAAAAACTTAGGCCTTAGCCTTTATGAAATGCACGTGAATGAGAAATGAGAGGTAAATGGGACTATCAATTTGGGACAAACAAGTTAACTAGCATTCTTGTATACTCCTATACAACCTCACTCTTATGCTATATTTCTAATACACATCTCAACCATATATTAGGATTAAATATCACACTTAATAATTAAGGTTTCAATGTAGTAGATGAAATATGGGAATGTAATATACATATAATCCATGTACATTTTATCACACTGGTATACTTTAATAAAATAATAGTTTACAACATGCTCATGGTATATTATTCGAATACATACCCACATACATATTGTCACATGGATAATGTATTTATAACATATAGTTTCAACATATTTTAATCGCCTTGCCTCACGTACTAAAATTTTATAAGACTTAATATATAGTCACACAATGTCCCAATCGCACAATATAATATCGTTGTATATGCACATAATCGTCAATATAATATTATTATTTTATAAACTTACTTATTTATGTTAAATAAATAATTCATGTATCTCCTTAATTAATTAACACCAATATTAATTAATCCAACAATTGATTAATGTAATTATGGACTTTCAAAATCATTATTTATTGATAATATTCTCATTATATTTATAGGTATATTGCAAATAATAATAATCACATATTATTAATTAATTACAAGGAAATTCGTTTCCCACAATTAATTAATACTAATTAATGATTTAATAATTCCTTAGTCGGACATACATTTTGCAATATAATCTTATCATTTTGTTTCATCCATGTTACACATATCACATTAATGTCTCCCAATTCAGGTCTTTATAAGAGGCAGTCTAACTCAATGACCGATGGCAATTGGTGAGCCGATTTATCTTTGTTGGACCAAGGCACTTGTTCTTGCTAATGCTCGACAAAGATCTGAGAAGCTGCGATTTTACTTGCGTCTGCAAGTTTTTTGACACTAACTTGTTTTGTATGTCATGAAATGATGTCCACACGAGTGTTGCTACGAGTGTACGAGTACATTGATTATCTATATAGAATTTCATGATCATACCCGATTAATCTTCCTAATTCCCGGGTTAACTTACCTAGTGAATTTTCTCATTTCGCATTAGGCCACACAAAGCATTTCACAAATCCCTTTGTCACTTCACACTTATTAATACGCATTGATTTAATACTAATCAATTATATTATCCAACTCATAAAACAATAAAACTTATTTTCACATAAATAGTATTTCCATTAATATATTTATTTAATAATACGTGAAAATTCTCTGGTATTACATCCTCCCCCTGTAAGACCCCAACTTATTATTAATGAAATTAAATTTCCTCTATTTATTATTTTTAAATAGTAAGGGTTAATTTGATTAATGTGGTTAGTTATGGGTAAAATGCACAAATATTTCAAATAAGCAAGTGGTTATAAAATATTTATTTTTATCGCAAAATATTCGTTTGGTCGGGGAATATTCTTACTGACGGGGAATATTCGTACGACGGCGAAGCCTTATGTGGGCTCCATAACGGAAATCGATTGGATGAAGAAAACGATAAGTATAAGTTGTTTATAAATAACGACGTAGTTGTTACCATTAATACTATTGTAATACCTAGTGGTTAAAACACAGTAATACGCGTTGTTGCACAGTAGCACACGATATTGCCAATAATTGATTCGTACGTAAGAAGGCATTACTCAATAATTGTTACAGTAATTACTGTTCAATATTTTATTTTATTGATTCAATAATTGTTGCGTTAATATTTTATATTACTGTTGTTTCAATAATTGTCACTACATAGTATTTTCCATTATCGAAGAAATAATTCATATTATCTGAATAATATTATTAGATAACATTATTGGCAATGTCTAGAAAGTTCTGTCTAAGGAGATGTTTGGTCACCTAATTGCGCGCCAGTAAGGAGAAATCCCTATTGGAAAGCATCCTCTTTCTTGGGAACTGCTTGATTGTTAGTATTGTGATTCGGTAATATTATTTGTGAATAATTAATTATTGATTTATATGATGAGGAAAATATTCATTTTATGTGGATATAGATGGAGAAAATTTTTAAAGTGACAATTGTTGAAAATCGATATTTTATCTTTTTTGATAAAATAATATTTTATTATATTATTATAATATAATAATGATGATATTTTTTACAATGAATGTGGGATATATGAGTATATGAGGAGGAAGAGTATTTTTGTTGTAAAAGTTGTTTAAAACATGATAAACATGTCTGTGGGCCCATTTCTTGACTGAAATTTGATTATAACATGTAAAATCGTCCGTTTGTGGATTTCGGTTAATTTTTGTTTGGAATTTGGAAAACCTTTCTTCTACAAAGTTGTAGATAATAAAATTTCCTATGGAAAAGACATGTTATGGAATGCTTTTCTTGCTTTTGCTTTTGCTTTTGTAAAAGTAGATTCCTTTTAAAAGTTGTTTGGTTTTTGTAATCATTTTGTTTCTCCTCGCTTCTATAAGAGGATAGGTTTGCCCTTCTGTGAAGGCATCCAAAAAATTTGTACTCAGTTTATTTCTTAAGTTTTCTAATGTGAATTATCAAGTTCGAAGTTCTCGAGTTTCCAACTCTATGTAAGTTTGTATGTTATTCAATAATATTCCGCTTTTGTTAATCTTTATATATCTCTATATGATCTTGTCGAAGTTGGTATCAAAGCCAAGATAGAGTTTGATGTTGTTTGAAGATATTTTGACTTCTTTCTTCCTGAATCTGCTCATTTTGTTATAAACATCATCTAAATACTATTATAGATTAAGCTTATAGTTTTGTTATGGGTAAGTTGGTTGTCGTTTAAGGCTGTTGTGTGTTTATCCGTGTTGACATAGATCTTTTAGTAGACTTCCCAGTTCATCAAAACTTGCCTGCTTATCTTGTTAAGTTTTAGTTTCCGTTTATACGTCTAATGGCAAATCTATTCAGGAATCTTTCTAAGTCAAGAAACTCTTCATCCTCTTCTTCCTCTTTGGATTCATCTACTAAACAAGTTGTGTCCATTAGGAACATTGAGACCCATTTACAGAATTGGTCTATCCTAAAAACACCTATTTCCCAAGTATACAATAAAAGCGCGTTTTTGTTTAATGCTGATTATATTATTAAGTCTGTTGAGCAGGTCTCTTCCAATAACTCAAGGTCATATATTTGTTGAGATGTTACCCAAAAGATTGCTAGAAGAAGCGGTTGAAAGAGGCTATAAATATTTGCATATTGGGTTAGTCGAGTTGCGGTCAAACCGTTAACCAGAATTGGCCTTCCCACTTCTTTATTGTTGTGTTTAAGGGATAAGAGACATTTAAAGTTTAACGATTCTTTGTTAGGATGTATTACCTCATCTCTTTCTGAAGGACCGGTTTACTTTAATAGTTTTCCAAACTTTCAGGTCTCTTCTTGATCCCACGATTCTTAAAACCTTAACATTGACTTTACAAACGTCAGGTTTTGATATGGATCCTCTATCCTCTAACATGGCACTTATATATAGAATATATATTAAGGTCATGAATACGATTACTCGAGATATTAATCTTAAGAGTAATTTTATTAAAGATTGTAGAGGAGAAACTACAGTGTTTCAAATCAACCCTTTGAAGGCTAATATTTCAATTCCTAAGACTTTAAAGTGGGATGATATAGCAATTCCAGAAAATTGGACACTACTGAGATGCGATACCTAAAAAGGTACAAGGAGCAAATCATCAATGGAAGAGGTTACGAAAAATCCGGATGGATCTGTAAATATCGATTCGGAAATAATAGCTCTATTCGTCTTAACTTAGACGAACCCCTGGAGAAATAACCGTCATCTATTCCTCAAAAGAATATAGGTGAAACTTCAAGAAGATCTCGTCTTCTATTCAAGGAGTTTTAATCGACGGATGATCCCATCGATCGTCCAATATATATGGTTGAAACTCCCTCTGAACTAGAAGTTCCAAGGGCTCAAAGTCCTACGGCATCTAATTTTGGTTACTCAGATAGTATTTATACTCTTACCAATCAAAGTTGGGGTCCGGATCAATCTTTGCTAAAAGCACTGTTTAATTACGACAAAACAAAGTTAAGCGTGAATGGTTTTTGCTACTTATTCTCTTGAGATTCAAGATCTCATTACATGACATTTATTACGATTTCTTAAAAGAATCAGGAAAAAATGTTGACTTCTTTGTTTTTCTTAAACATTGGAGCCGTGCAAAAGGTTATACTTTCCCTTTTGAGGGTGAAAAGGTGGCGAAAAAGGAAAATTCTGTCACCATAAATATGGTAGAAAGTTCTTACAAACCCTACTGGGGTTGTGATGACAAAGGCGACAATGAAGTTGTGTCATCAATTCATCCTCCTCCATTGATTTTTGTAGGGCCCCGGAAAGACTAGAAATTGTTCCTTACAAGAAGGTGCTAGATAAAGAGGCTGAAAGAAAGTATGAAGAAGTTCAGGGGATCAATCAAGTTTTAGAACAAAATAATTATACTAATTTGTTTCTACAATCCCTTGGAACACAACTGTCTAGATTGGAAAAGGTTGTTACTTAAAAAGTAAAACCTTTATTTGCTAGTCCATCTCCGGCGGAAATCCTTACTACTTCCTTAAAGGTAGGAAAACTTGTTAGACAGGAGAAGCCAGGAACAATCCTATTTAAGCCTCCACCCAAGATGTTTAAAGAGTTTAAACTAGGAACTGCTTCTACAAAAATGTTTGAAGAACTGAAGAATAGATTAGAAAAGTTGTCTTTAAAACGGACATCTACAGGATCTAATTCTCAAGGTCCTTCCATTTCGGTCCTCAAAAATGATGGATTAGATCTTGATGAGATCTTAAATAAAATCCATGAGGAACAAGAAGATCCTCAAGTAAATAGGATAAAATGGGGAAAGGTTAAAAACCAACCCTATTATCATCGTCCTTCTCCTATTGATGCTCAGTTTGAAAATAGAGCATATAATGATGGAGTCAAGTTTAGTGGAGAATATATTTGTGAATGGAATCTTGATGGTCTTACCGACTATCAAATTGTAGTTCTTCTAAAACAAATGACGATGTTTGCCCAAGCAGCCAGGATCAAAATGAACTCTGAAAAAAGGATTGCTCAAGCTTTAGCATCTGGTTTCGTAGGTCAACTTGGACTTTGGTGGGATAACCTCCTAACAAGCGAAACAAAGGAGAGCATCTTTAATTTTCAAGTTCAAAAGGCGTTGATGCTATGAACGAGCCCATTTTTGTAGAGGATGCGATTAATACTTTCTTTGTATACCATCATGCGCCATTTTGTGGGAAACAATCAAATTTGGTAATATCAAGAACGTATGAGCAATTAAGCAACTTAAAGTGCAAATCGCTCTCTCTAATTCAAAATACTATCGTGACACGTTTTTCTCTAAGGTGTTTAACGAGCAGTTGCAATAGCGATTCTTTGGAAAGAAAAGTTCATTGAAGGTTTACCTGTTTTGTTCTCTCAAAGACTTAAAACAAGGTTAAAAAATAAAAATGATGGAGTAATTCCCTGGGATGAATATGCCTATGGAGAATTAGCTTCAGAAGTCATTGCTGAAGGTGTGGATCTGTGCAATATTTTGAAGATCCAGAAGCAAATTTCAAAAGAAAGTGCTAGAGGAAAGCGAGCCCTAGGAGACTTTTGTGAGCAATATGGCCTTGCTGAAATCCCTAAGGATAAGCGTAAGAGAAGAACTGGAAAAGAATCTTCTGGTTATAAAGATAACAAGAGATCTAAAAAGAGTTATCATCATAAAAGGTCTAAACATCAGGCCAAAGAAGATCAACCTAAAAGGAGAAAGTCATCTAAGAGAAATGTGATCAATTCAAAACCTCCAACATGCTATAAATGTGGCAAGATAGGTCACAAATGCCCTGAGTGTACTACTAAGAAGAAAATTAACCAACTAGTTAAGGATGAGGGGCTGAAAAGGCAACTTTTAGCCATTTTTATTGACTCTGATGAGGAAGAATTCTCTTCATCCGGTTTGAGTCCTAGAAGTAGTTGTTCTAACTCGAATGATTCTCTTTCCATTGAAGAAGAGATCTCATGTGATGAGTTAAATGACTGTCACTGCAATGAAGGAGAAGCCTGCTTGTGTGCCTTAAATGGACTCTCTATTAATGTTCTATCTAAAGAAGATAGTTTTATCCTTGATATTATTGACCAATTGGAAGACTTTGGTCAAAAGAGACAAATGATTGAGAAATATATTTTGCTTGCTAAAAGTCAGAAAAAATCTTCTGATGAGGATAATGAAAGGTTTGATCCAGGTCAATATTCTTTACAAAAGATCTTTGATAAGGTGAGCAATGGCATAAGGAGCCAACTCTTAAAGAGTTACAAGGAATGATCATTAATCTGCAAGCCCGAATAATGGCGCTTAGGGAAGTTGATATTGCGGTTTAAAAGAAAATCAAGCAGATTAAAAAGGAAATCCGGCTTAAAAAGCGCGAGAGATGATAAAGGCAAAGGCAAATTAGATGAATCAAATTCACCTATTATTGATGATGATGATGGTAATGATTTTAAGGATGAAGTCCTTAACTTTGCCACTCAAGATAGGAAATCATTCCGGGAGAATCTAGTTGTTCGAAAGGATTAAAGATCAACCTGATTGATAGAATTATCACTCAAAAGTGGTATGTAAAAATTACTATTCTTATTGAAGATGAGTTCTCAGTCACTACTGAAGCCTTGATTGATTCGGGAGCAGACTTAAATTTCCTGACAGAAGGTCTAGTTCCTTCCAAATATTATTCAAAAACAGTTCAAATGTTGAGTACTGTTGATGGGAGCCAATTGCATATTGATTACAAATTATCAGACGCCGTGGTATGCAATAATGGGGTTTGTTTTGAAACTCCATTTCTCTTAGTCAAGAGTATGGCTCAGGCAGCTATTTTGGGTACACCTTTTATTAGTTTGCTTTTCCCCATTTCTATTGGCCATAAGGGAATAAGCACTAATAAGGAGGGGTTAGAGGTCATATTTGATTTTATTTCAGAACCTAGCTATCAAGGTGTCAATCATTTGCTTAAACGAAAAGAAGATTTTCTTTTCTTTCTCAAACAAGAGTTAGAAATAAAGAATATTGAAGAACATCTTAAAGATGATAAGTTTAAGCTCAAAGTTAAAACTTACCAAGAGGATTTATGTAAAGAAATATGATTCTACAGATCCTACTGCTTTCTAGAATAGAAAAAAGCATGTCATCTCTTTGCCATACATAGAAGGATTCAATGAGAAGTATATTCCTACAAAAGCAAGACCAATTCAAATGAATGAAAGGTTTCTTAAGCTTTGCCAAGAAGAGATCAATGATCTTTTAAAAAAGGGATTAATAAGGAAAAGTTACTCACCATGGTCATGCTCTGCATTCTACGTAGAAAATCTTTGCGAGAAATAGAAAGCAGGAGTTCAAAGTTGGTGATTAACTATAAACCTCTAAATAATGTTTTGAGATGGATTAGATATCCAATTCCAAACAAGAGGGATCTGCTAAATTGGTTGCTTAAAGCAAATATCTTTTCCAAATTCAATATGAAGAGTGGATACTGGCAAATCCTGATTAAAGAAGAAGATAAGTATAAAACAGCGTTTACAGTGCCATTTGGGCATTACGAATGGAATGTTCTGGGTTTTGGTCTTAAAAATGCGCCATCTGAGTTTCAGAACATTATGAACGAAATCTTTAATCCATTTATGGATTTTATGATTGTTTATATTGATAATGTCTTAGTCTTCTCAAAAGACATTGATCAACATTGGAAACATTTAAATGTTTTCAAAAAAGTCATTAAAGAGAAGGTCTTGTGGTTTGATTAGCAAAATCTTTGTTATTCCAAACGAAGATAAGGTTTACGGGATTTGAAATTTCTCAAGGTAAATATTTCCCGGTCGTGAGCCATTGCATTTGCCATAAATTTCGAGACAAAATCTTGGATCAAAAAGCATTTCTAGAGATTTATGGGAAGTGTTATTTATGTTAGAGATTTTTATAAAGATCTGGCGATTGATCTTGCTCCTCTTTACAAAAGGTTAAATAAAGCCTACACCTTGGGCGGATGAATGTACTCGGGCCATTAAAAGGATTAAGGCTCATGAAATCCTTACCATGTCTACATTTCTCTAATCCTGATGCTCCTAAGATTGTCAAAACTGATGCTTCAGACAAAGGATATGGGGGCATTCTAAAACAAATTATAAACTCAAACGAAGTTTTAGTTTGTTTTGTTTCTGGAAAATGGAATGATGCACAGAAAAACTATTCCACTATAAAAAAGGAAATTTGTTCCATAGTTCTGTGTATTGATAAATTCCAAGGAGATCTCTTAAACCAGAGATTCCTTCTTAGAGTTGATTGTAAATCAGCTAAAGAAGTCTTAGAGAAGGATGTTAAAAACGTTGCTTCTAAACAGATTTTTTCTCGGTGGCAAGCCTTGTTATCAACCTTTGATTAAAAAATAGAGTTTATTAAAGGAGACTCTAACTCTTTGCCAGACTTCTTAACTAGAGAGTTTTTGTAGGATACTCCTAATATTTGTGTGTTAAATCTTGACAGGTCTCCTAGACGCTCAGCCAAACCAGCAATGGAGAGACCCTCTAATGACTTCCTCAAAGGACAATCTTCAGGTTCTCAAAAGCAGGGCAACAAAGGCAAGAGTCCTAAGCTTAAAGTTCAGTTTGATTCTAACTACTTGGACACCATGATCAGAGAAGTAGTTGATATTGAAGATATGGATGCAGTCAGATCTCCAGAACAAGTAGCTGATCTCTATCTATCTTACTCTCATGATCTACCAGTTTTTCTCCCTAAAACTAGAGAGTTTTTTGAAAAAATTCTGGTTGAAACAGGCTCAATTAAAGTCTCTCATAAACCTAGAGATCGTTATAATCTGGCATTCTCAACGGTTAAGATCTTAAAGGTCTTACGTCCTTGTGACTGGGTGGGTGACCTAAGGACTCATAAATATTTTGAAACAAAATATATGGTTCCTAAATACTTTAATTATTTTGATTACACCCTAGCATGGGAAAAGTTTTTATATTATCAAAATGAGCACTATACCCATAGCTGGTTTCTTCACCCTAAGTTTCCCAAAACCATCAATGTTCTGGATTTTCCTACATGGTTTCAGTCTTGGTTCTATTACTGGGGACCAGTCCCACAGTTTTTTCCCCCTAAGGTTGAAGATATGTTTGATAGATATTTTCAAACCTCAAATGGCCTTTATGAGAATCAAGCCTTATTATCTTTACATTGTGCCAATGAAATTCCTTGGATTTTTAAATGGTCATATACTATTACTCGGCATGCGAGAACGAGGGGTTCATCGACTGCGGAATAAACCGGCCATTAAATGGTGGTCCAAATTTGATGAGGACAAAATTGAAAATATTCCTCCTCATGTTATCGACGGTGATACGGGTAAATATGATGCCTCTCAGCAAAAGTTAAAATCCATCCTCAAAGGAATTCCAAAAAATGAAATCCTTGATTTTCTCAGGAATCATGATGACACGGTCACTATGCTAGACAGTGATAATGAGAAATATGACCCATTTGGTGGCTCGTGCTCTCAGCCTAAATAATGGAGGCATGCTAATGCTTAAAGCATTTTGTTGGTTTTGTCGTTTGCCTTAATAATTCAGGCTTCTGGTGATAAGATTCTCATCTTATCTTTTGTGGTCCACTGCTGTCCTCTCGGCTCCATCTTATCAAGGACACGCGTCAGCAGTGTTATGGAATGCTTTTCTTGCTTTTGCTTTTGCTTTTGTAAAAGTAGATTCCTTTTAAAAGTTGTTTGGTTTTTGTAATCATTTTGTTTCTCCTCGCTTCTATAAGAGGATAGGTCTACCCTTCTGTGAAGGCATCCGAAAAATTTGTACTCAGTTTATTTCTTAAGTTTTCTAGTGTAAATTATCAAGTTCGATGTTCTCAAGCTTCCAATTCTATGTAAGTTTGTATGTTATTCAATAATATTCCGGATTTCGGTCAATTTTTGTTTGGAATTTGGAAAACCTTTCTTCTGTAAAGTTGTAGATAATAAAATTTCCTATGGAAAAGACATGTGGTTCGAATTTTTCTAATAAAAGAGCTATTTATTGTGAATTATTGAAGTTTTGAAGTTCAGAAATAATTGATTTTTGGAAGTTTTATTTATTTTTATTAATAAAAACATTTTTTATATTTTGTGGGCATCATTAACATGTGCAAGGTGGCTGAATTCAGCTTAGAGTGTGTGCGTACAAATTTATATATAATATATTAATAATATATTAAATTTTCTGCTTTGGTGTTCTAAACATTTTCCTATAAATAGGGTGCTTAGGTTAGAATTGAAAATCAAACCAGAAACAAGTTTTCTCTCTCTATATTATCGAGCGTATTCTTGTGAGGATTTTAAGACTTTGAGTGTTGCTATACGGTGTAAGTTCCCTTCAGCTCTATATCCAGTATTCCAGTCAGAAGTACTGTGTTTTTGAGGTAAGGGATGTTTTTTTCTTCTTAAAAGATATTATTTTCTTCAATATCATTATGCCGAAATATTGGTTTGAACTTTTTATTAAATTTGGAACTTTTTGTGTTGGGGTTACTATTCACGTATACAACACTATTCACGTATACGGCACTATTCACGAATACGGCACTATTCACTGAAAATTTAAATTTTCATTTTTTGTCCAAAATATCTATTATGGATACTAGCTTTGATTGTATCCATGTTTTGATCATTCTTGAATTTTACTCCACTATGATTAATTATGAGGTATTTTTGGACATGGAATAGCTGAAATACGAATCCTTAGTATTTATTCTTTTGTTTCACTGGATTCGTTTTCTTTAAAATATTTTTCATCATCCTCAGTCCTAAATGATTATATAACTGAATATCTTTGGCCTGTAGTGCAAAGATGAATGATTTCTGATGAATATCTTTGGCCGTAGTGCAAAGATGAACAGTTGTTTAGATGAACATGACCAACGGATGAATATCTTTGGCTTGTAGTGCAAAGATGAATATTGATTAATGTTACAGAGATAAAATATGGATGATGGACTTTTAAATTCATAGATAATAGTATACTTCATTCTCTACATAACCCTTCTATGAATTATTGTTTCCGCTTCGAATATTGATCTGAAACTTGTTGTCTATTGTATTTTATCAGATTTTTCCCTGTTGAAGACTAACAATAATTTGTTCTATATTATCATAGTTATAATATTCTTTACTAGGCTAGTTGAGCTCACCTTTTTCCTTTTTGTTCCATTTCTCTTCTCAGGAGGCGAGAATGTAGCGAGTTCTAGTAGGGGAGTGGAATGATGGTTCTAGAAAGATGTCTTAGTAGTCCTCACCATTTTTGTTAAATAATGTATCAATAATTGTAATGAGGACTTATCTGAGTGTGGATATTGTCTAGATGACAATATTTGTATTTAAACTCATAATTTTTATGTTGTATTAATAAAGTTATAGTTGTTTCTGTACCATGTATTTTGACGACTCAGAATGGGTGTTGTATACCTATTTTGGGGGCGACACAGTTGGTATCAGAGCTTAGGGATATGATCTTTAGCGGAGATTGGGGAATAGAACTAGGAGGGGAGAGACGAGTAAATCCTTCGCTAGTGTGTCCTACCTAAGCTTATTTGTTGGTCGGTCATAATATAGGGGTATTGTGTGATTTGTTAATTTGTTTAATTAACCCTTGTTTTATAAGCGATGTTAAGAATGGCAACCGAGAATGTTAACAGTAGAGTAAATGAGACCGTGGAGACGCCTGTACTCACCAACGAGGAGAACATGCAACAGGCTGACAATGTTCCTCCTGTAAACAACACCACTAAACAGACGATGAATGATGGGATGTTTAGAAGCTTTTTTGATTCATGCAAAATCGATTTGAGGAGACTCGTGTTCAAAATACAAGAGGAAATGATAGCAATTCACGGTTTGTCACAGCCAAGCAGTTCAAAGAGTTGGGACCACCAGAATTTATTGGAAAGCCGGATCCGATCAAGGCAGAGACGTGGGTTAAAAAAATTACCAAGATATTCGATGTCTTGGGATGCACAGAGGAACAGAGGGTTCCATTCGCCACCTTTATGTTCCGTGGCGAGGCAGACTACTGGTGGGAGTCTGTGAAGTGTACTCAGCCTGCTGCACTCAGCATGTCTTGGGAGACATTTCAGAAACTGTTCAATGACAAATACTTTCCTGAAAGTGTTCGTCATATGAAGGAGGTAGAGTTTATTAGATTGGAACAAAATAACATGACGGTGTCCTAGTACGAGGCGAAGTTCGCGGAGTTATCCAGGTTTGTACCTCATTTGGTGGAGAATGAGGAACGTATGACGCGGATGTTTCTTAGAGGTTTGAAACCCGGCATACGTCAATATCACATTTATCATAAATTTTCTCTCTATTCAGATGTTGTCAACTGGGCTCAATTATTAGAGCGAGATAATGAGTACGGTCAATCGAGGGACCACAAATAGGATCATATCGGTGACAGCAGTCATCAGAACAACGATAACCAGCGGAGAAAGAAGAATGCGGATAAAACGATAACCACTCTGGTGGTAATCGTGGCCATGAGAATAGAAGAAGCGAGCCAGGAGGAGATTTTAAAAAGAGGAGATTCAACAATGACTATATGAAAGACGTCAAAGACCAAAGAAAGAATCGGGTTCCAAGGAGGAGAACGACCAATGGTCATATGCTATAAGTCTGCGAAAAAGAAGGACATATCATTAAACCGCGCCAACAGCTTTAAGGTATGTTATAATTGTGGAAAGGAAGGACATATCGCTCGAGATTGCACTGTAGCGAAACCAAGTCCAGCGGGGATGGTGACTCAAAAGGCTATCCTAGAAAAGTCAAAGTCAACGGTTCCTGGAAGAGCTTTTGTCGTGACGGGTCAACATGCGAGGAACCCAAATGAGGTGATCACGGGTTGGCTAATCATAAATTCATGCGAAGTTTATACCTTACTAGATATCGGTGCTACCCATTCATTTATTTCTCCTGCTTGTGCTCAATGTTTAAACTTGACTCTGGAGAAATTAGACTTTGATTTATCTTTGGAGACTCCGTTAGAAGAAACTTTCATCACATCCATTATTTATAAATCTTGTTTGATCTAAGTTGGCAGCATCACCTTACATGTTGACCTTATCTCTTTAAAGATACTTGCATTTGACGTGATTTTAGGGATTGATTGGTTAACTACTCATCATGCCAAAATTGATTATTTTCGTAAGGTTGTTAGTTTTCATATTCCTAACCAACCTGTTGTACGAATTCAAGCAACTAAGCTATTAAAATCAATCACTGTTATATCAAGTCATAAAGCTATTCGTTTATTAAAAAATGGATGTCAAGCTTTCTTAGCCCATGTTATGGATTTGAATAAAGACACGTCATATTTGAATAATATTCCTGTTGTTATTGACTTTCCTGACGTATTTCCTGAAGAACTTCCTGGTGTACCCCCAGAACATGAAGTTGAATTCTTTATTGACCTTGAACCTGGTACAAAGCCCATTTCTAAAACCCCATATCGAATGGCTCCTATTGAACTTCAGGAGCTAAAGGTTCAACTGCGGGAGTTGTTGGACCTCGGTTTTATTCGTCCTAGTACATCTCCTTTAGGTGCTCCTGTTTTTTTTGTAAAGAAGAAAGACGGGAGTATGCGACTTTGTATTGACTATCGAGAATTGAACCATGTCACCATCAAGAATAGGTATCCGCTACCTCATATTGATGACCTGTTTGACCAGTTACAAGGAGCACAATTCTTTTCAAAAATTGATCTTAGCTTACGGATATCATCAATTTGAAGGTTAAAAGCGAGGATATTCCAAGACCGCCTTTAGAACTCGGTATGGGCATTATGAATTCTTAGTCATGTCTTTTGGATTGACTAATGCTCCTGCGACTTTCATGGATATGATGAACCGAGTATTCAAGGATTATTTGGATCAGTTCGTTGTTGTTTTTATTGATGACATCCTCATATATTCCAAAAGCCGTGAAGATCATGAACACCATTTGAAGCTTGTACTGCAAAGGCTTCGTGATAACAAGCTATATGCCAAGCTGAAGAAATATGAGTTCTGGCTTGAGGAAGTAGCATTCCTTCGGCACGTGGTGTCAAAACATTGAGTATCTGTTGACCCAGCAAAGATTGAAGCAATACAAAGTTTAGAGCAACCGAAATCGGTGACCGAAGTACGTAGCTTTTTGGGCTTAGCTGGTTATTATCGGAGATTCGTGGAAGGATTTTCTCGAATCGCTACTCCATTAACTCAGCTGACATAGAAAGATATCAAATTCGTATGGAGCGAGGAATACGAGAAGAGTTTCTAAGAGCTTAAGAGGAGACTCATTTCGGCACCTATTTTGACAATACCATCTAGTTTGGATGGATTTGTTATCTACAACGATGCTTCAGGCAAAGGGTTAGGATGTGTTCTCATGCAACGTGGGAAAGTCATAGCCTATGCCTCGCGACAACTTAAAGAATATGAGTGGAATTATCTTACTCATGATCTAGAGTTGGCGAGAATCGTTTTTTTAGGCTAAAGATATGGAGGCGCTTATCTATATGGGGAGAAAGTGGAGATATATTTAGACCATAAAAGCCTCAAATATTTCTTCACCCAAAAGAACTCAACATCTTGCGGCAACGACGTTGGCTCGAAATACATGAAAGACTACGACCATACCATTCAATACCATCTTGGAAAAAAGCGGACGTGGTAGCCGAAGCGCGTTGAGTAAAGATCATATGCGGAACGAAAAGGTGCGATGTTGTCAACACAAAGGCCCATTTTGTGTGATTTACAAAAGATGAAGATAGAATTTAAGACTCCGGGGACCCATGCAATGATGTCAAGTATACGTATAGAACCAACTTTAATCGAAAAAGTTAAAGTTCCTCAAGTCACAGACCCGGAGCTGATGTGTATGAAGAAGAAAGTACAAGAAGGTGTTATTCCTGAGTCATGAATCGATGAAGAAGGAATACTTCGAGTCCACTTCAGACATTGTGTTCCTAACGATTCTGATTTGAAGTACAAGATCATGATGGAGGCACACAATACACCATTTCCAATCCATCTTGGAAGTACCAAAATGTATCGTGATCTTCGACATACATTTTGGTTAATAATATGAAGAGAGAGATTGCAAAGTTTATCTCAATGTGTTTAACTTGTCACCGTGTAAAGGCGGAGCATCAAGTGCCTAAGGGTCCATTGCAACCACTTGAGATTCCGAAATGGAAGTGGGAACATATTGCCATGGATTTCGTTATGGGTCTTTCCACGGTTTCTCAAGGCATAAATGCTATTTGGGTTATTGTTGATAGATTAACCAAGTCTGCTCATTTCCTGCCGATACGGGAGAATTATTCCCTTGAACGCCTTGCTAGTATGTACGTGAATGAGATTATGAGGTTGCATGGCATGCCAGTATCCATAGTTTCGGATCGTTATCCAAGATTCACTTCAAGATTTTGGGTTAGCTTGCAAAAAGCTATGGGCACGGATTTATGATTTAGTTCGGCATACCATCCTTAAACGGACGGACAATCGGAGAGAACTATTCAAACTCTTGAAGATCTATTAAGACTTTGTGTCCTAGACTTCAAAGGGAGTTAGGATAAGTATTTACCATTGGTGGAATTCTCCTACAAGAACAGTTATCAAGAAAGTATAGGTGTGGCTCCATTCGAAGCATTATATGGACGAAAGTGTCGCTTTCCAATATGTTGGGATGAGGTGGGTGAAGTAACATTGTTGGGACCCGAGTTGGTACGTATGACTACGAAAAAGATCCAAATGATTCAACAACGTATACAAATGGCACAGGATTGACAAAAGAGTTATGCGGATCTTCATTGAAAGGACGTGGAATTAAGTATTGGGGATCATGTATTATTGCGTGTTGTTCCATGGAAAGGAGTTACAAGATTTGGGAAGAGATGAAAGTTCAATCCACAATTTATTGGTCCATTTCAGATTCTTGACCGAGTAGGAAATGTGGCCTATAGACTCGCGTTACCTCCAAGTATGTCTCGTGTTCATAATGTTTTTCACGTATCCGTGCTTCGTAAATATGTGAAAGACCCGAACCACGTTATTGAGTTAGAACCGGACGAGATAGCCGAAGACTTAACGTATGAAGAGGTACCTATCAAGATTTTGGATAGGAAGGAGCATATCCTACACACGAAGGTCATACCACAAGTGAAAGTTTTATGGAGAAACCATGTTATTGAGGAAATGACCTGGGAGTTGGAAACGGAAATGAAAGCGAGGTATCCTCATCTTTTTGAAACACCAGGTACGTACGTCAATTTCGAGGATGAAATTTCATAAGGAGGGGAGGTTGTAAGACCCCAACTTATTAATAATAAAATTAAATTTCCTCTATTTATTATTTGTAAATAGTAAGGGTTGATTTGATTAATGTGGTTAGTTATGGGTAAAATGCGCAAATATTTCAAATAAGCAAGTGGTTATAAAATATTCATTATTATCGGAGAATATTCATTTGGTCGTGGAATAATCTTATTGTCAGGGTATATTCATACGATGACGCAGCCTTGTGTGGGCCCCATAACGAAAAGCGATTGGATGAAGAAAACGATAAGTATAAGTTCTTTATAAATAACGGCGTTGTTGTTACCGTTAATAATGTTGGAATACCCGGTGGTTAAAACACAGTAATACACATTGTTGTACAGTAGCACACGATATTGCACCAATTATTAATTCTTATTTAAGAAGGCACTACTCAATAAATGTTACGATAATTCTTTCATTCGATTTTTTATTTTATTAATTCAATAATTGTTGCGTTAATATTTTATATTATTATCATTGTTTCAATAATTGTCACTACACGATTTTCCATTATTGAAGCAATAATTCATATTATCCGAATAATATTATTAGATAACATTATTGGCAATGTCTAGAAAGTTCTGCTCTAAGGAGAGGTTTGGTCACCTAATTGCGCACCAAAGATGAGGATAAATCCTTATTTGAAAGCCCCTTTCCTAGAGGCCGCACTGTTGTCGATGATTGTGATTCGATAATATTATTTGTGAATAATTAATTATTGATTTATATGATGAGGAAAATATTCATTTTATGTGGATATAGATGGAGAAAATATTTAAAGTGATAATTTTTGAAATCTCACAGTCATAATCTTTGATTAGTTTTAACCACCTCCTCTGACGCATATTCAACTCCTTCTATGTGAAGATATATTTCAGACTTCTATGGTCCGTGTATATCTCACATTTCTCTCCATACAAATAATGTCTCCAGATCTTTAACACAAAAACTACTGCCGCTTACTCTAAGTCATGAGTAGGGTATCATTTTTCGTAATCCTTCAATTGTCGTGATGCATACGCAATGACCTTGCCATGCTGCATCCGCACACAGCCCAGTCCTCCATGCGATGCATCACTATACACTACAAATCCCCCCATATCATCTAGTAAGGATAATACAGGCGCCTCGCTTAACCTCTTCTTCATCTCTTGAAAGCTCTCTTCGCATTTGTCAGTCCATACAAATTTCACTGTCTTCCTTGTCAGATTAGTCAATGGGGTCGCTATCTTAGAAAAATTTTGGATGAATCTTCGATAGTACCCTGCTAACCCTAGGAAACTCCTCACCTCCGTCGGTGTTCTCGATTGTTCCCAACTACTTACTGCTTCAACCTTTTTGGAGTCTACTGAGATTCCATTCTCATCCACCACGTGGCCTAAGAATTGAACCTTCTTTATCCAAAATTCGCATTTTGAAAACTTTGTGTACATCTCCTCCCTTTGCAGTGCCTCCAAAACAATCTTCAGATGTTCGGCGTGTTCTTCCTCTATCTTTGAGTAGATCAAAATGTCATCGATGAAAACTACTATGAATTTATCCAAGTATGGCTTGAAAACTCGATTCATCAAGTCCATAAATGCTGCCGAAGCATTAGTTAAACCGAATGACATTACCAAAAACTCGTAATGTCCATAACGGGTTCGGAACGCAGTCTTTGGTATGTCCTCATCCCGCACTTTCAGTTGATGATATCCTGACCATAAGTCGATTTTTGAGAAACATTTTGCTCCTTTTAGTTGATCAAACAAGTCGTCTATCCTTGGTAATGGATATCGATTCTTGATCGTTACTCTGTTAAATTCTCGATAATCGATACAGAGCCTCATCGATCCGTCCTTTTTCTTCACGAATAACACTGGTGCTCCCCAAAGAGACAAACTCGGTCGAATGTAACCTTTATCTAATAGCTCTTGAAGTTGTATCATTAATTCCTTCTTTTCTACTGGCGCCATACGATATAGAGCCTTCAAAATCGGTGTCGTTCCCGGTGATAAGTCTATTACGAACTCGATTTCTCTGTCTGGCGGAATACCAGGCAGATCGTCCGAAAACACGTCTTAAAATTCATTTACTATGGGTATATCTTTAATATCGACTCCCTTTTTCTAAGTATCTACTATGTAAGCTAAATAACTAACACCTCCTTTCCTTCACAACTTCTTGGCCTGCATCATCGTAACGCAACACGATTGCTTAAGCGATGAGCTACCATGAAACACTACCTTAGACTTACACGGAGTCTGAAGGTTCACACACTTATTCTGATAGTCAATTATTGCTACATGGTTATATAACAAATCCATTCCCAGTATTACGTCAAATTCACCCAGTCTAATAGGAATCAAGTCTACGCTCAGTTCATGTTCTCTAATGTTTGCGTGACAATTTTGATAAACGTATTCTACAGGGATTATTTCTTTATTCGCAACCTCTATGTTCAAGGAATCTTCTAAACGTTCTTGGGGTGTAATAAATTTACTAACAAATTCTTCAGATACAAAAGAACAGGTGGCGCCCGAATCAAATAATACATAAGCATTATAATTATTAATTGGGATGATACCTGACACCACGTCCTTCGCAGCCATTGCGTCATGGATTGTCATGTTAAAGGTTTGAGCGGTCGATCAGTTGGGTTATGCAGGTCCACCAATCATTAATTTTCTCCCTCCTCCCTGGCCTCCTCCAGCTCCACTACTTCCTTTCTTTGAGTAATCCTTAATCTGGTGCTCTGTTGATCCACAAGCAAAACATCCCCTAATCTTCTTTGGCTTTGGGCAATTTGGCGATATGTGCCCCTCCTGACCGCAATTATAGCAAGTTTTCTTCCCTTTCCAGCACTCCCCCTGATGGCTCCTTCTGCACTTGTTACAAGTTTCGGTCCTCCTCTTGAAATTTCCCTGGTGAATCCCACCTTGGTTATTGTTTCGGCTGTTGCTGTTGTGGTTGTTGTTGTTGTTTTCCCATTTCCTTTTTCCCGAATTACTTCCTCCGCTGCTTCTTCCTCTACGATGCTCACTACTAGTGTTCTTGTTCTTATTCTCTTTATGATACAGACTTAAGGCCTCACTGCCACCTTTTGTAATGATTGCCTTCTCCAACAATGTTGTAAAGGAATCAATCTGGAAGACCGATACCTTATTATACAACCATGGCTTTAACCCTTGCTCAAAACGTCTCGCCTTTCTCTCCCCATCCACAACTTGGTGCTCTACAAATCGCGCTAGTTCATTAAACTTAGCTGCGTATTGCGCCACCATCATCTCACCTTGTTTTAACTCTAGGAACTTCACTTCCATCCTACTCTTCATACTTTTCGGGAAGTAGTTCTCGAAAAATGTCGAAAACCTCTCCCAAGTTATCATTCCTTCCCCCGCTCTCTATTGATTTGTTTCCCACCAATAGTTGGCTTCTCCCCTCATCATGTATGTTGCAAATACGGTCTTCTGGTCTTCACCCATGCGTGCTATAGTGAAGGCCTTCTCGATCTCTTTGATTCAGGTTTGCGCAACTATCAAGTCAGTAGTTTTAGTGAATTCTGGGGGTCCTACACTCTTAAAATATTTGAAGGTTGTTACTGGGACAGCTCGGGGAACGGGTGGTACAAGTTTGTTTCTTCCCCTCAAAGCTTTTCCCAATAAATCTACCAGTCGCTGTAACGGATCTACTGGACCTCTCCCATCGTTAATTGACTCTTCTGGGATAGGTATTCTACGTCAGGGCGACATTTTCTGCATCACAAATTTTTCATCTTATTATCTAACTATCATATTAGACATTTCTCAAATGAAAAGAACTAAAAGTTTATAACACGTTTCTAAAATAAGATCATTTATATTCATATGCCAAATGGTTACAATACACGTTCTTTTCTAGCATACTACTATAAATGAAAACACATATCCCCCGATATCACAAAAGATGGGGACAACACTAGCTTACTACCCCTCCAACATTTTTCAAAAGTTTCGGGTTACCATCCTCTCGCATCTTACACAAAAGATTGAGATTACAACAACATATTAACAACATATAAATAAAACTACTATACTACTGAACTTTTCCCTCTAGACTCATCTAACATTCCACGCTCCACGGTGCTTTTATACTCCTTCTGTGTGATGTGTGCCACCATATCCCGACTTATGGTATGTCGGGTATGTCCTTACTCAGTGGGATAGTGATTTACCCCATCAATCAATCTCTTCATGGCCGTGCATAGAGCATAGCCCATCTTGTTCATCTTCATCCTCTTGGATCGCACCTCATCTTCAAGATCACCCACTCTGTCATTGGAATCCTCCCACTTCTCATCAAAGTGGATCCTATCCATCACCTCCATCTCTAACTGAGTTCGGAGAGCCTCCTTCTCCGTCTTCTCACTCAACACCCTCTGTTCCAATTCTTCTAATTTTCCTACCAACTCAACAAGGCACCCATCTGGATCCCCGCCTCCTTACGGTGAGCAATTTCCACCTCCATCTCCTGCATCACTAGCTGCCTCTTAAGAGTCTCAGTCTCTAGCTCTTCGACTCTACTCCCTAACTACAAAATCTACTCCTCATACTCTCCAAGCATCCGATCCTCAAAAGTAGTCTCGTCGGAGTCCTCCATGGGCTCGGGTTCCTCCCCCATAGGCTCCTCCTCCGGATCAGACTCCTCAGGTAGATGCACCATCTCCTCCTCCTCATCATCATCACTAATAGGGACAACTACTGATATGGGCTCCGCTATCACGGGTGCCTCATAAACTATATGGATATCACGCGGCTCCTCCTCAACTACTCGGCTAGGTCCTCCCATGTCAGTCATCCTACAATCACCAACATAAGACAAGACAAGCAACAACTCCATCAGAATGTTAAATAAATATAAGTTCATTGTATAGAATGAAGTTACATTTCATAACATGATAAGTCTTTCAGGGGGAACTCTACATGAGTTGTATCCCCTTTCATAACCTCTAAGTTTTCTTAAGTTATAGTCTAAGGAGTCTCGTTCCTAAGGTTTATAACTATAGCTTTGATACCAACTTGTGACGCCCCCAAATTCTGACCTCCACTTGGTCACCCGAATTCGGTTCGTCACTTTCTCAAAATATTACCATAATAGCTAAAATCATACATTTGTACCGAAAGATCTAATTCAGAATAATATACAATAATTTATTATAATTATTCTCCCAAGTCTCACAACCTACAATACTTAATGGATTACATAATAATATCGAATAAAGACTTATTACATAATCCTACTTAAGTTTAAACTTAGTCTTAATACATCAACATACTAATTTAAACATAAAAGGAATAAGCTAGTCGATAGCCTTGCCCCTGCCCTTGTCTTTCCCAGATACACCTCCCTGTTCCGCCTTAACTGAAAGGCTTTAAATAAGCAAGGATGAGCACAAATTGCCCAACAAGTAATATACAACAAGGGTGTAGGATATATATATATATATATATATATATCACAAGGTTTGAAATATCGAAGGTTGTCGACGTCGGGATTTTTGGATGTCCCTTTCCGTTACTTGTTCTTTGGTGTTCTCATTTTAGGTGAGATTTGTTTGAAAAAACAAGTGAAAAGGTCTGACATGTATAATGTCGACGATGGGACTATTAAGAGTCGCCACGGTGACCGCCTCTTTTCAAGAAACTATTATCTGAGTGTGTGTGTGTGTGGGTCAATGTGCTGTTATAGGAAAGTTGTGCGAGGCCTCGTTCGAACCTATAAACACAGGGATTGAATTTATGTAAAAAATTCAGTTTTTTGCAAGATATGGAAATAATGTTTTATAAAAGAGGTTTTTCAAACCCTGATACTCAATAGGAATTGAGACCTTTTACACTTCCATTTTTATTAAGTGAGCGGCCGAATTGATTTTATTTGACGGATGCAAGGCATCCGTATGATAAATAATACATCCAAAAATAATGCCGACTTCCTCATGGGTATGGAAACCATCTGAGGAAATACAGACATCGCAGAATAATTTACAAGCTGTTTATAGCTGAAAATGTCAATCACGGGAACCGAATCTAGATCCAATGAGATGAATTTGTGATCACATGATTCCTAAGCGCACAGAATATTGCAATTTGTATAAAAGCAATAAGCAGGTATATATATAAAAACGGTAAATATATATATACAGATAGGATCACCAACCACGAAGCACTTCCATGGGGGATCAGAAATGTAAATAAAGTCAGAGATACTGTGTGGCGCCACGAAGGAAACTCCAGCGACCGCGAAATGTAAAGAAAGTCAGAAGCGATCAACTGCCATGAAGGGAACTCAGTAGGACAAAATAAATATATATATATATATATATATATATATATATATATATAAAAGCAATAAACGCACCGGATGTAAAATCCAAGCTCATCGAACATAGTTCGACCACAGTTCATATATATAAGTATATATATATAAAAGCGAGTAAACGCACCAGACCGAAGTCTAGGCTCATCGAACAAAGTCCAACACACAGTTGATATATATATATATATATATATATATATATATATATATATATATATATATAGCGAGTAAACGCACTGCATCAAAATCTCAGGCTCATCGAACAAAGTCCGACACACAAATATATATATATATATATATATATATATATATATATATATATATATATATATATATATATATATATATAAAAGCGAATAAATGCACTGCACAATGTTCAGGCTCATCGAACAAAGTCCGATAGACATTAGTTAATATATAAGTATATATATATATTAAACTAGTAAACGCTCGAATCATCAAGTTCAGGCTCAATCGAGGCATAACTCGATAATGTTAGTCAATATATATATATATATATATATATATATATATATATATATAAATATATATATATATATATAAATATATATATATATATATACAGATCGGAATGAAACCACTAGATCAAGTCCAGAAAAATAAGCAACACGACTCTCAACGTGTAGAAGGGTGTGTGCAAAGATGAAGAGAAAGACTCTAAAGTGTGTGAGAAGGCTTACAACTGACTGATAAAAAGGGCTTCTATATCTTTATAGTGAGTAAACACCGGGCTTTTGTTGGTACAAAAGAGGCTATATATGAGCTCATAGGTCTTTGAAAGTGAGAAAATACACTGTATGGCAAGTGCAGAGCAAATTGTGCAGGGTTTCCCCGTCTTTTTTCTCTTAAAAATCAGCACCCCAAGCCTCTTATTTATAGGTAAAAGGTGCCACAGGTTCAGCCGCAGGTGTATCAAAGGCGGGTCGGGTAGGCCCGATTCTGTCTGGTCGGGTCGTCTCAAAGTACGTGCACTCAGGCACTGTAATGTCCACTCGGATTTTGAGAAGTGCAATACGGGCATCCATTTTGAGGTATTCAGGACCTATTTCGGACCGCCGTTGTCGAGAGTTGTACGATGGCATGGGATTAGAGTTTGTACGAAGTCTTTGAAGATGGGACGATGCCCTCCAGTCTTCAAGCTTCAACTTTCATCCGTTACCCCACACAATAGTCACTCGGGATTGGTTAGCCTTGTGGGACATTGTTGCGTAGAGACGAGACGTGGCATCGTGTTGGATGAGATGGCGATGTTGCCCCTCACTGGTCTTACTGCCGGATTGGACCGATAAGCAGTTGTTGCTCAGACTTTGCTGAGATTGGAGTGCTGCATTTATTGAAGGTCCTCATTGTCATCTTTGAGGTGTGCCTGTCTTCCCGATGTTATTACCAGGTTGGCACAGTGTATTTTATTGTGAGTGCTGAGATTGAAGTTGATGGCATTTGAAACAAGCATTTCCGGGGTTATCTTCGAAACTGCATTCCTTGGGGTTATCACCAAGGTTGGTGGCTATTCCCATGGTTGGGACTGATACTAGATACCTCGGGCTTATCTCCGAGATTAATTAGTCTTTTCCGATGTGTGTTATGGTATTGTATATGCAGGTCTCGGGGTTAGATCTGAGGTTGAAACCGTTACTCCCAGACTACGATCCGGGGTTGATGCTGAACTTCCGATAGTATCCGGTATGGATTTGGATTGTCTTTCAGGGTTCTATCTTAAAAGACGAATCTGTCCTCCTACAATGTTATTAACAGTAGTACAAAAAATTTAGAGTATCTACAGATGCCCCTATTTATCATACTCATGCATGGCGATGCATAGGTAGGATAAAGAATCCTAGACACTTGAAACGCAACAAGATAAACATGATACTATGGATAGTAACATGATGTAAATGTATGATGCATGTGTACGGGGTTGTAGCCCAATATGCTAGGGATGATTGCTGATTCCATGTTGCTTTAACTAGGGATTGGCAATACTGACCAGATCTGATGTGCAAGCCGAATCTGTTAGGATATTGGTGTTGGAGTTATCACCAAATTCATGTGTTCTTGATAATGACTTGATACTGAAGGGGTATCTCTTATGTGTAAGAGATCTGTGGGGATAAAGCTTGATTTGTTTGAGGATGTGTACAACATATTCCATCATCTATCCTCTTGGATAATGTTGACCTCTCCTTGTTAGTATCACCAGAATATGTCATGATTCTGTTGGATTTACTACCAACAGCAAATGCTGCCAGGGATGCCTGACCTTCGTTGACGTGTGAATCAACGGCTGAAACATCTTGTGGGATATACTGTCAAGGTTGTTTGACCTTCGCTGACGTGTGAATCAACGGCTGAAACTCTGTGAGGAGATCGTCAAGGTTTTTTGACATTCGCTGACGTGTAGATCAACGGAACATTTCATTGTGACCCCCGCTGGGGATTTGCTGGGGAATATGAGCAGCTGGGTATAAGAACCTCGAACAGCTCTATAGCTCTGACAAGTTTAAATGCTATCGGCTGAAATGATGTCAAGGTTGCTTAACCTTCATTGATATGTGTGTCAACGGCTGAGCATGCGTTGCTACTCCCACCGGAGATATATGTTGTAACCCCCGTCGGGGACTCACATTGTAACCCCCCTAGGGGATTCACGTTGTAACCCTCGTCGCGGATTCACGTAGGGTAACGAACTGGAGTCGGCGGCATCGGACCTATATAAGGTATTGTCGTATGTGATTTGTGACAACTGAGGTCATCGGCAGAGTATACCTTGTGTTTAGGCGACTACCAATGAATGATGTACAGATTCAAAGTCTCATCTGAGAAGACCAAGATTGTATGCGATTTTGCTCAATCGCGTGGCATTTTTATTCATGATTTGACCTTTCTAGCCCGTAAGAACTCTGTTTTAACTCGAACTGGACCGAGTCAGAGGGGTGGGGCCCACAAAGAGGAGCCATAGGTGCACCTCATCGCACTGGGTAGTGAGCTTCTTGACCAGCGTGGATGATAAATCCCAATGACATGCCTTCACAAGTCACTTTCAACTTGTTTCTCTCTAGAAAAAACCGTGACCCACTTCCAGATTTGCTGAGTTCGGACTGCTTTCTACCAATTCTGTCACCGTACAAGTGTTCTACACTATCCTCGTAACGTATGCATGTATTTTTTCCAGTTTCTGTCTGTTAGATTGTGAGATATTGCACGAAATGCATCTAAACACATAGTAGTGATTATGTATGCACAAATGACTTGATAAAAAATATTCAACATAGTAAATGTTAGTATTAAACCATGCTGAACATAATGAAGTGAAAAAATTTGACTTCTGAGACAGTCAAATTGGCACCTTTTTCTGCTATTTTTTGTTCTATTTGAGGTCCAATGAGCAAAAGCTAGAAAGGCAAAATACTCCTAGCATTGAGGTTGGCCTTATGCATGATGTTCTTGATTTTTTATGCATATATTCTGTATATGACTTTGGGGTAGGTGTGTTACTGAATGGCCACCTAGACATGCCTGTGCGCATGTGGATAGTTTTATTTTCAAAGGGGACTATGGTGAAATTTTTCCAAATGTAGGCATTAGGTAGTCATGCATTCTAACTCTATTATATGTTAAAGTAAATGCATGCATGCATATAAGAATATAATGCATTTTAGAAAGCTCCGTATGGCAATACCACACCCTTCTCGAGGTGATTTGGAGACTTGTTGTTCGATATTATGGATCCGGATCACCGAAGCGCTTCTTACAGATCGCTTCGCTTAGCGTCTGGCGGAGGGCTTCAAGTGCCTCGTCCCGCTTCGCCGATAACTTCGTCAGTTGGTGGAGGCTGTGATTCGTCCCATCTAGGTAGATGTTCCAGACGTCGAGGACGAGGAAGTGGATATTGAGGATCTTGCTCCTGCTGTAAATATCCCTCGCAGGGAGCTTCCGAGCATCCAGGTGGTGAACCCAGAGTTGCTAGGTGATTTGGGTAGACACCCATCGATGTACTTGCATGCTAACGAGGTATGACGTTAGACTTTATCTTCCTTCTTTCCTATTGATGAGGATTAAAAGGGTTCTGATGTTGATCTGTGCTTCATGCAGGTTCCAAATTTTACACAGCCTCGGGGGAACTGGTTTAGCATCCACTCCATGTACCAGGCGCTTCATCCTGATTATAGAGTAGTAGTGCATGAGTGGGGATTTGGGGCATTTTTCTCCATCCTTCCCCGTCGTTGTCCCTGGGGTTACCTCAGGGCATTGTCTGAGCGATGGTTTCATCAGACTCAGTCACTCCACCTGCTGGATTGCGAGGTGATGATGACGCCTATGGATTGGCGATTTATTACAGGTATGGAGTTTTGAGGGGAGCCAGTGCCTTGCATGGCGAATATCACCCCTACTGCCATCCGGTCCTTGTTAGGAGTTTTGCGGTGCGCCAAAGGTAGGGTCGTCTGCTCGTGTCCTTTGAGCATAGATGTTATTAGCGTGCTATTAAGTGAGCCCATGCCTGATGATGTCAGGATCAAGGATCGCGTTCTACGGCGATTGTTCCTGATAATCATTCGAGGCTGCTTCATAGCAAATAACTCTTCCACGGTATCTTTCGCTTTGGTCTGCACCACACGCGATGTGGACCGTATAGGAGAGTATGATTGGGGCTCTTACACCTTTGCCTATTTCCTCCGGGGCATGCGTCTGCGCTCCACAAGGTTTGACCGAGGTCATGGCTAGATTTTACCCGCTCTCGCCGGGTGAGCATTTCTCTTGTCTTTTTCCTTCACAGTGTTAAGAGTGTTTATCGACGGCAGATGTTTTTCCATTGTGTTGGCGGCTTTGGGCCCATGAGAGGCTTCCATGTTTGCGGCCCCATGAGTGTGTTGAAGCTTAGATACCTACCCATCCAGGAGGACTCACGATGTCACCATTCTATTTTGCCAGAGGTCCCTCAGATTCGAGGGCTTTCATTCATCGCCAGATGCAACCGGAGTTGCTTGACGGTACCGACGCCATCACACGGGCTTCCATACTGGGGGATCATTTGATCATCGGTTTTGAGGATGGACACCCTCGAGTAGTATATTTGATTTCCTCCCGAGATTTCCTCTTTTCACCGATGGAGGCCGGGAGCTCTATTTAGAAGAGCGTGCTATTAGGAGCACCACAGGGAGAGATTCAGATACCGATCTTGCCTCCTGTTAGGCGTCCATCGGCACATATCACGCTTACCCGCCATTGATATTCCATTGTTAGAGTCGATTTGGTTTGATTTGTCTCGAGGGTCCATGTACTCGGGGAGATATTCCAATACCGTGGTTCCTCAGATTATCGGGGCCCCAATCCGTGCCACACAATTTATGGGGACATGGTTCTTGGATCATTGATGATGATGGATTGGGTAGCTTGTGTTCGAGCTCCTACCTATATGACCCAGATTGATAGCTTGAATTCGGCGGCTGGATCTAGCACGAGATATTTATTCGGCATTTGGGCAGAGATCCAGCAGAGGCAGAGACATTTGTTCCTTCCAGCTCAGGTGCTGGCCCCTCAGACGACCCATTTGGTTTTTTCGGCGCAGATCCTCCCCTTTATAGGCCTGACATCCCTGTTGATAGAGATCCAGTGACTCGGGAGGAGTTACATCAGGTGGACAGGATTGAGGATGTGGACATCGAGACCATTGTCTTCTTCTGATGTGTATTCTCGCTATATCTTTTGATAGGGTGACTGTAGATCTGTTATTGCAGCATACCATGACCCTTTTGGCATTTCAGGTTCCTGCAGTATTTGTAGATGGGATGCTAGAGCATTGGCTAGCTAATAGGCAGGTATTCCGTTTTGGTACCCATGAGTTGACTCCTACTCCGGAGGAGTATGCACGTTTGACGATGTTGCCCTTAGACACTCCTTGCGTGCACATGGTTTTGGGAGATATGAGTAGGAGATTCATGACTCTCACAGGATTGAGGCGCAGAGTGGTACAGGATGAGCTGACACCTGGCCATATGATCTCTCAGCGTTTTATGTATGACAGATTTGGTGTAGAGGATAGCTACTCACGACATTCAGGGGATTTCATCGTGTCGGAGGATCATTGGCGTTTTTGCCAGAGTTGATGTACTGATACTATGTGTACTATCATACGTATACATGTCGCGATACATGGATGAGATAGATATAGGCGTTATCATGGCGGTGAGAGCTCTCAAGGAGGGTCGTACCATTGTACCTCTGATCGTGGCAGAGACCTTGCGATCGGCGGCCCTTGCGCCATATACTTACCCGTCGGTGTGTTTCGGGAGTTCTATGCATGTCAGATGTGTGGTTTATGTCACACCTGTGACCGGTTGGTACCTTTAGACGGCACGGGTATTGTTTCTCCAATGAGGTTGCTATGTTGTATTCCTTTCACCATCTGAGTGTGTAGATGCTTTCATCTGATGCGCATTTTTGGCGATATATTTGAGATCCATTTAGCATATTGTTGTGTTGTGCTCGGGCTTTGCTCGCCATACAAATTTTCATTACTTATGTTCGGCATGGATATCCTCCCTTTGGGTCGGCTTGAGGGACGTGACGAGTTATCATCCATCGTAGTGATGTCGCAGCTTTGACCAGCCTCGAGATTTTCTTCCTTTCGAGGCGGCGTGTCGGACTCAGCTTCTCAATACCTCTCGACCAAGGACCGATCTCGTATATATGCTTCTTTGGGATCGGCGAGATAGCCGCTTTTCCAATGTCCGGTTATTCATGAAAGTACTCCACATGGATGGAGACGAAGGTTTTATCTACCGCAGCAGATTTGCGATTCACGAGATCGAGTTAGACGATGTAGAGCCTATAGAGGACATTGATACCTACATCGAGGAGGATACCATTGTTGGGTTGCCAAAGATTTCTTCCTGGATTCTCCTAGTACCAAGATTTTTTTGTGATCCAACACTTAAGACAAGATTTAGAGTGTAGTCTCTTCATCCGATGACCTTTGAGAGAAACCAAATTGATCTATGATGTCGACTGCTCTTGATGTGAGGGACGCCACCCTATTAGAGAGAGACGAGGCATTAGCTCGTATAGATGCCGCTATTGTTGAGCGGGATGAGGCCAGGTCAGACAGAGACGTAGTGATAGTTGAGCGGGATAGTGTTATATCTGCCCGGGATGTGGCTGTCACAGATAGTACTGCAGCGAGGTCCCTTACCACTGGTATGATCGCAGAGATGAGCGCTTATATCAATGAGCATATGGTCATCATGCATATGGCTATAGATCTTTTGGGTCGTGTGAATATTCTTATCCAGGAGACTACAGCTTTACCTCCTTCATCTGAGAGGGATGCCATGTTGGTCTTGCTAGCTCACATGTACCCTGATTCATAGATGAACTTGTATTTATCTTCACGCACTAGCTTAGCCATTTTGTCATATACATTCCATTCAGATATATATCAAACATCATTATATATGATAGGGAAATATATTTTTGGATCACTTCCCTTTTAGATATGCCTTGCTATTGTCTTGATATTTTGCCTGCTGCTTCATGGCTTGTGATCTTGATGTATTTTGAATTCTTCCTTGGTGGATGGACATTGAGCTGTCTCTGGATAGTTCAGAATGGATCATTAATCTATATGTATCCCTACCATCTTTGGTGCCTTGGGACTTGTTTCTGAATAGAAATATGGAAAAGAGTGTAGCTTTCCTCTCTGAGATTGACCGCACCACAGATGATCGCCAGTACTTCTATTTAGGAGAAGCCTAGTAAATTCCACCTCTTATGGTTTAGTATTGCTCTTCGAGGTATGACCACAGCTTAGATGGTCGCCGAATCTCCTATTTGGGAGGAGTTCAGGTAATTTCATCCCTTTGGTCTGAAGCCGAATGACATATAATGGATTGAAAGGGAATCCCAACACTCGTTGACAATGGTTTGTGTTTTGGTAGGGGGTGAGACCACACCATGAATAGCTATCTACGTACTCCTATTGAAGAGGAGATCAGGTCTGCGTAGTTCAAACTTGGTGTAAGAGGTTCAACGTTGTATATGGCGGATATGATGTAGGAATGTTTTTGGTTGTTTTTGTTTTTGTAAGGAGAAGAGGGTAGAAATGTTTTTGTTGTTTTTGTTTTATCATGCGATAAGGCCATATGAAATGGTTGCCACGACCTATTGAAGAGGAGAGATCGGTCGACGTAGTTCGCCCCTCAAGGCGAAAGAAAAGCGTAATCACATGTGCGGTCGAGTGCGGGGAGGAGAAAGTTTAATCTAGGTTGAGGATAAACTTGCAGTGAGAAGTTTTTCCCATATATGGGTAGCCAAACTGCGAACGCAAGAGGTTCAATCCGCGGTGGGATGACCTAAGTTGTATGAGCACAAAGGAGAAAGCCAAGCTCCTGGCTTGAAGAGTATGTTTCCTTGAGGGGTAAAGTGTAGAAAAGTTGTAGGTGGTATAGGGTTAAGAACCGTAATAACTAGTGACTCGATGATGATGCACTGTGGTGTTTATCGTTTACTTCAGATATAATACCGCTTTCACTTGTGTTTGAGTTGATGAGTTGTGGAAATTCATCGTCATTCCATTTCTTATAATCTGAGAGCGCCTCCATCAATACTTCTTTGACAATAATAAGCGGGCCTTCCTAGTTAGGAGCCGAATTTTCCTTTGGCCTGATCTTGATTGTCAAGAATCTTCTTTAGAACCAAGTCATGTTATTTAAATTGTCGTGGAAGGACTTTTTTGTTGTAGGATCTGGCGATCTTTTCGATCGATATAGTGACCATGGAAGATAGCCGCGGTTCACCTTTCGCCTATCGTAGACAATTGGTGATACCGCCTTGTACCCCATTGGTTTTCATCCAAATGAAGTCCGATTAACACTCTCGAGAGATTCCATCTCAACTTCTATGGGGAGAACTACTTCCATCCCATAGGTTAAAGCGTAGGGGGTTGCCCCAGTTGAAATACGCATTGTGGTCCTGTAGGCTAACAGAGTCAGAGGCAATAGGTTAGGCCAATCTTTGTGGTTGGCTGACATCTTTTGCATAATCTTCTTGATACTTTTGTTTGCCGCTTCAACAGCACCGTTCATCTTCGGATGATAGATGACAGAGTTAAGATGTTTGATGTGGAATCTACTACATAATTTCTCCATCATTTTGTTATTGAGGTTTTTGGCATTGTCTGACACAATCACCTCTGGTTGTCCATATCGACAAATGACATTGTTTCTGATGAAAACAATGATGACTTCTTTAGTGACCCTGGGGAAGGAGGCTTCTTCTACCCACTTGGTGAAGTAGTCTATCATGGTGAAGATAAATCGGTGACTCAGTCAGGCTCGCCTCAGTGGGTCTTGGCCTTTATTATTTATTTTCTATGAGAATATGATTTTTATATTATTTAAATAATATATGAAATGATTATAGAATTATTATAATAATTATATTATTTTATTATATGAATTTTAGTTCAGATTATTAAGTTAACTATTTTAACTTATTTAATGATGTTATATCTCAAAGATAAATCGCTTATGGAATCCAAACCCTAATTTTTTTTGATTTTGAGCAATGAATGAGAATAATAATATTATATTAATATAATATTATTTTTCAGATCAATATGAATATATACCGATATATGTGTAGATCATTAATGGTTAGTCAATTATGGTGTAGCATGACAAACCCTAGTATTACTATCATAAACCTTAATTGGAAACTCAAAACTGGAATTTAAGGTCGGTCAGAAATGGTGTTATGTGAATTGTGTTGCATATTATAGAATTTCATTAATTGGGAAAATCCTAATTAATATTTGAAAACCCTAATTTAAAATCGAAACCCTAATTTGCTAATTAGGAATCCTAATTACTAAAATTAGAAACCCTAATTATTATTTTAGTAAATTGAATTGTTAATTTGGGAACCCTAACAATATTAAGGAACCCTATTTATTTAAACCCTAATTTCTATTAAAACCCCTAATTTTAATTAGTGTGTTTTAATTAAAATTTTGTTACACTTTAATTTTAGTTTTTCAAACCCTAGAAATTATTTGGGAAATCTTAAGGTTTAAAATCTAGTGATTAAACCCTAGATTCAAGTACCATGGACAAGAATACCATTAAATTGATAACCAAATTACCATAATATCCTCTTTGTCCCATTTGGTGAATTATTGATAACAAAATCTAGCAAAATCTTGACAAGCCACCCTAGTCTAGCTAGGAGCTATAACATGCCAGCAAATCAGATTCAATGCACCAACCATGTGCCTTGTACCATTATTTGTATAGATCAAGAGAGAGAAAAAGTCACATTTATGTTAAATTGTTCACAACTCTCATCCTAGAACTCCTCTCTCTAAAACCTCCGAATTTCATTACTAATATCAGTCACAAACCAAGCCCCACAAATACATATAACCAAATCAGAAGTCAGAATCAAGATTTTCTTAAAAAGGTATAAAACTTAACTCTAGAAGTTGATCTTTAATCATATGTTAGATTTTGTGTTTTAGTGTTAAATCATGTAGTATATAGTGTTAAATGATGATCTGGGTTGCTGGATGTTAGATCCATAACATCTAGAGGCTCGGATTTGAAGTTTTACAAAATCTGGGAAAAAAATTTATGTTGACTGACAACCAAATGTCAGGTCTTATAGATCTCTGGATGTTAATGATTTTTGTGTTTTTAATGTTTGAACATGTAGTGTGCTATGAGATCTGTGATCTAAAACTTGTAGCAGGACCAGAGCAATCATATAATGTCAGATAATCATGGTCAAACACCATTGACCGAACTTGATCGAGCCAGATCTGGGTAACCCAGAACTTGCCTAGAAATCTCTGACAGCAACTTCATGGGCCCAGATCTTTCATGTTTTTGTTATTTGGATTCTGTTGTTGTAACAAGTTTGTTGTATATTGTTTATACTACATTTTTAAGCTAGTAGAACATCTAAATGATTATCCGGATTCATGCAGTATACCGTCAAACTATGTAAGACGATCACGATTTTCATTTTTTGGGTAACCCAGAAAACGTATGATCGTGATTTCTGACATGGGTTGACCGGTTAATATCTGAAGAGTTAGTTGTTTTTATGGTGATTGTTTGTATTTGATCTCTTCCTTATCATGTTGGCTATAATATAGAACCATGAGATCGACCATTTAATAATCAAAACGTGAAGGAAATCGAAAGCAAGAAATCGGCGCTTGAATCGCTGGGTTTCGGGTTACCGTAAAACCTGTGAGCCTTCTTCCTACGTAATCTTTGGAGACTCAGATCTTGTTGATTCAATATGTTTAGACTTGAAATGTGCTTGATTCATGTACCCTGATAGATACTCTACACAGCCCGACGTCTAGAACGCACTTAACATGAACATTTTTATAGATATAAGGTCAACATAAGCGTTAACCTACCACGATTTGAAATTCCGGGCAAATTTCAAAACTTGATGAATGCACTTCTAATGACCACTTTGCAAGCTTAGATCTCCTTGGTGTTATGTTGTTTAATTTGACCATTATTGTTGTTGGATCATGTAGTATTACATTAGTACTACAAAATCTAACCATTAGCATGTCTAGAAACAACTTATACAGAGAATGATTGATGGTCAAACAAGCTAGCTACAAACTAACTATGAAGGTTCTAGATTTCTCAAGAACACCTAAGGCGACACTTCATCGTCAGCTAAAGGGCTTTAAATGATGACTTATTAAAATTAATTAATTTAAATTATAAAAATCATTTAAAATAGAAAATAACTTCAAAATTACAAAATTATTTTAAAAATTATTTTAAGTTATAGAAATTAACTTTTAATAATTTGACATATTTTTCATAAATATTAATATTTATTTGAATATTATTGATATTTAAGCTATTTAATAAATGCATTAAATAAATTAATTAAAATGATTTTATTATATTAAAAATCATTTTAAATATTAATAAGGTATTTAATAATATTTTAAGTTATAAAACATAAATTTTAATATTTTAAGATAATTTTCATTAATTATTAAATATTAATGATATTATATTTAATTGGTAATTATATTAAATAAATTAATTAAAATGATTTTAATATTATAAAAATCATTTTAAATAAAAATAAATAACTTAAAAATATTTTAAGTTATAAAATATAAATTTTGATATTTAAAGGAAAATTTCATTAATAAGTTTATATTAATGATATTTGATTTATTTAATAATTATATTGAATAAATAAATTAAAAATTGTTTTATTGATTTAAAAATCATTTAAAAATGGGATAAATGAATTAAAAATATTTTAAGTTATAATTAATGACTTTTAATATTTTGATGAATAATACATTAATAATTAAATATTAATGGTAATTATTTAAAATGATTTTAAATATTTTAAAAATTATTTAAGGGTAATATTAACACTTTTAATAGTATTTTAAGCTATTATAAATGACTTTAATATTTTGTAATGGTTTCATTAATAATTTAATATTAATTAAATATTAATGATGATAGAATTAGTTAATATTTAAATCATTTAATAATGATTCAGATGTTTGAAAAATAATGATAAATTATAATGATTATTTTAAAAAATTTATAAGGCTATGAAAAATAATTCGACTGATATTTAAAATATCTAAATGAATATTGAACTACACGATAGAGTCTTAGACTCGATAATTACCCGGTAAAGCCGTCGGTACACCGAAAAATTTCAGAAATTGATCAGGACTTAGATTATTAGACTAGATACGTGTTTGTTTATGATTCAATGACTGCTAAACATATGTGACAATGTGATTAGGTTATGTGTTGACTGCAAATAGCAGTACTATGTGTTATGATACATTATTCTAATCAAACGAATGATCTTATTAATGATAGGTTTCGATATAAAAGATTAATCTAAGTTACGTTATTGTAAGCAGCAGCTCAGGCAAGTATCCTAACTTTGCATTTCCTTTATGCAATGGACATGAGTAAGAAAGTTTCAGAATCATATTATTATGCTAGATTATTAACTCTATTGTTATTGATTATGTATCTAATCTTTGTATTCATACAATTTCTTACATTATCCGATCATTGTACACTATAAAAAAATGGGCTTTTAGCAACGATTTTTCTGGCAACGACTTTATAAGTCGTTGCTAAAAGTATATGTTTAGCAACGAAATTTGTCCTTCGTTGCAAATTATGTCAGGCTTTCACTTTTTGCAACGAAATTCATAAGTCGTTGAAAAATTTCGTTCCTAATTCATTGCCGGGAAAAAAGTTGGTTAGAAATTCGTTGCAAAATTTTTAGCCACTTGATTTCCCGTCATCGTGGGTAACAAAAAGTTTTCTTGTTGCTAAAAATGGGGCTTTAGCAACGATTTTTTGAGAAAACGACTTTATAAGTCGTTATAAAAAAGTGTATGTTTAGCAATGAAACTTGTCCTTCGTTGCAGTTGTGTCGCTTTCACTTTTTGCAACGAAATTCATAAGTCCTTGCAAAATTTGGAAACAAAATTCATTAGAAATTCGTTGCAAAATTTTTAACCACTTGATTTCTCCTCATCATAGGCAACGAAAATTTTTTTATTGCTATATTTTGTTGCCTAATATGGACCATATTCATTGGCAATAATTTTTATTTTTGTTGCATATTTTATATAATTTTTTGCAACGACTATTAAAATGTTTCCTTAAATTAAGTTAATCTCAATAAGCATATTTTTGTAAGATCATATTCGGTATTTAGAGTATTGCCAAAAAATATTCGTATTTAGTATTTAATAATTATGTCCAAATGCGGAACATATTCAAACCTATGACCTATAAGTTGAAACTTTGGTCATTTGACCCATTGAGCAACACAAGTTATTTGTTAATATCTTGCAAGGATTAATATTTATATCAAAACATGAGATTTCCCCCATATATTCCTTTATTCTCCTTCACTACATACCATTAATATAATCTCAAGAAGTTATATACTACAATAATAATAATAATAATAATAATAATAATAATAATAATAATAATAATAATAATAATAATAATAATAATAATAATAACAACAATATATATATATATATATATATAATAATAACAACACTATAATTTACGCTTATATATATCAAATACTTACAAAATTATGATATTTATCTTACATGTTCTTTAATTTATTTATTTTGCCTTGTAATATAGTATAAGTTATTCTTTTCAATTATCCTCTTCTTTTTAAACAAATAATTAATGGGTGATCAAACACTTTTTTTTTATAGAAATTGGTAATGAAATAATTAAATGATATATCGATGATCATACATGATCAATATATAGAAGATTATAACGTAAATTAATAGCCAAGTAAATTAATTAATTTTTAATATTGGACATTTTAAAATAAGGAATAATTAATGTTATTGTTTCCTAAAAATCTATCGCTTTTATATTTTGTAAAAAAAATTGATGATATAATAATTAGCGTTTGTGAAAAAAGGGAAAAAAAGAAGTCAAACAAGTCTTTCCATACTAACGATCTTATATATCACGTAATAAAACGAAAAATTAGTGTGTTATTATTATAAGATAATATATTTGTATTTCATGCATAAATTGTTGTACAAATTATAAAACGATAAACCATATATATATATATGATCATATGTTATGTATATATGTATGAAGTAACTTTTATCTATACATTGAAAACCAATGAACTTTTATTTTTAGTAACAACATCAGTATATAGCCACTATCTATTTTATTTTATTTTATTTTATTTATTTATTATTATTATTATTATTATTATTATTATTATTATTATTATTATTATTAGTATTATTATTATTATTATTATATCTTTCCTGAGATTATATTAATGGTATGTAGTGAAGGAGAAGAAAGGAATTATTATTATTATTATTATTATTATTATTATTATTATTATTATTATTATTATTATTATTATTATTATTATTATTACTTTGCAAAATATTAATACCTAACATGTGGTGCTCTAGTGGTCAAATACTTAAAGTTTCATACTTGAGGTTATGAGTTCAAACCTCTTGGGAGAGACACATTTTTGGAAAAAATTCTAAAGAAGTCACATCACATCTACCACATGTCAAATTAAAATGTAAAATGTTGCGTTAGATGTGTCACGTAGGCGCCACGTGTGCCATATCAGTAGGTCAACGCACATGTGGTGCTTGGGGTTCATAGTCCAAATTTGTGAATAGAAAATGGGCTCAATTTGTGTTGACAGGAAGAAAGGGGCTCAATACCCAAATATCAGAAAAGTTCAGTAGTCGACTTTGCATTTAACCCGATGTTTTTACTTGCATTTTCTAAGTCAAATTTTGTTATGTACAGATTGCGTTTGATTTTTCTTTAATAAATTAGTAACTAATTTAATGAAAGTTGTTATAATCTTTTGTTTTAATTTTATGGACCGATAAAATGTTAGTAATATTTTTAGTTTTTTCCTAAAATATTTATGTTGGAATTATTTTAATAAAATTAAAATAATACTTATGTTAGAATTAGTTTTTTTAAAATTAATTTTCTAAGCTTTTTCTCATTTACTTAATTTTAAAAACCCAACAAAGTGTTAGGTGAGTTTATTTTTTATTTTATGTGAAATGTATTTCTTTCTTTACAAAAAAATAAAATTACTATTTTAAGGAAAATTTAATACACTTATAAATTGACTTAAAAAATAATTATTATTTTATATATGGACTATATATTTGATTAAAAGAGAGTACTATTTTTATATGTCTTTTTGATATTTTCACATGATTTTTCTTCACATAAAGATGAAATTCACTGTATACTCATGTAAACATATTTAAAATAGATGTGAAAATATCTTGAAACCATCCCCTCCCACCTTCGCCCTCCCTCTCCCTCTCCCTCTCCCCCTCATTTAATTATTTTCATTTTATATTTTAATATATGAAAAATATATATTTTTTCAATTCCGTTTCAAACTCGCACAATCTCTACAAAAATAATGGAATTATTTGTAAGGCCATCCAATCCATTTCAATCCGTGCCATCCAATGTTGTGCTCAACGGTATATATTATGGTTGTTGAAATAGTACCCGTGACAACTAATTGCCAAGAATGGGGGCCCATATATATATGTATAGCCATGTATATTCTATTTGTGCACAGTCTTTCAAAACTGCGTCATTTTGACATTTTTTTTTTGTTTCTGATTTGGGAGGAGAGAAGCTATTTTTGTAATAAGTAAAAAAAACTGCCAAAACGACATAGTTTTGGCAGACTATGCACAAATAAATTATATGCAGCTGTGTATGACCATATTGCTCTATATATTAACTTACCAAACTATAATTATTAACTTGTTATAATTTTGTTACTTAAAAAACTTAATTGCGATGTCGAGAGGCGGGAGCAATAGAAAATATAATTTTGAAAAAAAAGAATTAAATATTCAATGTAAACTTTTGAATTTAATTATAGATTATAAATATTGTAAATTTTAAAGTGTATATATATAGGGTTCTAATTATATAACGAAGTTGTTAGGAGTACTATTCCAGCAACCATCATCTCTATCGTTAATCAATATAATTGATGGTTGAGATTGAAAAATTTTAAAAGTCTTGCTGCTAAAATTGTATTGGCAGTAATTACACTTACTAATCTACTAAAGTAAGTGTAAGTACTGTCGCTACAACTTGTAGCTGTAAGACTTTTATTTATTTCAATCTCAACCATTAATTATATTGATCAATGATAGAAAACAATGGAGATGATGATTGCTGGAATAGTACTCCTAACAACCGGTTAAAATGAATTGGAACCCATATATATATATATATATATATATATATATATATATATATTAATAACTTGTATTCAATAATTAATAAGTCATATATATATATAAATTAATTATATACATAGGTATTAGCTTGTTACAAATTTTGTACTTTGAAAATTTACTTGCAAACAATAGATAATATAATTTTATTATTAAAATGTGTTAGGTTCAATTAATTTAGAATTAATGAACTATACTTTAAAATTCATTATTTTTTCTTATTCTATTTATAATTGTAATTAGAGCATTCATTTTAAAATTAAAATTTAGAATTTTAAAAATGATGAAAAATTATTTGAATTGTAATTTAGATTATTGATTATTGTATTTATTAAAAATAAATAAATTAATATTCATTCATTAATATTATACTTTAAAACTCATTATTTTTTTTCTTATTCTAGCTACAATTGTAATTAAAGTATTCATTTTAAAATTTAATATTTTAAAAATAATAAAAACTTACTCAATTATAATTTAAAATATTAATCATTATATTTATTAAAATAATAAAATTAACATTCATTTATTAATAAATTCTACTTTAAAATTCATTATTATTTTATTTTGGTTATAAATATAAACTTTTATCTTTAGCTATCTATAACCACAAAGATATGTAGATCTAGATCGAGATCTTCTTCTTCTTCTTAATCTTCTTCTTCTTACTTTCATCATCTTCTACTCGAATTGGGCACACTTTTTTTAGGATCGTGAAACCCTAGGCATCGTGGGATCCATTCTCATCTCTCGCCTTTTTGATGAGACCGTGATTCAAGATTGTAGCAAGGAAGATGCATCTTTTGAAATTCACTCTGCATTTGGAGTTTTTTATCGATCGTAGTGGTCAAAGAATTGGTTCCTGGTCGAATTGGTAGGTTCAACAACCAAGAAGATGAAACCAAAGATGAGGTTGAGGAAAATCGGGAAAATAGTGATCATCACGAAGCCCATTTGGGTTCAATCAAATATTGTGTCTCAAGTTGAAAATTTTATAGAGAACAGGTGTTGTATTGGGGAGGGAGATGCAGTAGTTTCTATCCTTGAGAATATGGAGGAAGCCAAGTTTGCATTGTTTAAATCCATGGAAATGGTTGTTCACTGTTTCTCGAGTAGCCCAAACCACATATGTGGAAATCAATGATATTCATGACATTACAGCTCCTACAGGTAATTCAGACTTCCAAGTTATTTTTTTATTGATATTTCTTTTTGTTTGTCTTAAGCCAATTATAAATTGTTGTACATTATTCAATATTATGTAGTCTCCGATGAAGTACCTCAAGTGCAAAATAATAAAAGCTCAATCCGAGGTCTCAATTGAGATAAAAACCATTGTATACAAGATGTGGAAGATAGAGAATTAGATATTCCAACTGGTAACTAGACGTGAACATTTAAGTAATAATCTATTTGTTCTTTCATTTTTGAAATTATTTAACATTTTTATATTAATGTTGAAATATAAATAGCCAATGAAGAAGTGTCTCAAACTATAATTAGTGAAACTAAAGTTTGAGGTCTCAATAGAGACAAAGATTCCCCGATCTAAATTTAACAGATGAGGGTCATGCTCAGACATTGTTTGTTCACATGAAGGTCCTTCCACAAGTTATACTAATTTTCATGAAAATCATGAACATGGTAAGGTCAGAATGTTGTTATATATGTACTTTAAAAAATAAACTATGGTTCTTTTCTTTGCAATAACCGATAAATTATGTGTTTCAACTTTTCTTTTTTTGAATGTTAGGTTCGAGAGAAAATCCCATGAACAAACAAATAATTCAAGACCTTATCGATTGAGTTAAGTGACGACAAGATAAACAATCAATTATCGATAGATTCTATACTCATCAAGAAAATGGAAACCACAATACCCCAGTTGACGTAGTTCTAATTTTTGGGGATTCTTTCTAAGTGACTTTGAGGAAGAGATGATGTCCATAATAGAGCAGCTCAAGGTTTTAGAAGATAAGCTTTTAACATTGAGTGAATATGAACAACATTTGAAGGATTTAAGGCCAATTGGCCATTTTTATCAAGAGAATGGCAAACATTTGGATGAGAGTTCGATTTCAATGGTGAAGAAGATAATGTGGTGGAAAATAGTTAATACACCAAGGAAATGAGTGGGAAACATCACCAAGAAGGAAGAATTATGGGTGCAAAGGCAAAAGACTTCTTCCTCTTTTTGATGCGATTCTTCGGAGAAAATGAAAATGGGGTATTGAATGGACATGACAATGGTTTAGAATCATTGTCACGAGATTCAATTAGAGGACAAAGTTAACCTCGAGTCAAATGTACTTTCTATTCTATTATCGTGGAAATTATTTTTAATCAAAATTTGACCATACATATAGCGACCATACTACTTTTTTTTATTATTTTGATTCTTACTATCCTTGCAATAATATATGGGATTCCTAAATTTTTTTGTTTCAGTGATGTTGAGATGTATGAGGTTTATGCTCGATGACTCTGCAAACCGCTAAAACCTAGTATGTCATGCTTGACTTGGTCAAGGTCTCGCTTTCTGCTTGTTTTTTTATTGTTTTTTTATTATTAATTATCTCAGATCGTAGGAAGAGCATAAGGAGGCATTCCTTCCAAAGCAGACTTGGGCAACCCCAAAAAATGTACCAACTAATTATTTCAGTAAAACATTGACGGGCTATTTGCGACACAAGTAATCGATGGTGGTTTTCAGGTCCCTCGTCACAAGAATCAAAAAAGTTTTCCCTCCATTGGTACATTATTAGTCTAAAAATGGTTTATTTTGAGATACCCTTCTTTTTATTACCTTGTAATGTAACATTTTGTTTTTGGCGTTCAGGGCTTCTCCCAGCAACCTCCTGCTCAAGAGTTGATTGCAAGAGATCTACATGATAATGAATGAAAATTTAGACATATTTTGTGGTGAGTTTTATTAACAAAAACTTATTTTATAGAATTAGGAAGCTGCAACATCTATTATTTGTTATGGTTATTATCACTTATAAAAATGTCATGGGCCTTTTCAGTAGTAATATGTTTACAATCAGTTTTATCACTGTCTATATTGGTTTTAAGTCACCTTGTTTTCTCTCATGTATAGCTGACCTTGTTTTCTCTCACGATAATCGCTGTGCAGGGCGACAATCGTGGATTTGTCTTCTTTTATTGTTTTGCTCCTAAAATTTTCTTTGTTTTAGTTTTAATAGTTGGAAGTCATTTTCTAGTTGATTTTCTGATGTTTGGAAACTAGATGGATGTCATTTGAGTTTGTTTGTACTATTTTGTTTCTTCAATTAAAATGCATAACAATGTGAAATATTTGCCGAGTATTCTAAACTGAGTCTGCTTTGTACAGTTCATTTGAATTGAGTCTCATTTGTTTCATGATTTTTATGTTAATAATGCATGTTGAAAGGGAATGCAGGATCTTTATATTGAGTGAGAGTTTTGACATTTTAGTATTCTGCATACCTCACTGAATTGAGGTTATATAAAGATTAGTCATTTGTGTCATGTTTTCCTTTTCAAGTTGTTTGCTTATGATGTTGTGTATGTTTGCTTTACATTTTTTGGGTATTTATGTGAATTTCAATGATGTGAAAAGCTTTACAGGTCTATGTATTATTGGGTTTTTAGTTTATGGTTAATTGAATGGTTCTGTTTGTAGGGTTATGAAGCACAATCTTCCGAAGAGAATTAAAAGTCGACAAAGAATCGCAAAATAATGATAGACGTAAATCGCACTTATTTTAGTAATTGTATCAAAGATTAGCCGGGCATCATCAAGAACCTTGCATGAATGACCCATAGGATCCATGGCTACAAATTGTATTGAGGGGGGGGGGGGGGCACCCAAAAATAAACAAGATGGCATCATCAAAATATATGGTACAGTAACCTGAAATTTAGATATTTTACACTTTTCATTACATCTTCTCCCAGTAATTTAACAGAAAAATATAAAGCAATTACACTATATACTTGAAGATCCACATTGTCACTGTAGTCCTATAAAAATTGCAACTTTATTTGATAAATAAGTGGTACTGAACAAGTAATTAAATAGTATCTAGCAAAATTAAAAATGAAGTGGCACAAACATCATCTAAAACAAGCTGAATAATTGAAAAACAAGAGTAAAATCTAAATCCCTAATAGATGTAGAAAAATCAGCTAATAACACAGAAACCCAAAACTCGATATGTAATTAGAGACTGGTAATTCAAAATTAACCTAACAAAATCGATGTGTACACCAAGATCACGATGAACAAATAGAACAATCAATCAATACACGAAAAGATCCTCATGACGTAATCGGATGCCCAAGTCGGATTCTTCGGCGTTAATCAAAACATCATCGTAAATCAAAATTCAAATTTCAATCGAGATCAAAACTGGAGATCTATCTTTAAAAATTGCGGATCTGAATTGAAATCGAGTTCGTAATATAGATAGAGAAAAGAATAAACCTTATTATCTCGATTTTGCTCATAGTTTCCTCGAAAAATGGTAGTCTTGTTTGTGAAATTCTCTGCCGCCATGGATACTGTTCTTTGTGAAATTCTCTGAGGAGGAAAGAGGGTTATGGTTAATTGAATGGTTCTGCTTGTAGGATATAGAGCAAGAGGGACCGCATTGTAAATCGATAAGAGGTAATCCTGCTTTTCCCGAGATCTTAAAAGTCGATAAATGACTTGGATAAATCCTGTATATTAGACTTATAAAATCAACATTCTATGTATATTGGTCCTAATATATAAAAAAATGCGTAAGTAAATTCTAAGGACTTGACACCATGCTTTGAGTATGTTATCAATGACTACACAAACTTGAAAGTATAATCTCTCATAATTCTCGCCAAATATGGCCCTGAATAATTCATTTTCATAATCGATATGAGGTAGAAAAATGTGAGTCTAATCGTAAATATGGCCCTGGATCTCTTCTCAAGTTGTTGCGAATAGATGTGCTTGATGAAGGCATAAGATAAGTCTTTCTATTTCACTTTCTTTGTAGTTTTTGTTGTTTTCTGTCGGATTCGCTTTCTTCTGCTTAGTTAAGTCTACTTTCTCTTTTTCCGGGAAAAAGAAGAACGAATTTTTTTACCAACTTTGCATGCATTTTGCCGAATGTGTTTAAAAGTAATCTTTATGTAAATGACTTCAGACTTCCCTATAATCATAGAGAGTATACAAAGGAATACTTGCCATATCTTGAGTAGTTAGCAAAGAGGTTAGATTTTATTGTGAAAATGTCGACATAAGTGACATTTGCATCCGAATATTGCCCCTTTAGTTTTGTGCAGAGCACGTGAAGCTGCAGGTTGAGAAGTTTAAAAGCGTGGTTATGTGTGATCACGCATCCTAGCTCGTCCAGCTTTGATGGATCTGTTCCAAATTTGGCGATATTCTGTGGTAAGCAACTGAGAGGACCTGTGTTATGAATCTAAAAATTTATTGCCCCTTCATCGTATAATTTCTGAAGAAAAGAAAAGTGTAGAAGTATTAGAACAAATTTTCGTGCTACGTTTACAGAAGACAAGGGACGAAATTATAAAGTGTACTCTCTATATACATGTAGATATATACTTTGATTGAAGAACTTTGGTAGCTTTAGATGGTTAATTGTAAAGATAATGAATGATTATGTAGTGGATGATTATATTAAGTTAATAAAATTTTAGGTTTTTGTATTTTTGCCATTATATTCTATGGGGACATTGAGCTAGCCAGGTACACAAAAAGAATGTCAAATTTTGATTTGGCAACAATATAATTCGTTACCAAAGCATTGAGCATGTTTTAATATAGCAACAATTTTTTATATATTTAGCAACAAATTTTCGTTGTTAATGGCATTACAAATATAATAATTGGTAACGAAAAATTAACTTATTAACAACGGAGAGAATATTGTTGCTAATACTAAAATAAAAGGCAACATTTTTATCATTGCAAATCATATCAACTTTCGTTTTAGTACATTTAAAGAAATCCAATATAATATAATGTCGCTAATCGACGACTTTCGTTGCTATTGAAAATAACAAGCAATAAACATTTTCGTTCTTTGATTCAAAGATAATGTCGTTGCAAATAATATAATCAACAACAAAAATCATTGCTAAAAAAAGTTTACATTCATAAATAAAAGCAAGCTTAGGCAACAATTTTCATAATGTACAGCAACGAAAAATGTCATTGCAAAATGGTGTCAATTGCAACGAAAATGTATGGTCGTTGCAAAAAAAAGAGTTCATTTCATTGCCAAGTAGCAGGCTTTTGCAACGAAATGGGGTTTTTAGCAACGATATTTTAATTATTCTGCAACAGTACATTTTGTTGCTAAAGGAGCGACGTCTCTGTACGAAAGTCAAATTTCGTTGCAAAATGTATTACTTTTGGCAACGAAAAAAATGCGTTTGTTGCAGAAAAATTAGCAACGCTCATTGCGCAACGAAAGATGCAACAACAGTAAAGTCGTTGCCAAAACCCTTTAGCAACAAAATTTGGCACCTTTAGCAACGAAAATCGGTTGTTGCTGAAGACCCATTTTTTTGTAGTGGTATTATTGTATAATTCAGATATTTATTCTATTCGTTAATTCCTATATAGGGTTCAACAAGTGTCCCCACTTGGATAACCATTGTATTTAATCACATATTGATACACACTTATTGATTTCGAGTATGTATATGTTGACTTAAAAGACGTCTAAGCTATTTGATTTGGCTAGATATAAACTTAAAAATATTGTTGAAAGCAAGATAGAACTTTATTGTATCTAACCAGATTGTTTTGGTTCTGATTCCCACTAAGCATGAACATCCCTAACATGGGAAAGATTTTGTGGACCTAAGATGGATAGAGTGAACGATAATATCATTCTTACATGTAGTATTGATCAATACAGGGCATAACGGGCTGATCACCCTCTGTGCTTGTAAGTTATGACGGTTTATAGATGAAGTTTTGTTTAACCTTTTCAAAAATAGAAAATAATGTTCATAGTCTGTTGACTGATCTCTAGTTATAGTTAATACGTAGTTTCAAAAATTTCATATAGAAGTGATATGTTGTTATTATTGGTTCAGCTTACTTCACAACCATTGATTCGTTGTAGAAGTGTCATTCAAAGAAAATATTTAATTCTTTCAGTTTATATATATTGTTGTTATTACTTGCTGGGCAATCAAATGCTCATTCTTGCTTTAAATTTAAATGTTTTTAGCTAAGTATGATCAACCAGAAGGTTCAGGTAAGAACAAGGGGAAAGGAAAGCTGTTTGAATGAGTTTTATAATATTCTATGTAATAGTTAATGTTTATTAAGACAATGATATTTATTATCTATGATGTAATGAATGTTTAAAGGTCGCGTACCTGGGATTTAGACTTTGATATATGTAAATTCAGTTTGATATTTATATTATTGTTATTATTATTAGTATTATTTCGCTAATAGAAATAGTATCGTGAAGCACCGAGTTCGGGTTTCAAGTACCTAAATTTGGGGGCGTCACAGGAAGCTTCACAATTCCTTGCATTATCGAGGACCAATTCATAGGCAAGGCTTTATGTGATCTAGGGGCTAGCATCAACTTGATGCCTCTGTCCATTTATAAGAAGTCAGGGCTAAATGAAGCCAAACCTACAAGTGTCACCTTACATTGGGTGATAGATCTCTCACATACTCGAATGGGATAGTAGAGGATGTGCTTGTCAAGGTTGACAAATTCATCTTCCCATGTGATTTTATTGTCCTAGATTTTGAGGAGGACAAGGAGGTCCCTATTATATTGGGCAGGCCATTCTTAGCGATGGGGAGGACCCTAATTGATGTACAGAAAGAGGAGTTGACAATGAGGGTTCAGGATCAAGAAGTGACGTTCAATGTCTTCAGATCGATGAAATATCCTAACACTCCTGAGGACTTCTTCCAGATTAATGCAATTGATACTTCAGTTAGGGAAGTGTTCTCGAAACCTACATTATAGACCCTTTGGAAGCCACATTGATAAGGGCCAGCACTACTGAAAAGCCCACTAATGTTGAATTTTCCAAGTGGCTAGATGTTCCCCAAAGATCTAAACAATTGCAAAGACAGTTTGAGTCTCTAAATGATGACGAGGAATCTACTTCCAAGGCTCAGCCGTCGATCATGGAACCTCTTGTCTTGGAATTAAAGTCCTTGCCAAATCACCTGAGGTATGCTTACTTAGGGAACTCATCCACTTTACCTGTGATAATTTCTACTTCTGCAACTAAGTGTCAGGAAGAAAAGTTGTTGCTTGTGCTCAAGCAATACAAAACGGCCCTGGGGTGGTCAATTGTTGACATAAAAGGGATTAGTCCGACTCTATGCATGCATAAATTTTTACTTGAGGAAGGGTCTAAACCATCTATTGAACATCGTAGGCGATTGAATCCCATCATGAAAGAGATGGTTCGTAAGGAGATTATAAAATTCTTGGATGTTGGCATCATCTCACCCAATATCGGATAGTCCTTGGGTCACCCTATCCAATGCATGTCAAAGAAGGCGCGAATGATTGTAGTACCTAACGAAAATAATAAGTTGATTCCCCTTTGGAATGGTGGTTTGGGGAGAGGTGTGCATGGATTACGGAAATTGAACAAATCTACCGTAAGGATCACTTCCCTCTTCCATTTATTGATCAGATGCTTGACGGGTTAACTGGGCATAAATATTATTGTCTGCTGGATGGTTACTTGGGGTATAATCAGATTTCAATTGCTCTTGAAGATCAGGAGAAGACGGCGTTTACATGCCCGTATGGGACCTTTGCCTTCCGAAAAATGTCTTTCGAGCTATGTAATGCTCCCGCAACATTTCAGCAGTGTATGATGTCGATTTTATCTGATATGGTGGAAAAGACCTTAGAAGTCTTCATGGATGACTTTTCTGTATTCTGGAGCTCTTTTGATAATTGCCTGAGGAATCTAACTACCGTTCTCCACAGATGTGTTGAGAATAACCTTGTCTTGAATTGGGAGAAGTGCCACTTCATGGTTAAAGAGGGCATTATTCTGGGTCACAGGGTATCTTCTGGCGGCATTGAGGTTGATAAGGCAAAAATTGATGTTATTAGTAACCTCCCACCACCGACATTAGTAAGAGGAGTAAGGAGTTTCCTCTAGCATGCAGGATTTTACAGAAGGTTTATCCAGGATTTTTCACGGATAACCAAACCATTGTGTACACTATTGGAAAAGGACATGCCTTTCTAATTTGATGAAGCCTGCCTAAGTGCCTTTGAGTTATAGAAGAAAAGACTTGTCTCGACTGCTATTGTTGTATTCCTAGACTGGACCTTCCCTTTTGAGCTAATGTGTGACGCCAACGATTTTGCAATCGGGGCAGTATTAGGCCAGAGAAGGGAGAAGGTCTTCCACACCATTTACTATGCCATCAAAACATTAACGGATGCTCAGTAGAATTATACTACCATTGAGAAGGAGCTGTTGGCAGTTGTATATGCATTTGATAAGATCCATCCCTACCTCATCAAGATGAAAGTGATCGTCTGCAATGATCACTCAGCAATCAAATATTTGATTGAGAAGAAAGATGCTAAGCCGAGATTGATTAGGTGGGTTCTACTTCTCCAGGAGTTCGATCTAGAAATCCGATACAAAAAGGGGATAGAAAATCAGGTAGCGGATCACTTATCAAGGTTGGAAAACACCGCGCATTCGGGAGATCTTGAAAATGCTATTAATGATTTCTTCCGGATGAATAACTTTTTTTCATCCCAAAGCAAAGTTGTGTGGTATCGCGGACTTTGTTAATTATGTCACTTGCCAAGTGCTTCCTCTAAACCTAAGTTATCAACAAAGGAAGAAATTCCTAAAAGATGCCAATCAATATCTATCGGATAAGCCCTTCTTGTTCAAGCAATGTTTTGATCAAATTCTGCGAAGATGCTTACCGGATGAGGAAAATGAAGGTGTGCTACATCACTGCCATTCTTCCAATTATGGATCTCATTTTGGAGGTCAATGAACTGCAGCTAAAGTGCTTCAGTCTGGATTTTATTGGCCCACCCTATTCAAGGATGCACACACCTATGTGTTGTACTGTGATAGATGCCAAAGGGTGGGCACCATATCAAGATGGCATGAATTCCTGTTGCAGAATATCCTAGAGGTGGAGTTATTTGATGTATGGGGTATCGACTTCATGGGTCGTTCCCGTCCTCCTACAACAATCTTTATCTTCTTGTAGCGGTGGATTATGTCTCCAAATGGGTGGAAGCAGTTGCCTTGCCAACAAATGATGCTAAGGTAGTGCTTTAGTTCCTTAAGAAAAACATCTTCACTCGTTTTGGCATGCCTGGGGCTATTATCAGCGATGAAGGGTCGCATTTCTATAACAAATATTTTGAAGCCATTCTAGCTAAGTATGGGGTGACTCATAAGATAGCCACCGCGTATCATCCATAGACCAGTGGCTAAATCAAAATTTCCAATCGTGAAGTAAAACGCATCTTGGAGAAAATTGTCAACCCCAATCGCAAGGACTTGTCTAAGAAGCTTGACGATGCCTTGTGGGCGTACCGAACAGCTTACAAAACGCCTATCAAAATGTCTCCGTTTAGGTTTGTCTATGGTAAAGCATGCCATCTTCTAGTGGAGTTGGAACACAATGCTTATTGGACTATCAAGAAGCTTAACTTTGACTTAGAAGCAGCTGGTGAGAATCGTCTCTTGCAAATCAATGAATCGGGGACGAGTTTAAATGCAAGCGTATTAAAACGCTAAGTTGTACAAGGAGCGCACCAAAAGGTGGCATGATAAGAAAATCCTCGAGAGGTACTTCAAACCGGGCGAGAGTTCTTCTATTTAACTCACCGTGCTCAAGTTATTTCGGGAAATTAAAGTCCGTATGGTTTGGGGCCATTCACGATTGCCAATGTATATTTGTATGGGGCAATAGAGGTTGAGGACCCCAATTCGACAAAACCTTCAAGGTTAATGGACGAGGTTGAAGCATTCTTTGGGGCGGTGAGGTTGATCACAAAACACCTCTGTCACATTGGGAGACTTCGGTGTAAAATGGGAAAAACAAATAATCCAACGACTCTAAATCAAGCGCTTGATGGGAGGCATCCCTATCATAGTATCAAATAAATTACATTTATTTTAGTATCTTTAGTATTATTTTTTTTTGTCTTTAGTTTCTATCTGTGGTTAGTAACATAACCTGTGGTCTGTACAGTTCATGTCAGTTCATATGTGTTTTGACAGTTATCCTTAGTTAGAACTTATCAATACTGTGTTTACTGTATATTTATTGTTTGCTGATATAGATTTTGGCATGTGCAGGAGTGCTTTTGTATTGATGATGTATGAGAATGTTAAGTTCCATGCCGCGGTGCCATTATTCATACTGGCATTCGCGCCGCAGTGCCATTCTTGGCGACACAGCCCTGAGTTTTGCACTGCAACGCCGAAAAAGGGAGGAGCTACTGTAAACTCGCGCCCCAGTGCCTCAGTTGGCCTGAATCTCGTGCCCTAGTGCCAATTCTGGCGCCCCAGCGCCCCAGCACCGATTTTGGCACCCCAGCGCCAGAGTGGGTTTGACCCCACTCCCCGGCGCCATGCATCGCACTGCAGCGCCATCAACGAATTTCAGTTGTTTAAATGAGGTGTTTTCACATAAATTACAACGTATTCTCTCCTCTCCTCTCATAAGTTGCAGCTTTCTCTAAACGACGCCTTTTCATCTCAAAGAGCAGTTAGAAAGCCCAACCGGCATCAGTTTATTACGGTTTGGGCGCCCAACGGTCTTCACGGTTCCTCTCCTTGCCATTGCCAACCTTCATCTTTAAAAGCCAAGCACTGTACGCTGTGTGTTATACTGTTGGCTTCTACAATTTCTACAGAGCGTGCCTTAGAATATTTTTTCTAAAAATAAATAATGGCTTTTGAGCGTCCTAGAACTAGTGTTGGCCCTCCTCCGCCATCCTCTTCCCGCTCCCATGCTCAGTCGTGGGATGCATTGAAATTTCCAACGGAAGAAGCCTATTATAGGTATACTCAAAATTTCTTATCTCAAAGTTTGGTACCTGAGCGAGGGCTAAGGCCTGATGATAAATTGGATGGTCAGATGAATGCTATGATCTCCAAAATGAAATGGATGCATTTCACCAAACCACCGGAATCCGTTGTGGTCGCAGTGGTGACGAAATTCTATGCTAATGCCATTCCCGCTGGTCCGCTGGCTTCACCATTCAGGGGAAAATTAATCCCATTCGATAGCAAGGCTATCAATGCAGTTTATGGGACTCCCAATTTTGACCGCCGTAATTATCGACAAAATGGGATTCGGGGTTACCACACTAACGAGATTGTTAGCAAACGTCTCTGTAAGCCTGGGATTATATGGAAAAAGAACGAGTACACTGCTGAAAGAACGTTGTTTCCCCAGCAGGCCCTTAGCCGTTATGGTAAGGCGAGGTGCACTTTTATCTGTGCAAATATCCAGCCTACGCGTCATTTGAGTGATGTAACTTGGGAAAGGGCGACTGTGCTCTATGCCATTGTTACCGGTTTAAACGTCGATCTAGTAGTATTAATCAATGAGTCCATCAAGAAGGCTATTAAGAGCAAAGTTATGTCTGGCCTCCCGCACCCGTCTCTTATTACCCGTCTCTGCAAAAAAGAAAGGGGTTCAGTGGGAGAAGGAAGATGTCACCCTGCCTCAAATGTTGGTCATTGATCATCATCTCATTAGCCGCTATGCAGTCTGGGAGGGAGCACCATCACATCCCCGAGGAGAAGGATTTTTGCCAGCGCCTCAGCCGCCGCCAGCCAGTGAACCACCGCCATCCACTGAGGCGGGTACCTCCTCACACGTGCCCGAGCACCCTTCTTTTGACAACGTTCATTTTGGGACCCTCACAGAAATTTTGAACGACTGAGTTTCTGCAGACTACAAGATTGATGAGTAGTATCCGGATGGCGTAATAAATTCCACCATTTCTATGCAGAGTTCGCCAACACGCTCTCCAACATTCATGATGCTCAAGGAGGTGACGATGCTGATTTTATGTCTTTTCCATTTCCAGCGCCTCCAATTTATGCTCCTTATCTGCCACAATTTTCGTCTGCTGAGGGAGCCCGCGCTAATGAGCTAGTGAACGTGGAGGATGATGGTGATGAAGCTAATGCTGATGTTGATGAGATGTTTGGTGATGAAGGTGTTGTTAATGATGAAGGTGCTGATGGTGATGAAGGTGGCCATTGAGGACACTGGCCAGTTTGCAAGTTTAGGGGGAGACTTCCTTTTATTTATTTAATATATGAATTGTGTTAGTTTTAATGTTTGAACTGCTATGTTTAGTTTATGGTTTTGGTGTGAGGAATGGCGTAAATCATTTGCGCTTAAAAGCCCAAACTTATTGTTTAACTATATTTTATCTAAGGTTTAGTATTATTGTGGTTAAGTTTTTGGTTTTTGGTGAATTGCTTATTTTGGATGCATGCTTTATATAGTAGTATTTAAATGTGTATATGAATGCATGTTTTTGGTTATATATCTTATGATTATATTTATTATCATTTTGGGATTGCATATTTGGGTATATTTTGGCTATGTCGGTTTTCATTTTGTGAATAGCCATAGTTTTTGGGTTTTACACTGATCAATGGTATAGTTATTGCCATTTGTTATTGTGTTGCCCTATTTTTGGCCCTACTTTGGGCAAGGGTACTTTATAGTTATAGTTTTTGCCTATTACTTTTGATTAACTCTAACCCCTCATGCATGTGAATCGCTATATTTGGGGTTAGGGTTGTTTAGCGATTAAGTTATGTTTGTGGCCTTTGACGAGTGCCAAGTAATTATATCATTTTCTTAGACTAGTGGAAAATCTATGTGAATTTGGGGCGTGTATTTTAGATAAATCGAGATTGTCTTGGATCCTTCCGTTTAGTGAGCACTGACCAATTATCTCTCTAGTTTGTTGTCCAGTTTTGGGTTATCTGTTTACTATGTTAAAAATATTGTCTTTGTATATATACTCTGTGATTTCAAGAATAAAAGTCTTACAAGCTTTGGCACTTTCGGCTCTTTAGTTCTATAATAATAATAATAATAATAATAATAATAATAATAATAATAATAATAATAATAATAATAATAATAATAAAAAATAACTATTATAATAATAACAGTCCTACGGTGGGTTGAGATGGAGCGTGGAAACGCACTCGTCCATAAACGCATGCTGGTAAAATCTATTTTGGACTTATGTTGTTTACGTGGCCTTTATGCTTGAGTTATTAGATTCTTAGGGGTGTTCTACACCTAGTGCCCTAACGTCTTCTGGCTTGGGAGTCATTGATCGAAAGCTTGCTAATGGGTGCCTTGTTTAGCCTAAAAGTAATCAAGTATTGTTTGAGTCGGAATTTACTTCATTATTTTAGAACTTTTGAGCCATTCGTGTTTTTGCGTCTTGTCTTAATGCTTGTGAATTATGTGAGTTGCATGGTAAGCTTATTGGTTATCACGGTCGACTGTATAATCTTAATTTGGGTTATGGCTAGTTTAGATGTGTGGTCTGCGCACGCAGAATGGATCTATTACAGTCTCATGTTTGTTTTAGACTTTAAGCCCTCGTTCGCATGCATTTTTGCCTTATTCTTAGAGGATGTTTATGATTGTGCTTAGAGGCCGTTTTATTAGTCGTTAGTATTATCCTTCATTCGTATCTTGCAATAATGGGTATGGATGTCTGTTAGTTTGCTTGAGGACAAGCAAAAGCTTAAGTTTGGGGGTATTTGATGAGTGTGATTTACACCTACGAATCAGTTCATCTGTGGCTTAAGATATTGTATATTTTCAGTCTCTTAGTTAGCTTTTATTTATATTTTTCATTATTATTATGTCTAAGTTCTATTATGCAGTGCTTTGCAGGTTGTTTCTAGCTTTCATAGACATTACAGATCATTTTCACTATGATTGGTGCCGCAGTGCCAATGTTGCTCTTAGAACTCGCGCCCTCGCGCCCCAGCGCCTCAGCTTCGCGTTGTAGTGCCAATGCTAGACAAAGTCCCTTGTTTTTGACGCTTCCTTACACCTATGTATGGCGCCCCATCGCCATGCCCAGCGCTAGGCTCGCGCCCCAGCGCCGCAGCTTCGCGCCGAAGCCCCTATACACAGTTGCATCGCAACCTCCGGTCTTTTTGAAAGCCACGTGGTGCCGCAGCACCACTGCAGCGTGACCTCCGGTGTCCAGACAGTAAAGGGGCTTTAAATGACCTAAAGAGAGAGAAAAAAAGGGGATACTTAATACAGCCGCCTGCGATAGAAAGACGGAGAGAGTTTTAGCTTACAAAATAGTACATAACATCTTAAATTTCTAGAAGAGAAAGAAGATGTGCTTCAAGGAGGAAGAGTTATTGCATCCGACCACGCTTCAAGACTTTACCTGATGAAGAGAAGATTTGGAGATGTAACATTTCCAAACAAGAGTTTTCTTATTCCAAATCTCTCATTTATTTGTGTATTACTGATTATGGTGAATGTATTAAATATGTGTGTTAGTACCATAGTTATGAACTAACTCCATTTTTAGGATTGCAATATAACCTTTTGTTTAGCTTGATCAACTTTCTCTCCTATTTTATATAATGAATCATTTTGGAATGAATTGTTGTATTTAATACTTAATGACTGATTGCTTGACAGAGTTTTTGGTAGCGATAATAATAGATATTGACAAATGGATGTTATTATCTAGCTTTTAAATACAGCAACACCTGTTATGACTTATGACCATGCCAATGGAATGTGTGCATAAACTGCTAATAGGATAGACATATATTTATTTGCCTTGTGCAACCTTGAGACTTAGCTTAATGACCTTGGCCTAGCTATTTTCACCAATAGACATATTGTGATTCACTGGCTAGGGATGTGCATTTGACCTTCGACAAAAGCTTATGCGTATTTACTGTTCTCGGTTGACCATTCCTTGATTCGTTAATAATTTGGAGACTTAGGAGATTAGGTGATGCATTAGGGGAATTGCAATCCTATCTTAACTTCCTTGCACAACCACTTCTCTTATTCTTATAGTTTTAAATATATAGCTTAACCAACCATCTTATTTCACTTGTTTAGATAAGATAAGTAACGACTTTACCTTAGTATTTGTTTTCTCTTAAGACTTTATCTTCGTGGGTTCGACACTCTACTTTCATATATTACTTGTGGACCGCGTATGCTTGCGCGCAATTTGGCAATAGCTAAATCGATCAACATGTATAACTCACATTACGAAAATTGGAAGGAGTATTGGTCTGAAAAATCGTGAAGAACAGAACCTGGGAAAACATTCTACTTCACTGGGCGCAGCTGTGCTTCCCCCAAGGCTATTTTGGGTGCAGCTGCGCCGGGCACAGTGACTGATAGGACTGTTTTGACCTGCTGTAGTAAATTAGGCATAACTTCTTAATACAAACTCCGATTGAGGAAATTCAGGATGATTCGGAAAGATAACGAGTAGACCTACAACTTTTATTCTTTACGTTTTTCGATTCAAAGTCATTAACAGGGGTAAACATGTACATGTTTGTGACTGCTACGTATTCAAAGGCAATCAGAGGGCGTCGGACATGCACATACACAATTGTAGTGCTCCCGATAATAAAATGTGTTATTCTAAGTTATAAAACATAAATATGCATGATAAAAGACATGACATATAAGATTTCTTTACTCATAATGGAATGCTATAGTATGATTTTGAATGAGATTCCGAATGATGAACTATACTAACTATGATTAAATGAGTTGATTAAATGCGAGCATATGCGTTATAGGGTCTAACATCTTTATGTTATGAAATGGTTAAATTAGTTAATTACTTATGCATGAACCTACTTAGCCTTATTGGAAATTATCAAATAAATCCTTAAAGTATGAAAACAACTTTGAGTAAACACAAGAGGTTCTAAACTTTGACCAACGACCTCGTAGCATTATGTGTATATATTATGTGTTAACATTCATGCATGTTAAGAAATGAAGTGTGAACTGAGAACTAAAGATTCAAAATTGGTCCGGCAGGGGACGCATTTTGATTGTGCCCATCTAGGCCCCAAAACTGCATTTCAATTTATTGCTATAAGCGATGTTGCGCCAAATTGTTATAATGGAAAACTGAACCTTAAAACATGTGTGTATGAATGTCTTAAGTTATACTATTTGATGTAATTAATGTTTTACGTATATGAGCATGTAATGGTTATATAAAACCCAGATTTGTTAAAGTTTTCAAATTGTAAGAACGATGTAGATCGCGCATCTATAAACTTTAAATATGTGTCGAACACATAGTTAGTCAAGTGTGTGATAAAGGTTTATGAATGTTGATATCAAACATGTGTAGCTAAGGTATACATAACTATTCTAAGAGTTTACTAAGAAAGTGAATGGAAGGTTTTAAAAACCAAGATAGAGAACGATGTAATATTTATTATTATATTAAGAGCGTATGAAATGTATGATTGATGGATATGAATCTATGATTATATAACTGTGTAGGAATACATGCAGTGCAAATAAGCTTTAAGCAGTTAAGTCGTAGTTGATAAACTACGAATAAGGCAAGTCTTTCAGTTCCTATTTGATATATGAATTCGATAACTGTTAGTTGAGCTATATTATGCTCTGACAATATTGATGCATATATATGAAATGCATATAAGATATGTATGAAACTTGAAAGTTGATCTTTGATGATATGCGTGTGAAGTAAATATCTATGCATGTTATGTGAGAAGTAACATGCGTAGTAAATATTAATTGATTATGAATGCATGAACTGAGTATGTTATTATATGCTATGTAATGCATGAAAACTGTTAGAATTGTTGGGATGTCGAGCTCACCCTTGCAAATAACCACTTTTGTAGGTTAAGAACTCACGGTAAAGATTATGTGCTACTTGTAAGGAACGAGATTTTTGTAATTTAATTCTTAATATTTATTGAATTAAATAAATAATTTCGATGATTTAATTATTAGATTAAATAATTAATTGATGCAATTGTGATAGATTAATTTAATGATATGTGTTATATTTATTAATTTAATGTGAAGAATATTTATTATTCAAGTATGTATTTATGTGAGCTTATTGAATTTAAAGAAATATTTAATAAGCATAATGTTATTTTAATTAATGTAATAATTAATTAGAGATTAATAATTTGATATTATTAATTAATGAAAAAAATTAATTATATGATTATGTGAATTAATGATAAATTATTATATTTTATTTAAATTAAATTAATTAAAATATTTGAATTATTGTGTAAGGGTGTGACATGATTTAAACTATAAGATAAAAGAGTTATTAAATTAAATGGGATTAAGTCTTTTAAAGCTAGCCAAATATGGCCTTAATGGGAGTTGAGGACAGTTAACCCATGATTGGGTAACTGACCACAACGCGTTAGTTCCTTCATGTATTACTACGACGTCTTCTTTATTCCTTTCATTATTGCTAAGTATAGAAAATATTCAGAGAGAGAACTTGAGAATTGTCAGAGAGAATTAAGATTTTGAGAAGGAGACTAAGAGTGGGTAATTGAAGAAACATCTTAGTTTTCTAATCTACACCTTACACTCAGGGTAATCTCCTCCTTCCCAAATTATAAATTACGTTATTAAAGTTTTTTATGAATATGGCTTTCAAAGTTACGTAAGGTCCAGATATTTATAAAGGGTATGGATTATGTGTTGTATATGTATTAAATGTTATTAAATCGTATTCAATTATATATTATGTAAGTTATCATGTCATCAATTTCATGAAAATACGTCGTATATGTTGCTCAAAACTTAAAGAGTATGGCTTTTGGCCATATGGCCCTTATACGTAAATTTAATTTGTCAAACATAAATGGTTTTGTAAAATTTATACTCGTATATTATTATGCATGTTAGTATGAAGAGGCAAAACTTTAAATGAACGGATTCGGTGTTATAACAAATCTGTAGTATTAATTTTTATGATTTATGTTCAAAACCTTCAAGAACATCAAGAATAGTGAAATTTACATATTTTAATTCTGTAATTATGTGTTTTAATGGATTAAAATCATTCTATAAATGTTGGGAAATGATTATATACGAATTCTAACATATGGGTATGATTAAATTCGTGTAGTAATAATTTAATTGGAGTTTTTGGTTGTGGTATGCAATTTTCGCGAATTGCGTAGCAGCTTCGTTCAGTTAGCTGCGCGCAAATGCCTTGATCTCGTGCCTTAATTACCGAGCCGCAGCGCCACCACATCATAGCGCCAGGTCTCAAATCATCATGCTACTTGCAGGGCCAATGCTTACGTGTGAAAGGTTTAGTATAAAAAAAGTGGCGTACATGTTACCACTCTGCAGAATATCCAGAAATAAATTATTTTTAAATGTTCAAGTCTAACAATGTGATAGCTACTTAAATTAAAGAACATAGAGCTATGTTAGAAGTATAATGAGATATTAAAATAGATACTTAACATGTAAATAATATAATTGCATGTGGATTGAATTATTGAATACATAATTAGCTTGTTATTCATGTAGTGTAAATTATGTGACATTAAGTGTAATAAATTGACTAAGTATAGTCATAATTCGAGTTAGAGAAAAAGAATGAACGTTTGATGATTAGTTAAGTTATAATTAACTTGTTTTGTGAATGTAAATGGTATGTAGGATTAAATTCAAGGAACGTGTTTAATTTGTAATCTACGCACGAGGCAAGTTTCCTAACCCTACTTGTTATCATTATTCAAGTTTATAAATCAAGTTCATTTGTTATGTTAAAGATTAATTATCTTTTCAAAGTATTATTCTGTTATACAATAATTGTTCTATTGTATACCTATTGAGATTGTTATTCATTTTAAATATCATTTATTGTTGAACCTTGTTAGACTAGAGAATCCTTATTGATTCAACTAGTCCATAGTTGATGAACGTTCTAAATTCAGAACCCTTATTGATTTATCTAAACCAAACTTCCATTGGAACGGACTCTAATATCAAACTAAGATGAACAACCCTGCAATGGGATTTACTTATGCGTTAGCGTTAAGATATTGTGCACAGTATGGTACTAAGGGTTGATTCCCCTAAGTACGAGTACAAAGGTCCATAGTCTTATCACTGTTAAAGGTTTCAAGTATAACCCTTGCTAACCTAGGACATAGTTCAAGGTCTTATGACCCTCAGAAATCTTTTGATTTTTGTTACTCATTCTTGATTCAAAAGTTGAGCTTTTATTTCAGAAGTCTTTAATTCACTTGCATGTTATTTTACATTGTTATTTCATTATTTTACTTGTGGGCAATAGTGCTCACTCTTGCGTAATAATAACATTGCACTTAAGAACGAAAGGTCCGATTTAGCCTTATACTAGCAAAGGCAAGGGCAAGATTAACAAGTGATGAAGACTTGTTGTTTTATATGATGATGTATTTACATTTAAGACTTAAGTTAATGATGTTATTTAAGACTTATTTGTTTATGTTTCACGAGATGTTTAAGGTTAGTATGACTGGGATTATGTTTATTATTCGGATGTTATAACCCTATAAAGGGATGATTTATTTCTATCTATTGCATGGTTTGCATTTATTATGGGTAGATAGATAGATGATATTTATCTGATGAACACCAAATCCCGTGGAATCGAAGTACTGGATTTGGGGTGTCACAAGTTGGTACCAAAGTCAGTAGGTTATAAACCTTAGGTAGGGGAAACAACCTTAGGTAATAGCCTTATAGAAAGAACATAGTGATGGAAAACTCTTATCGAGTTCTAGGAAATGAATTTTTGTAATTCATTGAAGATAATAAAAGACTTTATGTGCTTATGTGTTAAATTATGTGCTCACTAGTACGATTTAGTAACTAAAACTCGAAATTTTGTTGTCAGGATGTCCGGCGTTGGAGGAACTAGTCGAGGCGGGGAGAAAGGAACCCCGAGTACCTACAATAACTACAGAAGAGGAACCCTGAGACATTCTTGTCGTTAGGGAACAGTTGGTACAGAGGGAGTCATCTCCGTTGATCACCGTTGTTGGTCAGGAGCATGAACCTGAGATTGATCCTAAGGAGGAATTTGAAGAGGAAGAGGAAGAAGAGAAGTTTCCATAGCACTCTATTGATGCTGAGATGTACAACACATTATACGACCGTAATGTGGAGTTATGAGATGAGGTCTGAGGATCTAACAAAGGCGGGTTATTATTATTGATTACTCTTGGCGCGAGAGAGGAGAGGAGATTTTGACTCTTCACTCTCGACTGGGAAATATAGAATGGGATTTGGTCCACGAGAAGGGTCAAACCAAAGATAAGACCGAGGAGATAGTGAAGTTGAAGAAGGAATTGAAGGAAAGCTCTAAAAGGCTGATCATAGCAGAGGAAGGCTGGGTGAGAGAGTCACGTCGTGCTGATCTTGCGGAAGAGGATGGTCGCGCAAAGAAGGCAAAGCTTGGAGAGACATACTCTACACTTAATCATGCAATGGATGAGGCCCAGGATCAAGTTTTGAGGTACCCCATCCAGTTCGAATGACTTCCATCATACATCTTTGGATCGTGGACGATGTCTCGTATCATGGAAGAGGGCGTAGCAAGGCTATTCAAATACCACCGATGCAGAAAGGATAGAATTTGTTTAATTATGTGAAAGACTTAATTAGTTTTATATGTCAATTCTGATGTGTTTATGAACAAAGGAATATTTTAATATTTTAAATCTGTAGATTCTTTATCTCGGGATAGATGATGTAAATAGCAATGATGCTATCGTTTGATGTTAAAACTTTTAGTTTGAATGAATATATATCAAGTTGTTAGAGATAATGTGTTAAATGATTATATTAAAATTGTTGAGTTAAGTCTTAACTATTTAGAGAATTTAATAGAGATTTAATAAGCATATATTTTAACAGAATTATGCCGCCAAAAAGAAGACAACAACGTCGACCAAATTTCGTGGAAGAGTCAACAAATAACAACAATAATGCCAATGCTAATCCCGTTCAGCAGTTGGTTAACTTACTGACTGGAGCAATGAATAATCAACCTCAAGCTCCACCAAATACTACGTTTAAAGATTTCAAGGTGGTGGGACCGCTAGAGTTTAAAGGTTCCATGAACCCGATCGAGGCTCAAACGTGGGTTATGGAGATGGAGAACGTTTTCAACGTTGCTAGGATTAGAGAAGACCAGAAGATCGCTTTTGCAACATTTATGCTAAAGTCTAAAGCTAGCTATTGGTGGCAAGCAAACAAAGTTTGTGGAGTTGAAGGTGTAATTACTTAGGAGAGATTTAAAGAAATGTTTTTCGAGATGTATTTCCCAACCAGCTCACTAAACCAGATGGAGGTTCAATTTCTGGAATTGAAGCAGGGAAATATGACCGTACCTGATTATACGACTAGATTTAATGAGTTGGCAAGGTTCGCCCCGTATCAAGTACACACGGACGAGAGAAAAGCCAAAAGATTCAAACAAGGACTAAAGCCTTGGGTATATAATAAAGTATTAATGTTTCAGATAAACACTTTTGCTGGAGTACTGGAAAAGGCCATCCTGGCTGAAGGTGGAAGCGATGCGGTGACCAAGTACAATCAAGATAAGAAGAAGAAGAAGAAGAGTGAAGGTGAAGGAAATAACAAGACAAGTGGAAGTGGCACAGGAGGTGGTAATTTTAATTAGAAGAAAAGGTTGAATGAAAACTCATCATCAGGGAATCAACAAGGAAGTCAGAAGAAAAGAATCGAAGCATGCCCGACCTGCGGGAAAGCTCATCTGGGAGTTTGTATGAAGGGAAAA